>OZ005742.1:107415076-107835751 GCA_963930735.1 Dioctria linearis
CGTTATTTGGTCTTTTTCCACTTTCTACCCCACTACAAAAATACTCCCCGTCTACTCCTCTACCGATCCCTATTCTTACTTTTTTATTAATTCGCTCTTTTACGTTTCTGGAAAAACGTACTAGACTTTTTCACAGAAAATTGGCCGTAACTCGGTAGGGTCAAGTCCGATCGGAAAACGGATTTCACCGTTCAATTTACCTAATTACCAGCTACAATTCAAGCACAACATTTTTTTTAATAAGGGTACTATAACGGTGGGGGTAGGTACCCCCCGCGGGGGGTGGCTCCAATTCGGCATGTTATATATCAAATTAAAGGTCTCGCCGAGTACTATACGACTGTGCACTTTTTTTCCCGATTCCGAAAACTTCATCGAGACGTTTTTCGCGATGAAAGTCAATTCCCATGCATTTACATACATCTACGTCACATATACCCCATTTTCTACATTTCGCACATATTTCCATTTTTTTTCTTTTGCACGCATTAGTGACCTGTTATGAACTTTTTTCCCCTAGGAACTTATTTTCTTAGAATCCAACAACTCACCGTAATAGTGAAAGGAAAAACTATCAACATTATCACATAAAAAATCATCATTTCTCACGTTAAAAACGACGCTTTTTTTCTTTTTTCAATTTTTCGAAAAATATGAAACCCACGCAAAAACTAAGTAGATATCCGATTAGGGCACAAAATGTAGATGCGATTTCATCCTACAAACATCCTTTTCCGTTTATATTTAAAAATTTTATAGCATCTCTCCTTTGGTGGAAGACGACCAAATCGGCCATTTCTTTGAACATTTTAGAAAAATTTCAAACTACCTTCATACACAAAAATCGATATTTCTAGAGAAGTATGAGATGGATTTCCATGATTCTTTTTATAAACTATAGCCAGGATATGTACCAACACGACAAATATACTTTTGACGGATTTGCCCCCACGGGTGGGGAAGGGGGGTCAAGAACGGCAAAAATTTTCGACTTTTTTATTGAAAATTTCATTTCCAACCAATTTTTTAGTAATGAAATTAACAATGACGCCTTATTAGTTCTTAAAATAATACTTTTCACAAAATCCATTCCGACTGTAATTAACGAATATGGGGTGATTTTACTTCAACACTACCCAAATTTTTTAATTAGATTACATGCAACGCCACCATGCGGGTCTATTTTGCAACATTAAGCCACTTTTTTCCTACTATGACTTTGTTCAATCTCTTACCTTTCATCTAAAAAAAACCCCAACTCATTATCTTTATTACTTTAGGAGCTACTTACAGCGAGGTATGCTAAATTAGATTCAATCTAATTAACTCCCATACATAGGTGTGGGAGTTAATATCTCGGCCAAATTCCAACGGATTTTCATAATTCTTTTTGCTAAGTTCATTGTAAGGATTTTTTTTGTTATTTTTGAGACTATTGAGAGGTATGTGGGGCCGCGGGATACAGAGTTATAATGGTGGGCTATATATATATTACATATATATTAATATAAAACAAATTCAAAAAAATACTAAAATTATTTTACGTGGGGTGGGGGTAATTATTTTATATTCTACCATTTACGTAGATTATTCGTACATAACTTCATTTAAATAGCTGTTTAAATTTAAGGTCAAATGACCATTCATATTGGTACATAAGACAAATTTCCTCATTTATTGATTTCAGCTGCTCTGAGGGGGGTGGGGTAAAGGGGCTTTTCAGACAAATGCTGTATGAAATAGAAAGCTACTACTATCCTTTTACTACCTGTGAACTACATATTTCTATTAAATAGAATTTAACTACCAGAAGTTAACTGTAACTGAAACCCTACCATCAGTATTTTGAGCCCAGTAAAGGGTGTCCGTCAGAACTGAGCATCATATAATTACCTGAATAATTAACTTTTTTTAATTTTTTTTTCACAATTAAATACTACATAAAATGCATAATATAACTTCTTTCGGCAGTAAGACTCCATAAGAACAATTTGTAGAACAAAAAAAATTTTCAAATTAATTCATTGATATAGAGATATTAGTTGAAATTTCTCATATCACGATTTGAAGTGTTCTGAGGGGGGTGGAGTAAAGGGGCCGAGGGGACAAATGATGTATGGAATTTAAAGCTGATGTTGCCCTCTACCTCCTGGGTAATGGACATTTCTGGCGGACTTAATTTAATGACTATAACCTAAGTGTAACTGTCACCTACTTTTCCCGAATTATGGGGTGTCGCTGAGAAGATGTCCTTATACCGGCGCTTCCTTGAAATATCTACACTTCCAGTATAGGAAAAAATTATAGCCACTTATGTTCTCTAATTACTACAATTTATTTGAATTCATTAGCTCTTATAGTTCAGGAGATATTCAATTTCCAAACTCCTAAGTCAAACTATAAATAGGAAATTTTATTCGTGTTTGTGTGTACGTATATATGTTCTTTATGGAAAATGGTTTTTCGTAGATAACTCTGTAGAGCTAAGTCCTATTTTTCATCCGATCTTAGCATATGAACACTCATTGGAAAGGTCTTGCCAAGTACATTGTGAATATGCAAAAATATTTTACCCCCACCATATCATTTAGTGAAAATGAAAGGGGGGGGGGGGGGGGGGGGGGGGTAGGAATTGTTTATACTGCACACACAGTTTAAGCAGGTGTAGTTCCTACAATTATTAATTTATTTCACAAATTTTTTGATTTTCTCTTATTGTGATTTTTTTCTGATTTTTTTAATCTATCCGTGGCCGAATCGAACGTAATTAAGTTTTCAGTGTTTGCACCGTGTATGTATGCATAGTGCTAAAAGTATGAATTCCTTATTTTTCATCCAATCTCATCATATGAGCATTCATTTGAAAGGTCTCGATGAGTAGATTACAGAAATAACAAAAATTTCCCCCCTCCTCCAATTTTTCAGGCGATTTACTACCAAAAACCGTTATTTTTGCATTCTGCGCTTTCTGGCGGCGCCCCCTTGAACTACAGTGACTTGCAATGCAGAAGAGCATTATAGCTACTTTAGTCCTTTAATTATAAAAATTTATTTGAAGCCATCATCTCTTATCGTTCAGGAGATATCGAATTTCAAAGAATTCAAGTCCCAATATAATTAGGGAATTCCATGGCGTACGTCACATATATACGTATGGATGTAGTGGTAGCAGATCAATTTCTTATTTTTCATCCGATCTTAGCATGTGAACACTCATTGGAAAGGTCTTGCCAAGTACATTGTGAATATGCAAAAATATTTTACCCCCACCATATCATTTGGTGAAAATGAAGGGGGGAGAGGAATTGTTTATACTGCACACACAGTTTAAGCAGCTGTAGTTCGTACAATTATTAATTTATTTCAGGATTTTTTTGTTTTTCTCTTATTGTGATTTTTTTCTGATTTTTTGAATCTATCCGTAGCCGAATCGGACGTAATTAAGTTTTCAGTGTTTGCACCGTGTATGTATGCATAGTGCTAAAAGTATGAATTCCTTATTTTTCATCTCCAATCTCATCATATGGACACTCATTGGAAAGGCCTCGATGAGTAGATTACATAAATAACAAAAATTTCCCCCCTCCCCCAATTTTTCAGGTGATTTTCGATTTTGCATTCTGCGCTTCCCCTTGAACTACAGGGACTTGCAATGCAGAAGAGCATTATAGCTACTTTAGTCCTCTAATTATCAAAATTTATTTGAAGCCATCATCTCTTATCGTTCAGGAGATATAGAATTTCAAAGTATTGAAGTCCCAATATAATTAAGGAATTCCATGGCGTACGTCACATACATACGTATGGATGGAGTGGGTAGACATCAATTTCTTATTTTTCTTGCCGAGTACATTGTGAATATGTAAAAATATGTTACACCCACCTTATAATTTAGCGAAAATTAAGGGGGGGGGGGGGGGGAGATTAATTGTACTACACACATAGTTTAACCGAGTGTGGTTCCTACACTTATTCACTTATTTCTTAATTTTTTTAATTTTCATGTATTGCGATTTTTTTTCTGATTTTTTTAATCCATCCGCAGGCGAATCGGACGTAAAATAGCAATAATTCAGGTTTTACTGCATGTACCTACCCTTTATGTAGAGATGTAAAGAAGAATTTTACTATTTTTCATCCAATCTTAACGTATGACCACTCATTCGAAAGGTCTCAGTGAGTGCATTACGTACATGTAAAAATATTTTACCCCCACCATATATTTTAGTGAAAAAGAGGGTGGGAGAGGGAGTAAAAACCAGAAGTCGCTCCACTCTTTTGTCTAGTGCTCCTCACCCTATTCACCGTTTCTTTTCATCCTTTTTGCATATGGTAGCCAACCCCACTCCACCCCTCCCCACCTTACCCCCGCCCATCATAACTAGCCAATCTACATATAAAAAACACGCAAACATGACTCCACTCTTTTGTCCATTGCTCTTCACCTTCTTAACCGTTTTTCTTCATTTTTCGCTCAAATGATAGATAACTCCTCCCCCTACCCATGAGCAAGCGTGTTTCCCCCCATCCCCATCCACTCGCGCAGCGGAGCAAGCACCCATACTAGTGATATTAATTAAAAAGTGAAAGAAAATTAGGTAAAAACTATTTCTAAATAAAGTAGACTGTAGGTAATTACCTATTGATATAAAAGTGATAAATTCTCAAGTGATTTTAAAGTATTTACAGCATGAAGTATTCCGTGGAAAATTGCGACAACAATACCAATCTAAGACGTGGGAAATCATTTCTCAGGCAAGTATAGTTATAAAATATTATTTTATGTACTTACACACATATTTATATTAAATTAAATTGAAAATGAATGATAGAAACGTTAAACTATTGAAGAATCCTTTGGCTAGTTCCGTTCCATCGAGATTTGTTTACGTTTGTGACAGCTGATAAATTCCCGAGTTTCTTGGCGTAAGTGACTAAGTGACTAAGAGCATTTTCGGTGAGAGCAAGCGCAATATGTTCAACCATATATGTTGTTGCCCCGCTCCCTATATTGACTCACTACAGCGACAACAGATACTAACAGAACCAGAATTTGGCTTATTGTACTTCCTGTATTCTCTATACTGTACGATATTGATTGTCCCATGACAGCGATGCACATTCACTGAGTAAGGCTGTGGAGTCAGAATTGTTAAAATCTCTAAAAGATATTAGCTTCTGAGTAGTATCTATACTGACAGCAAAATCATATATTAAAAATAGTATGTTATGATCGAATAACGAGGTCAGAAACGAGGAATAAGTCAAGTAAGGATGGATTGGAAGTGTTGTGGTAAGTAAGGCGGCAATTCAGAATGTTTAAGTACAATGCTTGCATTAATTGTGTAAATTCCACTGTTCTAGATTACTAGAGTAATAAGTAACACTATAGAAAACATTCGTAATCAAATCATCTTCCAATCTTCCATCTTAATCCGTGTTCACTGTGATTCCATTCGGCTCCAAAATGGATAAACATTAAGATTCAATCATGGCAGTAAGCTGGTGTGCTTCTTATTTGCACTGCAGGCTTCTCTTTCTCCTTTTTCAAGTACACTCTTCCATTTCAAGTATACACTGAGTGTACCTGATTTAGATTACGAGCTTTAAGAGCCTCACGCAGGAGCTGATTAGTTTCGGCTGTAAGGCTTTCATGAAGTTGGATCGGGCTGTCTGATGAGAAACCTCCAATATTTTTCAGTCTGATAGTCCTGTGTTTATTAAGTGCAAGAAAGGAATTACGTCTTTCATTAGAACATGATGAAAATCTGGCGATAATCTGCATGTCACGTATTCTGGTGCTGAGATTACCTTGTGAGTGCCCATCAGAATGATCTTTAGCGCTTAGATAAAAGTTGAGAGAACATGTTTGACTGTTTTGCAGATCTCGGAGAATAATGCAAATGCATCATCACTTTTACACACAAGAATTAAGTTAAAAGTACTCAGTATATCATCAAGTTTTCAAGAGAATTTCTCTTCATGTTCGTTTAGTAGATAACTAATTTTACCCAAGATTTTGAGTGTGAAGCTATTTGGTAGTATTAGCATCCATTGTGGCAACAGTGAACTGTTGCTCTTACTTTAATCTCTTTACGACCTTTGCATCTGCCTCGGTTGCACTACTAGGCATTATGCACTACCGTTAGATATGAGATCAATTTTTAGCGCTACCTTTCAATCATGAAAAATTAATATTCTATACGAAAACGCTAGGTTTGTAATGATCACAAACAGAAACCGAAAACTCCAATATTTATAGATTAGAATGCGGCAGAAAATTTTGTCCGAGAACACAATTAAACTATGAAATTACGGAAAAAGCGAGAGCCCGAAATCAACACGTCTGTTCTACTCGATACACATTACAATCTACAATTATTAGAGGAACAGCATTAGCAAGCGAAAACTTTCATTGTAATTCAGAAAATACTTAAGCTAGAAGATTTCACACCCGCTTAGGGCAGAAGCTACTTTTCTTAGCTTCCGAATCCAGTCGGTTTGATGCATCATCTGCTACCCATTCGGGGAGCTTTTCCCAAAGTTCTCCCTCGTAATAAATTTAATATCATCTGCTTTAAACTCTTAATTTTTTCGGAGATTAGGCACACCGCCCTCTTGCCAGGACCAACATGAGCCAAGCACTTTCACCCCTCAAATATGCTGGAAATACCTGGATGCAGATTGCACAGGCTTAATTACGTGAAAAACAAAGGTGGAGGGGTGCCATATATTTGAACAACACACTACTATCTGGGGTTGTCTTTCAAGAAATCAACAATACTTGGGAAACTCTAATAGTCAAATCCTGGGACACTAATAAAACATCCGATTGTTATGATGGCTGTTTATTTGTTTATAGGCGTATGACGACTTTCTCTGACAATTCTCGAGGGTGGCTACAGGCGGGTGGTCTTTATATCAATATCAGTGTAGTGCAGGGAGCTCTTAAATGAAGTTGGATTAAATCTAGCTAATCACTCGCCTACACGGCATGACACATCCTCTGGTACTAATCTTGATCTCCTAATTACATAACCCTCCTTAACGCCGCTGTGTGTCGAACCATGAAATCATTTTTGCATCCTTCAATATGTTATCTGTGCCACCCAGAGACGAACCACCGAGAACAGCCATTTTCTGCAATTCACATGGACGCCTTTCAGGCTCACCTTAATAATGAGTTTTACATAATAATGTCCTCCATCAAGTGACAAAATATTTCGCAGATCAGTCGTTATATTGTTTACACTCATTACAAGAGATTCAAATGTCCAGCTAATCACAAGGCAATTCACCGCGGACGCAGGACATCTGATTAGAGCCTTAGCCCGAGACACTACCATTAAGAATTTTGAGGACGGTGCTGATTGGAATAAAATCAGAAACTTAGGGCTTGTTTCTAAAGCTAAAACTCAATCTAGTATTTCCAAAATTTCTTCGCCAACTAGCCCAAATGGCTGGCGCCCCAACAATCACCATTCTCCCATCTATCTCATATTTCTGAGGTGCTCGTCGCTGATCTCATGAGTGATTACCTTAAGGACAACGGCCAACTGTCAAAGTATCAATCTGGCTTGCAGCAGCGTGACTGCCCTTGCAAAAGTCACGACCGACATTCGAAGGCTGAGTGATGAGGGCAACAGTTTAATACACATACTGTTGGATTTCAAAAGGCCATTTGACTCTGTTCCACATGATCTACTCGTTGCCAGGCTGCGCACTACATATGGTTTTAGCTCCACAGCAAGCTCGCTCATATCCAGTTATCTTGCTGACAGGACTTATGCCATCAGGGACGACTCTAGTTTAACCCCTAAGCCTATCTCTTTTGGAATCCCCTATTCCCAAGTTACTTCAATGATATTACCACAGTGTTAGGTAGCCAGCGCTAATGATGTCCAACCCCTGATCGAATCGCTCAATGTGAGTGACCCAGGTGGCATATTCGGTTCCTACCAAACTAGCGGATTGGCCCGAAACCCCACCAAAACTCAAGCCATTAGGTATTCTATTAGTGCTAACGCCAATCAGTCAAGTGACTCGCTCACGCATCTGCTTCTCCATGATCATCCCTCTTTCAATCAGTAATTTCAAAAAGCTTGGCCTTCCCATGGACCCGAAACTTACTTGAGGGCCTCAGATGAGCAAAATCTTATCAAAGTCTCAAAGTCTGAGTGCGATACATTTATTGACTTAGGCGGCACTCTCACGATTTGCAGGTGTTACAGCTGTTTATGTCAGGGCCCCTTACAAAACTCTTTGAGCTCAGCGTCCTTTGCTTTATCCATAAAGGTAGATGGAGCTTACTTCCTGAGTATATCAGCCAAATGCTCTCATGGAGTGATCTCAATAATTCCAAATGGGTTATTCACCGAACGCTCACTCGCTTTGGGTCCAATGGTATATTTGGCACGGGAACCCACCTCTGGAATTCCTTGTCAGAATCCATCAGTAGAACGCCTTCTTCAAAGAGTTCAAGGAGCTTGCTTTGCTGCACATCATGAACCATTAAGGTTCTGTTCTTCTATTCTTTGCTTACTCTATATTTTGTAGTTCGTTGTAGTTCTAAGTCTTTAATGTTTAGTGTTTAATTCTATAATTTCGATTTTGATATCTAGTTCTGTTCTTATGATCATCTCACCTGATTTTGTTTCAAATTATTTGTTTTCATATCTTTGTTGTCAGCATATATATATAACGGTTTTTTTCGTAGTCGTTCAATGAACGACGATTAATGTCGACCAGACTACTGAAATCACACAAAAATACGTTAAAGAAAAAATTAAACCAAGCGTATTAAAGATCTCTATTACCGAACTGAGGCCCCTTACCAAGGGTGGGGTTATAATTAAAACTAATTCTGCAGCAAATAATATGTCTCTCCATACAGCGTTATGCTCAGTAAGAGAAGAGTACCCATCCTATTCATCACTAATTTATATAGGAATTATACGTCGGAAGAACTTTCAAGGAGCAAGACCAACTTAAAGTGATTTATAGCAAGCTTAACAAGCGTAACAACAAATGGACTATCTTTTTTGAGGTTTGTGCATCTACATACAAACGTATGGTTGGGCAATATGTCAATATTGACTGAAATGTCCGTGAGGACTTCAACATTATGAGATGTTTCAAGTGCCAAAGGTATGGACACACGCCAAAAAATGGTGAGAATCAAGAAACTTGCAAGAACTGCGGAGAAAATCATGAAACTCCAAGCTTCTAGTGCAGCTCTCATGCATTAATTGTCAAATAAAATCAGCAAAAAGTAAGGAAAACACAACTGAAGACTGTAAGCACTCTGCTGACAGTAAAAAATGCCCTGAATATCTAAGGCGCGCAGAGATAATTAGGAATAAGACTGATTACACTATCGAAACCTTATAAATAGACCCAACATGATTAACTTGTTATATCTAAATATCAGGAGTGTAAGAAATAAGCTAAATGAACTCGAATTAATGGTCACAAAAAATCCATTGATGGATGTAATAATTCAATGAAACTTGGTTATATCCTAATGAGGTGAAATATATATTATATATGCAGAATGGAGAGTCGCGGTGGAGGAACTGCGATATATGTTAAACAAGGAATAAAATGTAAAAGTACTAATCTGAATGCCAAATATAATACGATACTGATTGAAATAAAGGTTAACAGTGAAAAAAATGTCAAAATTATGACAATGTACAAATCACCGGTTCATTCGGATTATCACAGAAATGAGGAAAAGAGAAAGACTCTACAAAATAATGAAAAAGAACCCCGGAAATACCGAGGCAAAGAGTATATACGTGCAAAAAACAGTGTAAATATGTTAGTAAAGAAAACGAAACAACAATATATAGACAATCAGTTCCAAAAAGCAAAATCCGATTCTAGGAAAACGTCGAAAATAATTAATGATGCAATTATAAAAAAAGAACAAGTAAGCAAGGAAACTATTGAAGAAATAAGGTACTCTGAAAAAATAGAAACTAATCCAAAAACAATTGCTGACACTTTCAATCTATATTTCTCTAATATTGGAAATGTATTAAGGGAAAAACTGCCGACAAGAGAAATAGGAATAAAGAATTGTCAATTTTCTTGAACCTACAATTCCGGCTAAAATAGAAAGTATAATAAAAGTCTGCTCCTGGCCTGGATGGAATCACGACAAAAGAACTAGCTATTGCTGCGGAGTTAGTAAGTCCCACCTTGTCTGATCACATAAATCAAGCCTTGTCAATATGTAAATATCCAGACATCTTGAAAGAGACAGAAATCTTGCCTATATTTAAAAGTGGAGATAGAAAGGAAGTCTGCAACTATCGACCAATAGCACTTCTCAGCTAGCTCCGTGGGTAAGATATTTGAGAAAAATCAAGCCTTGTCAATATGTAAATATCCAGACATCTTGAAAGAGACAGAAATCTTGCCTATATTTTAAAGTGGAGATAGAAAGGAAGTCAGCAACTATCGACCAATAGCACTTCTCAGCTAGCTCCGTGGGTAAGATATTTTAGAAAGTTATTGAAAAGAGGCTAAGAAGATTTATAATCAAAACTGGAGGGTACGACCTGAAACAAATTAGATTTCAGGAATGTAATGGTACGGAAACAGCCACGACAGAGACATTAAATGTTATAAACGAATATCTGGATCGGGGACTGTACGTAGGAGCGCTGTTTGTCGACCTTCAAAAAGCAATTGACACTGTGGATCATGAGCTTCTGCTGAAACTACTTGAGGAACTGGGGATAAGAGGCATAGCCAATAAACTAATGGAAAGCTATTTAAAGGACAGAAAAGTATATAAACATATAAACATTTATTTGAGCACCCGTGCCAAAAGCACGCTGAGCGTTGGGCACACCTTAGCGAGTTACATAGTAGATACAAACATATATTAGCAAAAATAAACACAAACAATTAAGAGCAAAGCACTGGAGGCTTAGAGCAACTATAGTAGCAAGGAGCAGCATTAGAGCAGCAAAGGAAAAATTATAGTTCCATAGCAAATTAATAAGAATGAAAATAATAAAAACAATAGCAAGAACACAAAAATTGTAGTATGATTTGTAGCATGATTTGTAGTATGATTTTGCAATATGATATTACATATTGCCAGAAAATAGATATATAAAAATCGAAAGGCGAGAAGTAACAGCGGGTCTTGGCGACTAACTAGTATATCTAGTATAGGCAACTATTTACGGAAATACAAGGTGCTTAGTGACGCGGAAATTATTTGTACGGGGTACCCCAAGGCTCTATTCTTGGATGCAACCTTTACTTGCTGTAAATTAACAACATCCAGAACGCAGATATTAAGGGAAATTATCATATCTTTGCTGATGACACAAATATCATCTATGGAGCGAAGACGGAGGATGAACTACAAAGAATCATGAATGAGAACCTTAAGGGATTTCAGCACTGGACGGTTGGTATCAGGTATCTTTAAATGAGGAAAAAACAAAATTTATCTTATTTCAGCAGCAAAATAAAAAAGACATCATAAGCCCGGAAATCAAGATTGGATCCTTGAGTCTCTTTATGAATTTCGTTATTATGTCTATTATTAAGTATTTTCCCAAAATGTATTTCTATTACTCTATTTAATTTTCCAGATTTGCTACATCAATGTTTTTGATTTGACTCCAGTTTCGAACTTGACTATGTCAGGTATATTGTGCAAAATGCAAAACTCAACTTTTTTATACAAAATACTTTCATTCTAATAATAACACACCTTTTCTTTGGGAGGATATTCATAATAATAATTAAAAATGAATAATTTCCATGCAATGACAAACTTCCAAATAAAATACAACACTGGAAAGATATAACACCAGCAGGAGCACAAATTATTGCAAAACTTCAAAATTCTTCTTCTTCCAAAAGTCGTGCCAGATCACCGAAGAGTAAAATTACAAGGCTAGTTGCTGTTATTGGGGCTTCCCACACACGAAGTTTTTTGGAAAGGAAGGAATTTTATCCCCCTTGTGACTAGACGTGCCAGCCAATAATGTTGCTACGCGTAGTTCCTTATATATGATTACCGAAATGAATTGTGTGCGTGTTCAATTAAGTCACAGTTCCAAATATAAACAATAACAGTATCACAAATTCACAACACGTAATGATTATTAAAATATTATATTATAACCTCAAATTGTATGGAAACATCCTTAACCCCCGGAATATACAAGCCATGAACAAAGCCAAAAAATGAGAGCAGCGTGCCGGTCAGCAGGCGACATCCACAGCCTTCTTGCCTTGTCTTACTGCAAGAGTTTTTCATATAAGCCCGGTACGCTAGAGCCAAGGAATTTTTGTTCCTATACAAAAACTATGTAAAAAAAGTGTCATGGAATGCTCAAGGAATTTTTTTCTTGGCCGATTCCTTGAGGTAGTACGCTAGAGAAAAGTAATTCGAACAGAAAAACTCTACGTCTCGATTGACAAAAAGATGTCGGTCTTGTCGAAAAATCCATTTATGTCAATATTTCTTGAAGAAATAAGTACCGATACACTTATTTCTGTAAGGAATTTTGACGTTGGTGGAATAATTGAAAAATTGATGGAAGGAACGGCAATTTTGCAAGAGGTGAAACAATTTTAAAATGACAAATGGTCGAATAAAAATTGTTTTACGTGTATCTTCATTTTTCATTGGGAATTATCCATTTCTTCACTTTCTTTATTATTTCTTTATTGTCAGAAATATCACACAATTGACAAATCCAAATTGTCAAAAATTCCTTGACCTAATGTCAAATTTTCTTTAAGAAATAAGTGGAAAATTCCTTGACCTAATTCCTTGGCTCTAGCGTACCGGGCTATAAAAGTTGCTTGTATTTTCCAAACGCTATAATTTCCGTAAATTTGTTCTACGTGCTATATTTTTTTAAAACTATTAGAAAGAAAACATATTTGGCTGCAATTTGTTTCAACTATATTTTGCTGTGGGAGCGACAGTTTTGGGCTTTAGGACATGTTTAAGATGAAATTTTAGTTTTTCCTCCATGCCTAGTATACAAAAGGCAGTGAGAGTGAGCACTTAAGCGGCCCACAGACGATACAACTATTTGTCCAACTGTTGTACCAATCTGTGTTGGCATACAACTGTTGTATGGTGTGTGGGCCAATTGTACGAATCATCCAACGATCGCAAGCTGGGTTGGATGGTTGGAGGTGCATGCAGGTAAACCGCCGTTGTATAGTGTGTGCGGTTGTTGTTCAACCGTTGATCCGATTTCATTATCTGTGAATTTTTTTATTGTAAATGCATTGTAAAAAACAAACCAAAATGGTGCCTATTAAGTATAAGGACTTTTGGGAAGAGTTTATGGATATATTATTAATTTTCAAACACATAATCACAAATGCACATTTCCTTTTTTTTGACAACCGATTACATTTTTTCGTAATTCAGTATGAAATTTTACACAAGACTGACAGCTGAAGAAATCGGTCCAACCGTTGTATCGTGTGTAGACTACCATACAACTATATGTCGATACAGGGGTAATTCCAAAATTGAAGTCAGAAATTTTTCAGTTGATTGCTCTAAGCTGGATATCTGTATATATCTAATCTGTGCCTTGGGCATACCTTGTTTCTATATACCTTGATAACGACTACCGAGGCAATATTTTTGTTATGCTACGTCTAAGCCAAGGGAAGGAAATTCCTTCCTTCCCTAAAAAGTTCTCGGCTGAGTTGGGCCTTTTACTACAGTGTAGCTTGATCACTCAAATGTATGATTTCACCAGTGCACCAGACACTAAAGGACACAAGTTATGTTTATATAAAAAAATCTGACTTAATTGAACACGAATACAATCCTTTCGGTAATCATATAAGAACTACCACGGAGCAACAATATTGTGCTGGTACGTCTAGACACAAGGGGAGAAATTTTTTCCTTTGGCCTAGTATTGTGCTCATTTCGCGAATAAATTTTGTATGGAAATTTAGCAGTGAAATTTAGTGGCGAAATATTTAGCCACAACGCTGGAAAAAGTGATATTGTGTTTTATCAGCTAAAAGTTTGTTTAGTTTTGACAAGTAGATGGCAGTAATTACCATAAACATATACATATTTAGGATGTTTGCCAAACGGGCTAATGCTGGCTAAATTCCAGTTTGCATTGGAAATTTAGCCAGCTAATTCCAAAGTGGACTTTAGCCAATTGCTCAGCTGTCACTTTTATTTCAACAGCAAAGTAATTGTGTGGCATTTAAGATGGATTTGCAGGAAATAAACAAGGAAGTTATGGCCATAATATTATTTTCTTGTATTTGTTCATTTTACAAATAAATACTTCTAAAAATCTTTCAAATAAACCGCATTTGTCAAATAATTAGACGAATGTGAAGAAGAAGAATTAGCAAGCTCGAAAATTTTCTAAATGGAAAGTAATAGATTTAGATTTAGCCCGTTTGGCAAACGTCCTTAGCATCAGATTTATCCGCTCAATACCATTTTTCCACCCTAAAATTTTGACGTTTGAAGTTGAAAGAAATTGGAATACAAGAGAGCAGGGTATTTTTCTTATTTTTTTCTGATAAAAAAAATTCCGGCTTCATTTACACCATTCTTTTGAAAATGAAATAGTAAGTATAAATATAATATTCCTTACTATTTCGAGATTGGGTA
This sequence comes from Dioctria linearis, assembly GCA_963930735.1. Classification (NCBI taxonomy): domain Eukaryota; kingdom Metazoa; phylum Arthropoda; class Insecta; order Diptera; family Asilidae; genus Dioctria; species Dioctria linearis. The sequence continues at coordinate 107,429,733 of OZ005742.1, forward strand.
ATTGTAATAGCAATCTAAAAGAACACGAAATAATATCATAAATGCACGACTGCTGATTGTCAAAAGCAGCCACCTATAGTTCAAAACAATGAACAATTTTAGCCATAAAAAGGGTCCCTGTTCGATTGCAGCGAAATATTTATCCGCTAAATGAACGCAATCCCGGGCTTTTCCTGGGCCCTATTCTGTAATTTTTCATAAAATAATATTTTATATTATTTTATGGCGAAAAATCCCTTCCTCATAAAATGAAAATAAAATATTTTAAAAATTCGTATTCTGTCGTGGTTCCATAAAATTATTTTATGAATTCTTTTATGAACACGTAACATAAAATATTTAGTACATACCGCTATGTTTTCTATTACTTTTTGAACAGCTGGTCAATTGACATTTGCGCGATACTCTATCAAATCACACACTAATAATCATTTATGAAAGCAGCTGCTTTCTTAATAGCTCTTGAGATACTTGGCTCCATCAAGTTGGCCGGTCAACTTTTACTTTTTTAATTTTTTATTGCACATATCGATTGTTGGTCGTTTGTTGGTGATTGTTGGCTTAATTTAAACGTTTGTTGGATAATAGTTTTTTTTCGGAAATCAAAAAAAAATTCACCATCAAGTTAGCCGGAAAATTCTTATTTTTAACTTTATTTATAACCAGCTCAATCAGTGCGTAATCGTTTGTTGGACTCGTTTTTATTAATAAAATCGTTTGTTGGTCTCTCAATTCTTCGCTAATTGCAAAAATAATTTACCTAGTAGCTAGCTACATCTGAAGCTAGCTACACATGAAGTTGTAGCTGATATTAGCCAAATTGAAATATTGTAACTGGAGTAACACCAACATGAAGATAATGAAGTAAAAGTCATGCATTGACAATGCTCCATCAAGTTGGCGGGTCAACTTATACTTTTTTAATTTTTACCACCTCAACTTTTACTTTTTAAATTTTTTATTGCATATATCGATTGTTGATCGTTTGTTGGTGATTGTTGGCTTAATTTAAACATTTGTTGAATTTGAATTAATGAGCATCAGCATCAGCAGAAAACGACAAGCACGTATCTCCTCTGATAAGCTAACAACTGAACAACGAACACTCATTTTTCAATGCATGAAACACATAAATCGGCTTTTATGATGTTAAACTGACTACTTCAATTGTAAGATTTAAATCAACTGGATCACATGTAGTTAGACTTCACATTATTGTTAAAAATTTCATGGCTTAATCTAATCCATTTTGTAAAAGGTTCGCTCCTTAAATTCATACCCCGCCCCTCAGATTTAAAGTGTTTCCTGTGAGATCAGTAACTTTTTGAGCCCGTTCACTTTTCAGTGTTAAAATTCCCAGTTGAGAAATGGTACTTTTCTTCAATGAAAATTTTTAAATAAATTTAATAAAAATTCAGCAATATCCTTGACAGTAGCTGTCAATGCATGAAATATATCAACATATGGCTTTTACTTAATTATCATGTTGGTGTTACTGGAGCTTCAGCTGCAAATTATAATTTGGATAATATCAGCTACAACTTCATGTGCTAGCTTACGTCAATTGTTTTTGAAATTAGCAAAGAATTGAGGGACCAACAAACGATTTTATTAATAAAAGCGAGTCCAACAAACGATCACGCAATGATTGAGCTGGTTATAAATATAATTAAATTAAAAATAAGAATTTTCCGGCTAACTTGATGGTGAATTTTCTTTTTAGATTTTTGAAAAAACTATTATCCAACAAATGTTTAAATTAAGCCAACAGTCACCAACAAACGATCAACAATCGATATATGCAAGAATAAAATTTAAAAAGTAACAGTTGACGTGGTAAAAATTAAAAATGTATAAGTTGACCAGCCAACTTGATGGAGCTGCAGTTGATTGTCAATACATGAAATATATGACTTTTACTTCATTATCATGTTGGTGTTACTCCAGCTACAATATTTCAATTTGGCTAATATCAGCTACAACTTCATGTGTAGCTAGCTAGGTAAACTATTTTTGCAATTAGCGAAGAATTGATGGACCAACAAACGATTTTATTAATAAAAACGAGTCCAACAAACGATTACGCATTGATTGAGCTGGTTATAAATAAAATAAAATTAAAAATAAGAATTTTCCGGCTAACTTGATGGTGAATTTTCTTTTTTGATTTCCGAAAAAACTATTATCCAACAAACGTTTAAATTAAGCCAACAATCACCAACAATCGATACGTGCAATAAAAAATTAAAAAAGTAAAAGTTGTCCGGCCAACTTGTTGGAGCTGAGATACTTTGGGTGTAAAAGTGCTAAATATGACAACTCCTGACTGTAGGTTGATACGAACCATGTCCGTAGAAATGCAAAGCAGCAGAAAGACATCCATTCCGTTCAATTTTAGATTCTTAACTCAAAGTGAACGGAATAGATGTCTTTACGGTATGAGGCTATAGTTACTCTATAAGTATTTGAATTTATATTCTTAAAACGAAACCTTTTGGGTATAAATTAGAATTATTCATAAGTTTGCAAAATTAGTTTACAAACCACAATATAAGACGTTTACTAATTATCCAGCCGAAAGAACTTTTGAAGCCTAAGGTTGGGCAACTCACATCGATCGTAGGATCGCGAATATATCGTATCCTATGATCCCTTCTGCATAAAATTAAAACCTAGGCAAATTTTTAGAATTTCTGACAAAATTGTACTTTTTATGTATGTCGGTGGACATTTTAGTTTTTAATTAAAACCATTTTCGCACAAATGTTAATTGACTTATGTCATTTTCATAAAATGTGTCAAAATGCCTTTAAAATGTGCTGCTTAGGATTTTTTATTCTCATGTGATAAAGCTGAAACAGATTACACTTCAGTGCGCGGCGCGACAACGCGGCAAAATGTTAGAGGACATGTGTTTCCTATTGTGCATCACGCATTGAACGCGGCGCGACAGCGCGGCGAAAATTTTTGCCGCGTCGTCATTTCTAATCCTAAATTTGCTGCTCACTTTCAGTGGTACCAACAAAAAAATTATGTTTGGGGTAGGCAATTTCTCATGAAAATCTGTAGTACCAATATAAGAGCGCTGTATCTATACTGCTGCGCTCTTATTGCAAACTGTGACACAGCGCGGCGGAACAATTTCACCGTTCATTTTGCCGCGATGCTGCGCCGCGCACTAAAGTGTAATCTGTTTCAGCCTACTCGAAGAAAGTTTTGGTGTATTTTGTTACGGTAGTTATCACTGACATATCATGTCAGTGGTCGTTATGGTACGTTCAATTTTAAGAAGAGGAAGAGTATAAGCATTGCGAGCAGACGTCAAGTGTGTCGTCAAGGTACGTAAATTTTAAATTTAATTATACTATACTATCATCCTAACTAACAGCCTTACAAGTCCCTTGCTTTATATATTTGTGGACTCATCTGTGAACGTTTAACAGATGTTTTTTGTTTTCTAGTGATTTAACGAGAAATAACTTGCAAAATAGGTAAAGATTTTTAAAAACTATTTTTTTTCATTGAATGAATTTTTCTATATTTTTTTATTTGAGTCTTAATACTCTATTCGCTATACCAAACGCTTATTTGCGTGGCGCTCATGCCGGGGTTTGTAATAAATAAATTTTGAATTCTTTCTTTTTTTGAGGGTCTTTAATAAATGCTTTTCTATTCTATTCTATATAAAAACAAAAAACTTTTATTAAGGCACTGACCGACTAGTATGATAGTAAGTGTCAGTGCCAGTAAGTTACTAGTACTTACAAAATTCAGATCTCTTAACTAGCTCTTGAAAATTAACCGTACCAGCAAGTAAATTGGTGCTGGTGTCCGACCAACATATAAAATTCTTGTAAATATAACAAATATAAACATTTATATATTTGAGTGCCCGTGCCAAAGGCACGCAAAGCGCTGGGTACATCAGAGAAAGTTACATAGTAGATACATACACATAAGCTGCGTTTTTTTTATATCTTTGATCTGTTCCGGTTCAGGTTTGTGTACGTAAAACTACATCACGCATTGTTGTTTTACGTACATAAAATTAAACCGGATCAGATATTTTGCTATTCTCCGTATGGGACAATTTGAGCATTGTGGTTTTTATATAATATACTGACATAATATTAGACTAGAATATTTTATCTTTCTATTACCCCGTTTAGACCGTACCATTTAAAACTAGTTTTACGTAAGTCGACTTACATAGTACATATTTTGAGGATACGAAAGGGCATTGAAGTACTTAAATCGTACTCCCGAACTAGCACTAAGAAACGTACATTAATCCTAAGTAATATCCCAGAAGCCAGTTTTAGTTCTTGTGAAACACTGCTTCCTGCTTTGTGTGCTAGTGTGAATCTTCATCAGAGCTTTTGCCAAACTATTGAGAAGGCTGCGCCCTTCAGGCGCTCTTCATCCTCTTTCAAGCCTCATCTCAGGAAACCTAAAGGATTTATCCGGTTCTTCAGTGAAGAAGATTGCACTATATTTTTTCAAGCATACATAAAGCAACTTCGGGCAGCCTATAACACTCAATTCCATTATTCCTGGTAGCTCTGAAGCAAGGGTCTTCATTAATGAGGATTTAGACACGGATGAGCTTGAGCTTCTCCACCTTGCACTGAGATTAAGACGAGCCAACTCTATCTTGCGTGTTGCAACCAGACACCGGAAAACTTATATCTATAGGAAGTCTACGGACTGTTCTTCTGATTTTCAGTACGAGCGTTTCACGCTTACCCTAGGGCAGCAGCTTCTTACATTATCTTCTTATTCGTGCTCATATGATGCATCATCTACTACCATCGCGGGAGGCTCTTCCTAATCTACTCCCTCCCGGTAAATTTAATATCATCTCCCTTAACGCTCGTTCAACATTAAAGAATCTTGCGGAAATCAGACATACTGCTCTGTGTGCTAGAGCTGGTGCTCTCCTCCTATGTGAGACCTGGACAAAATCTTTTCATTCAGCAAAAATGTTGGAGATTCCTGGATATAGGTTGCACAGACTTGATCGTGATGAGAACAGGGGTGGTGGTGTTGCAATATATTTGAGCAGCACATTTCGGTCGACGGTGTTCTTCCAGGAGATTACTGATAGCTGGGAGATTCTAGCTGTCAAATTTTGGGATGTTTGCAGTACTAACGATCCAAGTGCCCTTATGGTGGTATATCGACGGGTAGCCAATTTCACGGATAATGATCTCTCAGTCCTTGGTAATGCTCTTAGCGTAATTGTTGGGCAATTTCCGAGAGTCGTGATTGCGGGTGATTTCAATATTGATGTTGGTACTGACTCTCATTTGGGCAATTGTCTTATGAACCTCCTGGATGAAACTGGAGTTAGTTTGCTTAGTAGCACGCCCACTCGTCATGGTGCATCTTCTGCCACCACTCTGGATCTTATTATTACAACAACTTCCATGATACCGTTGCTTTCTGGTCAATGTCCCGGTGTGTCTGACCATGAAATTATGTTTGCGACTTTTGATCTGTCGTCTTCACCATTCAGATTGGAGCGCACATATCGTAATTTTGCTGCAATACAGCTGGATGCTCTACAGGCAGATATCAATAATAAAGATTGGTCATATATTCATAGTGCTGCTGACCCCGAGGAAGCAGCTCATCGTTTTTTACACTCAATCATCGAAGTGTTTCGCAGCAATGTCCCCCTCAAATCTGCTAAAGTCAGATGTACTGACGATATTATACTTCCCAGGCACGATGTGCCCTTGCTTTGTCAGGTTCGTGACATTGCATACACGCATTGGAAGAGGTTCAAAAATCCAGCTAATTTGAAGGCCTTTCGACAGGCTCGTAGAGCGGTGGAGCATCGAGTTAGGGTCCTCATTAGAGATGATACCATGAAAAACTTTGAGGGTGGCTTAGATTGGCGCAAAATTAATAGAATGGGGCTGGGATCCAAAGCTAGAATGGAGTCTAGCATAGACCCGGAGAGGTTTGCTAATCATCTCTGTTCAACCCAATCCCACGCTCCCTCTTCGACCCTCTTGGCATATGAAGGTGGGACTCGTGGCCCCATTGTACACAATGCAATGGGTGTTGCTCCCAGGGATAACCCTGATTCACAAACTAATGAGCTCTCTTTTCGTAATTTCAGCGAGGCTGAAGTTTTAGATGCCTTCAATTGCATTAAGTCCAATGCTGCAGGATACGACGAAATCCCTATTAAATTTCTTAAAATCATTCTCCCATTTATTTTACCTCTGGTCACTCATCTTTTCAATAGACTTGTCACCTGCTCTCTCTTTCCTAAGTGTTGGAAGATTGGCATTGTCACTCCCATACCCAAAACCTCATCGCCGATTAGTCCCAGTGACTGGCGCCCCATTACAATTCTTCCATCCATTTCTAAGGGTTTTGAAGTACTCATTGAGGATCAGATATCTGAATTTATTGATGAGAATGGCCTCCTATCCCAATACCAATCTGATTTCCGTCATAAACATTCTACTACCACTGCACTTGTTAAAATCACAACTGATATTCGCAGATTGTGTGATGAGGGCAACAGTGTGATCCATATTCTGTTAGATCTCAGTAGGGCTTTTGACTCTGTTCCACATGATCTGCTAGTTGCCAGGCTTCTCACATCATTTTGCTTCAGCTCTACTGCGTGTTCCCTTATATCCAACTATCTAGCGGATAGAAGTTTTGCTGTTGTTAGTGATGGTGGTCGCTCTACCTCTCGGCCTTCCCCATCAGGAGTTCCGCAGGGTGCTGTCCTTGCTCCACTTCTGTTTTCCATCTACATTAATGATATCACCTCGGTGCTGGAAGATATTAAATTCCATTTATACGCTGATGATCTTCAGATTTATAAGGCTGCTAGTACGAGTGATCTACCGTCACTAATAGATGAACTCAACTCTACTCTTGATAATTTATCCGGTTGGTGCCTTGGTAATGGTCTGGCTCTAAACCCTGCTAAGACACAAGCCATTAGATATTCTGTCCGAGCTAATGTTCCTAGGCTTGCTGACACACTTCCGAATTTGCGTCTTTATGACCAGATCATTCCTTTAACGAGCGGTCATGTGAAGAATCTTGGCCTCCTTATGGACCCTCAACTTACTTGGCAGCCACAGGTAAGCAAGATGTGCTCTAAAATTTATTATGGCCTCCGTTCTTTATTTGCTGTATCACACCACCTGCCACAATCCAGTCCCTGGTATCAGCACTTATCATGCCGCATTTCTTTTATGCCGATGCTGCTTTCTATCCACTACAGGCCACTGAGATGGCGAAGCTGAACAGAGCGCTCAAATGCTGTGTACGATACATCTACTGTCTTAAGAGGCATTCTCATATTTCACAATTGTTGCAGCTTTTTTGCCTGGTTCCCTTAGCAAACTCTTTGAACTCAGGGTTTTGTGCTTCATTCATAAAGGCAGATGGAATCTGCTACCGAAGTACATAAGTGAATTACTCTCATGGAGCTCCCTCAATACCTCCAGGCTGGTCTCACACCGTACTAACACCCGATTTGGCTCTAATGGATTATTTGGACAGGGAACCTCCCTGTGGAATTCGTTACCAGATTCTATCAGAAATACATCCTCTACTAAGCAGTTCAAGGAGCTTGCGATGTCACATCTTTTAGATATTTAGCTAGCATATCCTTTATTCCTATCCCTATTATTATTAAATAAATAAAAAAAAAAAAAAATGTGCTCAGCTCTGAAGTCACTATTATATATGTTTATATTATTTTATTTATATTTTTAGACTTTACTTTTCTCTGTTAATTTGTATTTGAATCTTTATGTTATGTGCAATTGATCAGTGTGTTATTTTGGTTTTAATCTTATCTGTTACTCTCTTTTATTCATCATACTTTTGTTGATTTGTTCTATTTTAGTTTTGTTTTTCTTATGTTATGTTAGCTTATTTCATTCTTGTTTATCTTATATTTTGCATTACATCAACCTTAATTTAAATCCTATAACTTTATCACTCGTTATTATTACTACAATCTAGATAGTTTCTACTGCAATGAGTTTGTTCGTTGCGTTTTTGTTATTTTTCTAAGCCTTGTATTCACTCGACTTATTACCAATATCTATTATATACTCGATGTACCTGAGGTTCTTTAATAAATGCTTTTCTATTCTATTCTATTCTATTCTATTCTATTAATATGAAGTGGTGTAAACATGCCGAATTACGAAAAACTAGTCTTACTTTAATCCGGTATTGACCTACAAAATTAGTATTAAACGTCGACATAAACCTCAGATAAGGAATTGTTTACAAACTTGAATGCGTTATATTCATTCATAGAGAGAATTGTTATTTTGTTTTAATGAAAATGAGTGGAATTAAGAAGGAAAATGGTGCTACTGGTCAGAGGAAGGGACAAATTCTTTTATGGACTTTTGACTTATTGAAGAAAGTATTCCGTCCGTAATGGATGGTAAAAAATTTAGAAATTTGGAAAATTGATTTTTTCTTATGTTCTATTCTCTTGTGCACACCACATGCACAAAATTAAAATATTATTTCTCTTTCTCTCGTGAAGAATTAGGCAGATCTGACAAATTTGACAACTGTCAAACCTTTAATACGAGTGGACCTAGAATATAGAGACAACAGGAAGCGTTGATACCTGTAAAATTCGAGTGCACGAGCGTGATTTTTCAGCATGCCGTGAAGTAGCTCAGCATTATATTGAAGAAAGAGACAATTCTATGTTTAGCTGTCGAATAAATCCTTCCTCCACCGAGATTTGTTTACGTGTGTGACAGCTGCGAAATACCTTAGGTATGTGGCGTAGTGACAAATAAGAACATTTTCGATGGGAGCAAATGTAATATTTTCAACCATATATCTTGTTGCCCCGCTCTACACGGCTGTACTGAGCGCTCACTACAGCGGCAACAGATACTAACCCAACCAGAATTTGTCTAAACCAAATTTGGCTTATCACACTACCTGTACTCTCTATATTCTAAGGAGTGGACTAAACGGCAGCCGGATTAGTCCTACGTAAGTCGACGTACGTAAAACTAGTCCTAAATAGCTGCGGTCTAAACGTACTCTTATGTTTGAATTTTTTCTTAGAGTTTTGAAACATTTTGTTTTTAGTTCCGGACATTAACTGTTGCTCTAATGGCTTGATCTATCTATCTATCTGGTGAAAGGGCAAAATATTGTTGAAAGCTTTTATCAGTCATTTTTCTAAACTTATCACAGTTTCTTTTAATATTTTAATATCATCTGAAGAATGAAATTTTCATAATTTAGTCTATGATCAATGTTGGTATCAAATAACCATAATTTTCGACAATTTTGTGAAAAATGTGTTAAATACTTACAAAACATGTTGATTTGATATCTTATTACTCTAGTAATTACTCGTAGCGAGGAGCATCGCTACGAGAAAATCCTAGCATAATTTCTTAACAAAGCCAAAGCCAGCCAGTCTGAGTCAAGTACCGTCAGGCGTTACTTCATCAGTGTGTAGCTTCTTTTCTCCATAAGATGCCATTTCCATTGCAAATAGAGGAAAATTTAACTAAGTGTGGCAATATATTATTAAGCCTGCCCGTTACATTAAAGCCGATTAGAAATTTAAGGGTTAGCGTAATTGCTTTTCGTACCTATAACCTGTAATTAAAAATTTTCTTCTATTTAATAATAATTCATGCATTTTTTAAAGAGGTTGGTAGATAAATTTGTATTTAATATTTGTTACTTTTAATTATTGGTTACTGATTTACTGGCGTTTGCCTATACTAATTTATTTACCGGCACTTATGATTTTCAAGTACTGGTAAAGAACTTGAATTTTTACAGACTATTTTTCAGTGCTGGGCACCGTTAATAAAAAAATTAACTTCGTTAATCGTTAATTTGTTACTAAAAAAATTAACTTCGTTAAACTTTAAATCGTTACTTTACGGAAGATTTAACGGAAGTTAATATTAATCGTTAACTCCTAATAGTAATTGCAATCTTTATGTTATTGGACTATTGAAATGAGGAAGTATATTAAACGTATACCCTAGACACACGGAACATTTTAACGATTGGCGCAATGATCATTCGTTTCGTCCTTGCAACAATTACGCCTCCTCAAGCTCATTCGTTTGCAATTATGCATTACTTGTCATTCGTTTTGTCGATAAGTTCACTTTCAGTGGTGAGGAACTGTAAGTTATTGGAAAAGTCAGCTGATTTTCCAGCCATCACTGTCAGATGTCAATTGTGAAATTTGCGGATACATTTTTCAAGGTAAATTTTGAATATTTTCCAAAGCTAATTATTGAAAAAAAATCTCACATTATACATCTAATACAAGGATCGATTCAATTTTTTACAAATTACTTCATAATTCACAGTTTTTAATTTACAAAATTGAGAAGTGTCATCTGTCAAATCGAATTACCGTCAAGATATCTTATGCTTGCCTTACCCTGCAATTATCATTCGATAAATTAACTTAATTGGATCAATGATCATTCTAGCGCGTAATGTGCCAAGGGTATAATACCCTTGCTTATAAAAAAATGTTTTGGTTGGGGAAGTTTAGGTAGGACATGGAAGAAAAATAAAAAAAATAGTATAAAATCTTAGTTTGTTATAATAAATATTTCTGAATCAAATTAAAATTACGGGAGAATCAAAATACTGGAGATCACTGGTGAAAGCCGCAGCAAGCTGGTATTGTTCATCGTCCAGAAGATGTTCAAACCTTTTATATATGCCCTTTAATAAGGCATTGGCTTAAGCTGTGGAATTCACAAGACTCTTCGCCTTGATATTCTTTAATTTAAATACAGTTTCTGTAATTGTCGGTAGGAGTGATCCGAGATATGCTCGATCTTCTCCTTGATGCGTGATGGCTTCTATGCACGAAACCTACGCGTAGCCACACACATACCAACCAAAGTAATCAAAGCATTTTCGTCATATATAGTAAGTACCTAATTAACGATTAACGGACTTATGGAAAGTTAACGGAAGTTAAAGAGTCTGTTAATATTCTTAAAAGTTATTTCGTTACTCGAAAAGTTAACTTCGTTAATTAACGATTAACGGTTTAACGGTCTTGTGCCCAGCTCTGCTAGTTTTCACCAGTATAAGTACTGGTAGCTTTAATCTGTCTCATGCTTGTACATATACTTTCTGTTGTTATGTCTAGTTTTAATTATGTTTAAAATCCGAAATACAATGATTGCGACATGGAATTTACGGTGACACAATGTGAGCGACACGACGTAAAAAACGCTGTCATTTGGTTCTAATAACATTTCGGTGTATACACAATACATACACCGTGCGGCTTTGTCGTGAAATTTAAGTGAAATTTGTCGCGCGAGTTACGCACACCACCACTCAAACTTGACCGGAAAAAACACAATTATTCATCCCAGATGCAATACGACACCTTAGAATAAATCGCAGTACCTTCCCAGGAAAAACAGCAAATTAAGCTTTCCCACAGTTTTGTAAATTCTAATTTGACTAGCTTGCATTTATTTTTTATCAAGTAAAGTAACAAATCATATTTTTCAGTCAGAAAAGTCTTCAGTCTAGTTTTTACGATTGTACGAGCGGGTTCTTTAGAAATAAATTTCTAAAAGTTCAAATTGGTTTTTCGCTTTTTTTTATTAAGAAGTTTTAGATAAAATTTAACTGGCGCAGTCGGTACGATAGCAAAAGCTATCCCGGGAAAGTTGAATAAAAAAAAGAAGAAGTGTATGTTGTGAAGTAATTACGACGGCTTATCGCTAATTCTTTGCATATTTTTTTCGACGGTTTATCGAGAAATTCTGTGCCTTTTTCTTATTTAAATATAACTTACTCGTGGAAAAATTTGCTAGCCGTGATAATTGATTAACTTTGTGTTGTGTGCAATTACCAAAGGTGTATTGGTAAAAGTGCAGTGTCGACGGATTATCGATAGTAGTGGCACAGAGTCAACGAAGGATAATTGCAGTACAAACGAAGAACAATGATAAAATTCTTCTTTTGGTTTATGTAAGTCAAGTTTCCTTTATCACCCTTCCTTCTAAATTACATATTATTATCCATACCAAATATCATTAAGGAAAGTAAATGCAAACCAAGAATAAAACCTTACGACAATAACACCACGGATTATGGTACTGGTTTTAATTTAGAAATAACTAATTATAGTGAGTGTGAAAATTCTGATATTCCGAGTGATTGTGAGAAAGAAACCAATGACTTGTTAAATTTTTCAAAAGTCGAAAAACAAATTTTAGGATGTACAGTGAAAATTGTAGTTTAGCTGTAGAATTAGACATGGCTACCCCAATTAATGCAAATATAGTTATCATGGCTAGTAAATCCAAACAATGCCAATTTATCGAACGCAAGTAGCCCAACTAATATCAACAATGCTTTCAATAATCTTTGAATACCGGACGCCATCAATTATTTACCCAAGTTTGATGGTAACCCTAGACTACTTTTTGACTTTTTAAATAACGTAGAGGAGATTTGGAGTTTATTATCAAGTATAGATGGTACCCCATACAGCAGAATCTTACTACGTGCAATTCGTAATAAGATAGAAGGTTCCGCTAACGAAGTTCTTAACATGTATGGTACTAGACTAGACTGGTCAGACATAAAAGGCAATTTAATCTTACACTACTCAGACAAGAGAAACGAAACTTCTCTTGTAAAAGATCTACACAACCTTAAACAGCATAATAGAACCGTGGAACAATTTTATTCTGATATAATTGAAATTTCGTTAACAATAAATAATCATTTAAAGATTCACGAAACCAATACTAGTGTAGTTGAAGCGAAAAGAAACCTCTACGCAGAAATGTGTTTAAATGTATTCTTAACATGACTAAGAGAACTTTTAGGCTCCACTATAAAGGCTATGAAACCATCTGCCTTGGCAGAAGCTGTTAGGATTAGATATCTTAACCTCTTTGAGTGCTAAAGTCGACTTAGGAAACAAAGTTCTTATCACCAAAAATGTAACCTTACCACTTCAGTTCAAACCAAATTTTACGTCGAATAAATTCGTTATCCCCAGTAATTCTAAATTAATAGTCAAATTACCTATAGACGCCCAAAACGGGGACATTTATATTAAAACGACTCAAATTAGATCCCAATTGTTCATACCCGAAGGAATATACAAGGCAGAAAATTTGTACAGCACCGTGGAAGTGATTATTACTTCAAACACCGATGAACATCTCTTCCTTGAGCAACCATTAAAAGTAACCCCACATAGCAACAGAGTGTTTTGCGAATTAAACAATTTCAATATCCATTATAATAACAACAGGATTAATCCAAAGAAAAAATGCCAGTGGCACACAAAACTGACGTTTAGTTATAGACTATCGTAAACTAAACGACAAAACTATTAGTGACAGATATCCCATTCCAAATATAAACGATGTACTGGATAAACTAGGGGAGTGTATGTATTTTACCACCTTAGATTTAGCGAGTGGGTTCTACCAAATCGAAATGAACCCTCGTGATACACAAAAAACGGCATTTACGGTAGAAGGTGGGTACTTCGAATATGTAAGGACTAAAGAACGCTCCTTCAACGTTTCAAAGGGTCATGGACAATGTCCTAAAAGATATTAAAGGAAAATCTATCTAGTGTACCTGGACGACATTATTGTTTTCTCTACTTCTCTTCAAGAACATGGAGAAAATCTTTGGAAAGTATTTAAAAGGCTACGCGAAGCAAATCTGAAGGTTGAATTGAACAAGTCCCAATTTCTGCATAAAGAAGTCGCTTTCTTAGGACACATCGTAACAAATCAAGGCGTAAAACCAAATCCTGATAAAATAATGGCAATTAAAACTTTCCGATACCCCAAACCCAAAAAGAAATCAAATCCTTCTTAGGACTATTAGGATATTACCGTAAATTCATCAAGGATTTCGCAAAATTGACAAAACCTTTAACCGAGTGTCTCAGAAAAGGAAAAGCAGTTGAGTTAAACGAATCTTACATCAAAACCTTCGATATGTGCAAAGATATCCTAATGAACGACCCAATTCTCCAATACCCAGATTTCAATAAACCATTCGTATTAACCACAGATGTCAGCAACTATGCTATAGGAGCTGTGCTTTCACAAGGTGCAATTGGCAGCGACAAGCCTGTCTGCTATGCAAGCAGAACCCTGACAAACTCTGAGGTTAACTATTCCGCTATCGAAAAAGAACTGCTAGCTTATGTCTGGGCAACGAAGTATTTTCGTCCTTACCTGTTTGGACACAAATTTAAGATCGTATAAACCGTATATAAGCGGTATAAAACCAATAGTCCAAGAAACTCCCAATCAAATCGAATTAAACGCCAACGAATTAGTTAACAATAACTTAAACATTACAAGACAAGCTCTCCATCTTCTACAATACATTCAGCAGATGAAAACCTCAATGACCACATTCCTATATCGGAACGTCTACTAAACAAGTTTAACCTGTAAGTAATACTTGAAAAGTCCCATAGACCACCTCTGACATCAAACATTATTATCTTTAGAAACAAATAAAGACGCACTGTCCGTATGCTAAACTTTACCGAAGGAAACAACAAATTTCCTCAAGGAATACCTTCCACCCAACAGATTTACTGCCATATTTGCCGATGATGAAATTTTCAAAGTAATCAATACTGTTTATAAGAAATTCTTTTCTAGGAGTAAAACATTTGAATTAATTCGCTGTACCGAGATACTTAAAGACATAACATACATGGACGAACAAGACAGATTTATCAACGAATATCACATGAAGAATAATCACAGAGGAATTAATGAATTAAATGAAAGAATTAAAAATTCTATAAATATTTTAAACAATAACGGTAGAAAAAAAAATAGAAAATAAAATTAAATGCATGGAATTAGAACACAAGTTACACTCACTTCTACCCACGTACAGGATTAGAAGAGGCTTAATAAATGTATTAGGAACGGTGATAAAAACTATCACAGATAACATGGACGCTGATGACGCTATTAAACTAAATAAAGAAATAGAAACAATAAACAAATAAACCAACACGATATCCAAAATGAGGTAAACAAACAAAGTAGAATTAACAATAAGATGATTGAAAGATTTAACAATATAACTCTCCATATAAATAAGCAACAGGAAACCATAGAAACCTTCCTCAATCATTATCATGACTGAATAAGTAATCAGATCAGAACTGAGGACGAAATCATTAAATATATACAATACATTAATCGCATTAATTTCAATATAGATTTACTTAATAACCACCTTAACAATATAGCAGAAGCAATTACCCTTGCTCGTTTGAACATTATTTCGAAACAAATTTTAAGTCCAACAGAATTTGACGAGATTTATCACCTTTTACAAAAGCAGACAATAGAGATAAACAAATTTATGAATTTCTTGGTTTGCAAGCTTACTACAATTGCTCAAACATATTTAATTTGTTCAAGAAGGAATTTAGTTGGATTCTCCGGTATATAGCAAAAGCTAAAAAATCTTTTTAATTTGTTATTTCATCACACAACCCATTATATTTTTGGTGACAAGTTTCAAGTCTTGGTTTGACTCATCAACAGGTCCAAAATAGCGAAATTGAGTGACTTGAAAAACAAATGAAAAAATAGAACAAAGAAAAGAAATGAAAAAATGAAAAAAATTGAGAAAAATAGAAAAAAAAAATTTAAAAAACCAGATTCATTCGAAACGAAATGTTTTTAATTTGTAATTTATCACCAAAAATATAATGGGTTGTGTGATGAAATAACAAATTAAAAACAATTTTCAGCTTTTGCTATATACCGGAGAATCCAAATAAATTCCTTCTTGAACAAATATAATACATATAATATTTTTATTATATTTAATATCCAAATTCCTGTAATTTCAAATAGAACATACTCCCTTTTCCATGTAATACCGCTTCCCGTTAATAAAACCCTCACAATAACCACCAACCCAATGTTATCCTTAACGAACTCGACGCATTACACCACGACGAACCATGCCCGCTAATAGAAAAGGTGTACTATTGCAAGGACTCACCCAACACCCCTAAAGCCAACGAAGCTACATGTATACCAAACATATTGAAAAACAAACAAGCCAGCTGCAATTTTTTCAGAGGAACAGAAACCTACACGATTTACCAGCTAGAGCCGAATTACATCCTCGTAATCAACATTCCCCTCACAACCTTTAAATCAACTTGTGGCATCCAACAAAATCAATTCAACGGCACAGCTCTCATCCATTTCGAAAACTGCACTATCCAGATAAACGAAATCACATACGACAGCAGAACCAGCGTCTACTTGGGATGACGTGTTTATACATCTGCTAATGTTCAATCAAATCAATTCGTCTTCAACAACAGACAGACTAAGCCTGGAAAAATTAAAAACCTACAATTTTAAAAACAGAGAAGCCATCCAACTTTTAAAAACCAGGACAACATACAGGGATCATTCAACATTTCGAGTCATAGCATTTTGCAAATATCAAATTTCATTAAATAAAAAATGGCAGAAAAGTTAATTGAGGCTGTGAAATTCCACTGTGTTTTATACCAAAATATGTATCCGTATAGAAACCCAACTCCGGCTCGAGTTTTTTTATAACTATTGAAACCACCATCTTCTTCTATGTTGGCTGTGTTTTTTAAACGCTTCATAAGCCAAAAATGCCGCACAAGGTATTTTAATTTATTCATTGAACTTTTTTCTATTTTTAATTCAGAACACAAATGTCAAAATAAATTGACCGATTCGAGAGTAAGTATATTAATTGAGAGAATTCCGCTTAAGCTGCAAAAGCAGCATCGGGGTAATGAGAACATTCGCTTCGTCGTGTAAATTACTTCGGGAAAAGTAAGTAAGTTCTAGTGGGAACTGCCAAACGGAAAGTACGACGACAAAAGCTAAATTATTCCCAACTCTGGTTACGGCGACATATTCGGACGACGCCTTGGGTGCAGTATCGTGGTATTGGCATAAGCCCGTCAACATTTAATTTGTCTCGTCGTAAACGTGTGTCGGCGGAATTTCGGCCTTAACGCGAAAACCTGTTTATACGTTTCTCGATATGCCAACCGTTTAATGATGGAATAGTTTTCAATAAATTTATCTTTGACTTGAATTTGACCACTTTTGGCAGAATTACATTAACAAAGCCGACGCCGCACAGTGGCCGTTTCCATACAGCACTGACTTGAAAAAATGTAAAAATCAACTTGCTTATATCAATATCTTTTTCCCTTCAAGATATTTCTAGGTAACCACTCTGTTATATGACTAAAGATTTTGAGCATTACCGTTGCGATGTAAGTACTAGAACGTCGCAATCTTCATGCAAATGGATTAGCAACAGGCAGATGGGCAACAGTACCTATTTTCGAACCAAGTGCGACGCATTCGTCTAGTGTTGTTTTAATTGTTACTTGAGTTTTGTAATACATCTTAACCCAACTTAAGATGTACCACTGAATAAAATAAAATAACATAAATCAAATCATAATGTAATTTATCACTATAACAACGACCATGAAAAACATGCCAACAAAGGTAGGTATGTTAATGGGTCACATCGTCACTCGCAATGAATGACAAAGAAATGAAATAAAGAAAGCATTAGTCAGATTACATCATGTACTGACCGATCACTCATAACCATGAATGAACGTAAAATTCAAAGGCGTGATTTATGTTATGTGTGAATATGACATTATTTGTAAATGACTGAACGATTTTTATTGTTCTCATAATTTGTAATATATGATCTATAGTCATAATTTCTAGGTAAGGAAAATTTGTATATAAATTTGGCGTAAGTGATTGAAGAAAAGATAGAATAAACTCAAGCTTGATCGAAAGCGTTTTATTCTTCTAAAGTCGGCGTTATATCCTAAAATTCAAGTCGGCGTAATACCCTGAAGCTCAAGTTGGCGTGATAGCCTAGATTTATATATCGGCACGATTGCCCTTTATAAAAGAACGACCGTAATAAAGGACAATCTTTACAGTTTTTAAGAATATCAGTCCAAGAAGACGCAACCGCGATCTTGTCGGAGAGATCAGTAGAAGGAAGGTTGCAGAGACTAGTTCTCTCGTCTCTCTACCTTCCCTTCTAGTCAGATCAACCACCCCCATCCATGGAGATGGCAAAAGTCGTGGGCTTCGCAAATAACAGCGACCTGGATATATTAATCGGGTGCGATACTAACTCTCATCACACGATCTGGGGTAGCACTGACTGTAATATCAGAGGTGAGTCACTTCTTGAATTTCTTGTCACTACTAACTTGCATGTACTTAATAAGGATGAGGAACCAACTTTTTTAACACGCCAAGAGGTCCTAGACCTAAGCCGCACAATCAGTAATTTAACGTCGTATGTTCTCAACTGGAGGGTTTCGATAGAGGTCTCACTCTCCGACCACCGATACATACGCTTCCATTTAGACATAACGGTTAAAAACCCGGTGACCTATAGAAACCCTACCAGAAACCAACCATTTGTTCACTGAGAGGTTCTCCAATATATCTGTCACTCACCCAACCTCGAGACCGGGAATAGATAGAGGAGTCGAGAGAATCATTACGGCGTTGATTCAATATTTTGAAGCTTCGTGCCCGGTCAGGAAGCCAGATCTGAACTCTGCCCCTCATGGCTAACGCCCGAGTTAAAAAATCAACGCAAATCCGTGTGCAGGCTCTACAATGAAGCCAAAAGATCAAATGGAGAATATGAATGGTTAGTCTACCAAAAGCTTTGCGCCAGTATAAATATGAAATCCGTAAATCTAAAAGAAAGTCATGACAACGCTTCTGCGAAAACCTAGATGGGGTTAATGAGATGTCAAGAATCAAAAGATTTCTATCCAAGATACCAAATCAACCCGAAATCCTCACAAATAGTGACTGAGTCCGGGCTTCCTCCTTCAGGGAGTCTTTTATATCTTGTTAGATGGTCCAGATGATTGCTTTTCGTCTCGTTGAATAATGGAACTGTCTTTGCTGATCTGGGCGGGGTAAGCAGAGCTAAAAGAGTTCACACGGGCACCCCGCTAGGTGGTACCTATCACCTCTTTTATGGGTACTCATTATGAACGATATCTTGCTAACTATAACCCGGATGGGGTACAAAACAGTGTGTTATGCAGACAATCTGACGATCTTAGTCTCCGGGAGCTATGAGTTTGAACTCCGTGGACTGATACAAAACGCGATCCGATTAGTCATGCACTGGGCGACGGATTTCGGGCTGGGCATTAATCCATGGAAAACCGACTTATGCCTCTTCACCAGGAAAAGGAACATACCCAGTCTAA
This sequence comes from Dioctria linearis, assembly GCA_963930735.1. NCBI lineage: Eukaryota > Metazoa > Arthropoda > Insecta > Diptera > Asilidae > Dioctria > Dioctria linearis. Next base: position 107,449,087 of record OZ005742.1, read on the forward strand.
TGCTGCTCTCGATTGGTTCAGCAGGTTTGGAGCTAAACGACAGAGTAAAATACTTAGGTATTATATTAGATAAAATGCTGAACTGAATCAATGGAGCTCGCCAATCATCGTAAGATATTGGAGAAGATTCAAAGACTGTGTCTCCTCAGCGCAAGCGGCAGTCTAAAATCAACTAGTACTCCGGCCCTTGAGGTTATCCTCAACATACACTCAGTGCAAATACATATCAAGCAGGGGGCGTCAACTGCAGCGCTAAGACGTCATCTTAATCATGGCTGGATTCACTCCGGAACAAGAGTCCCACACGAATCCATTTATGATTTCGTACAGTCTATCGCACTTGGAATCGACAGGGAAAGTGACTACCTCCTCGAGACCATGCTGAATATCAGTTTTTGTTCTAGAATTCCATCAAGGCAGAATAGAAATCATATTCTGCGCTTCAATCATTAACAAACCCTATTATTATCTACACTGATGGCTTCAAATCCGAAGAAAACACCGGAGCAGGCGTTTTCTACGAGGAGCCTCAAATGGAAATCGCCATTCACCTTGGAAGCCATGCCACGGTTTCCAGGCAGAAGTCAAGGCTATTCTTGAAACGGGAAGACATATCCTTAACTCAGACACTGAGAACAGGGAGATAGCTATCACCTCAGACAGCCCAGCAGCTGTCAAGGCTAGTAATGGAGTGTAAAACCACCTTGAATTCCCTCTCTCGGAAAAACAGGGTAATTGTTCAGTGGGTGCTAGGGCACAGCAATATTAGCGAGAATGAATGGGCGAACGAACTTGCTCGTCCTGGTGCGACCGCGGTGGAACCATCCTCCAAAATCGAGATTACACAAAAACACCTTGTCTCATTTATTTCAACTTACCCGACCGCCAACACAGTCGCCTTTGGTTAGAAGACCCATCGGACAGAACTACAAAAGAACTGTGGGGGAAACCCAACCTTAACCAAACGAATAAGCTCTTGGGACTTAACAACCCAACCTTGAGAACTCTAGTGTCTATTCTCACTGGGCACTCCTTTCTCAGGGGTCCCCTTCACAGGATGAGACTTGTTGAGGATCCTATATGAAGAGGTTGCGGAGAGGAATCTGAAACGGTGCCTCACTTTCTTTGTCACTGCCCGGCACTCTCAGGAAAGCGATATAGATTCCTTGGCTCTCACCTCCTGGACGAGTTACATGAAGCCGTCAGGGAGGGCTGGGGACCAATACTTAACTTTATAAGAGCGTCCGGTTAAGATCTATGAGCGTTTGCTCGTGGGTCTGGAGGGTGAACAATGGGCCATTGGCCTACGTTCGGGCGACCCCTTTCGGGGTCTCAACCTCTTTCAATCAATCAATCAATTAAGAAGGGAAGTTCAAGCTGGTGGTATGTACTTAGTTTACACATTTTTGTCTTCTTTTTATATCCTATTAATTGTGATTGTTTTAATGGTAGTTTTAGATTAATGGAAATATTTCATAATAATAAAGTTTGTTAAGCATATATAAACAAATTAGATTCATATAAAATTACGCACCAAACCTTGCCTATAATATTTTATTTTTATTTTTTAAGATAGTCTTGGAAATTTGAGCGAACCGCATCCCATTTTGCGAGAAGAGTTGTTTCCCTTATACGCAATAAAAATTATTTTAAACTAACAGACTATATATTAAATAAAATAAATATCGCGGATATATCTCCAAATAATATTGATTTATTAAAAAAAAAAAAAAAAAAAAAAAAAAAAAAACAACAACAATTTGTGCCTAAGCTACTGCTAAGTGGAAGGGTTCTAATAAGACTTTTACTTCGTTTATTAAAAAAGAATCAACTTGGTTATCTCAAGAGCACACGTTACCGAAATTCACTACGACCAGAACTGAAAACCAAGCCATTACCCCCCAACCATCACGAGGAAGGCCTAGCAAACTTTTTGATTCAAGCGGAGACAGAAATAACAAAAATAAAATAAGAGATGTAATCTCTAAATATAGCCTACCAGAAATTGCAATTGCCGCGTAAGTAAGTTACCGTTCGAGAGGCAGGAGGATAGTTGCTGAAGTTATCAAAAAGGCTGCCAAGAGCTCTCCTAGAAGTCTGAAAAAAATGAAAGGGGTTACTATAGAAAATAAAAATGATTTTAGTGTCTACCCTTCAAAGGAAGCCATAGCCCTACTAGTAGACTTAGAACTCATTAAGCATCAAGATATGTATAGCTCTTCAACATAGCGCAAAAGAACGAGGAGCGAATATTTATCGAATATACGATGCTGTTATTTTAAAGAAGAAGGAATGTTATCCTGATGAGTCTTCCGTAATACTTACGGACACGCGAGAGTATGGCACAGGGTTACACCGATCCTGGTTTTGCGACCAGACCCACCCATACCCCCCAACTACTCTAAACACATAAGGAAAAGGTATTTGGAATAAGTTGGCGTTTAACCGCAACAGCAGCTCATATCTAAGAGCACTACATCACAAAACAACGCAAAAATCAAATAAAAATCATAAAATAATTTTGATAGGAATATTTGGAATGGAAGGATTATAATTCATGCATGTTTTTTCTAGGAAAAATATGAACAAAATTGGTAAATTTAAACAATAACACAAAATTGTAGGGATACACCGCTAAGAGGGTTTTCCTTAAGCGGTCTTTTAGTACCCTGTCGTTAACCAGTTGAGGCGATTGGATGCCTTCTTGGGGCTACCTTAGAGGCTTTCTATTTTTTCTCCTTTAATAAATTACACTTGATTTTACCGCCAAGTTACACAACACACACTTACACACTACCGCATGGTATTAAAATAAAAATATAAAAAACAAAAATATACAGGGTGTCCCGTATATGGTCTGGCACCCGAAGGCTACGGGTAGATCATGCTATGGGGGGGGGGGGGGGTCGTAACAGTTTCCGAGATAATGGGACTTTAAGATATTTGGGTATGTTTTTAGAGATCATCCTGTAACTTCTGAACGTTGCACTCTATGATAATGATTTAAACTTTAGATAGACAATCGTTGGACCTTTCCAATGGTCTATACATTTTTCCCTCCTCTCCATTTGAAGTTATGGCTCAACAGAGTTAAAAATTCGGAATTTTTAATCGTTTTTTTTTATTTAACTACTATTTTTATCAAAAAACACGTCATCAATACCAATTTTTCATATATCAAATACCTTAAAGCCCGTTATCTCGGAAACCGTTACGACCCCCCCTACAATTTTTTGCATGGCTAAGGATGTCAGCCTTTTCGGTTGCCAGATCACATGCGGGACACCCTGTATTTATGAAAATTTGAGAGGAACACAGCACTATGAGAAAATATAATCACTCGAAATCAAAACATGCGGTGAGTGGAGTGGTGGCGAGGTGGTGAGGTAAATCCACTGAACACGCAATTACAGTCTACTCGCTATGCTGCAGAAAACAAGTGTCCATGACTTTGCATACATATGTATATCGTATCCATATGTATGGAGAAGAAAAAGTAGCAAACACTCGCGCACTTTACGATATGGTATTATAAAAAAACAAAAAATGTATTCATGCAGCACGGGTAAAACTTATACACAAATGTATTTCTAAAAAAAAAACACAAATTTCCTGGGTAAATATGTAGTGTGGGTGCATGCCGGCATGCACATTTATAAATGTAGCTCGCAGTGTTAAACCAACACATATATATACACTATAGCTCGCCTCTAGATATTCGATGGCCGATATCTCACGATCACAACAATTTCCACAACAATTTCCTCGCATGAATTTTCGGTAATGTTTTCGCGGGGCAAAATTTCTAAATTCACCGTAACCTGCTAAAACTTAAACAAAATTTCAAATTTTATGCAAAATTTTATGACTCGATCCCCTAAATTTATAGAAAAACAAGGCTAATAACAAGAGCGAAACCAACCGACGTGCACACCGTGTTCCTCTTTGAGCGCAACTCACTTACGGACACGCTATGCAAAGTCAAATTACAAAGCTTATTAGAATTGACTGTTCAGCGACTTGCATTAGTACAACATGAAGTTTTAAATCAAAATATAAAAAGTGTTTTACCAAACACAATATATTCTATTTTTCCCTAACGGGAATCGAACCCACACTTGTTAGAATCGGTCAAGATAGAGAAAAGAAGAATTTTTAAGAACTTTTGTTTTTAACGATTCTAAATTAAATCATAAATACAAGAAGAAAAAACAACCCCTCGTCCGGGGTTTGAAACTGGGATCTTGCGCTTGCCGGGCGACTGCTCTTACCACTGAGATAACGAGACAGATGATTTTCTCTCTTGCATTTATCAATTTGTAATTAACCTACTAAGCCATGTTTTTGCTTTCAGCTGGCATTAACCAGTAACGATGAAAGCGCACTAATAAATTTTTGTAAATTCAATTTCTTTTTATTTTATTTTTCCCTGACGGGAATTGAGCCCAAACTTGTTAGAATCGGTCAAGAGAGAGAATAGAAGAATTTTTAAGAACTTTTATTTTTAACGATTCTAAATTAAAGCATAAATACAAGAAAAAAAACAACCGCCTCGTCCGAGGTTTGCAACCGGGACCTTCCGCTTGCATGACGACTGCTTTTACCTCTGAGCTAACGAGACAGATGATTTTCCCTCTTGCATTTATCAATTTGTAATTAGCCTACCAAGCCACGTTTTTGATTTCAGCTGGCATTAATCAGTAACGTGGCTTAGTAGTCCTAAGGCTGAACTACAATCGACGTATACGTAAGTACATCAACTTACGTAAAGCGAACGCGCCCTTTAATTTAACAGGCGTACATAAATTAACTTTAACTCGTGTGAGGGGAACTATCGTAAAGTTTAAATATCAAATTCTCCGTAAGTATAGTGCGTTAAGACTCGCTCATTCCGTAAGAACGTGATGTGTCCAAACAATTAAATTATTACTAAATGATTAAAAGTGCAATGTAAAAATTAAAATGGAATAAAAATGGTACTGCGAATTAATAGAAAGAACAAATCAAATCAAATCAAGCTTAAGATTATTAGAAGACCATTTTCTGTATGAGTAGTAGCAGTTTAGGGCGCAGGACCTATTCAAATCAAACTTATCAGTTTTACATGAGAACACTGCAAATATCTTAGAATGTTAGGACTCAGTTGGGGCTGTCATGCGTTAGTGAGGGAGTCTGTTTCATGGCTTCTGAAATATTCTCGGAGGTGTTGGTTCGGTGGTATGTTATTTACTTTGTAGGAGAAAATTATGCGCTTCTTATACAAAGTTTTAGCTTGTGTCTAGTGATGCCAGAGGAGTAACATTTTTGAATTTTATACATTATTTTTAAAAAATATTCAGAGAATATTTTTTTCAAAATGATTTGACTTATATGTTTGAATTTTTCCATTTTTTCAAGGCAAGGGAAGCAGTGCTTCCTTTGCTTCCAACAAGGAGTGCACCTGGTGGAAAGGTAAGAAGATTTTAATTCAGCTTAATTTGCAAATGTCAATTGTGTCATTTCGAATTAATTAAACGTGAGATTCGTGTTTTTGTGCCAGGTTTTGAATTTTGTGCTTTAATTAACAAACTTTAAATTGTTCCGCTAGTTGTATTAATTTAAAAAAAAAGTTTTGAAGTGACAATTTATTTCAAAAATGAATTGGGTTGTGCGGTGCTGTATAAATGATCCCGGATAGACGTTTTTCAAAACAAGTTGAAATGTTGAATTAAACTAGAAAGTTTCTTTTACGTGAATACGTGCAAAAGAAGGGAAAGATGGAAGGGATAGTTTTATCAAGAGGAGTGTTTAAAATATTTCTTTGTTCATAGGTCTGTTTGCGTACTCAGTTTTGGGACAATGCATTGCAATGAATTTGCACGAACTTACACATTTTCCGTTCGTTTACTTTCTCCTGCACACAAAATTACACGAGTTTTGCATACGTCACAGCTTCCCCTCTCGCATGAATTTACCCGAAGTTTTTAGTTACTGCACATTTCTTGCAAGGAAAATTGACAACTGTCATAGGAAAAGTTCATTTTTGTAATTTTCTGAAAAGTTTTTAAAGCGCAATCAAAATGTCGAATGAAGATAGTTCAAGTATTAATGCTCTCAGGGACTTTTCAAGACTGCAATAAGTTAAAAAAAAATAAAACAATATTCATTCGCAAATGTTATTCCACACTTCTTCTTCTTGTTTTTCACGAAGTTGCATGAAAAGCGTTCGTTTACTTTTTCATGCATTTTACATTCTTCCCCCACCACACAAGTAAGTTTTTACCCAGAAAGTTTTTGCACGAGAAGTACGCAAACAGACCTCATGTGTTTTGTATTCCCAATGTTTTTTTGTCTTAAATGTGTCAGTGACAGTTCACAATTTTGTTTTATTTTAGATAATGACGCCAAACCCCCTTAAAAAAAATTTGTTTAAATAGCTTTTTTTGTTATGTTTATATCTGTCTGTATTACTGACCTATTTTGCTTACTGCCTCTTCATTTAATATTTATTTATTGATTATATAGATATCCTTTTTTTTTATTCGGTCTAAGATTGTTTTTTGTTAAGTTATATTCTTTTATTTTTCTTAGTCTATTCTTTTGTATTTTAATAGTACTTTTTCTAGTATCTCTAATAAGGCAGATTACATTATTCATTGCTTCGACCACTTAGGGCCCTTGGGATAGAGGATCTACTTTCTTTCTGTGTTTAGCTTTTTGTCGAGTACTTTGATGGGTATACAAGGTAAGAGCTAATAACTCTTTAACGGCTACAGATAGCACATAGCACCTTTGTAAAACAAAAAGAGGCCAAAGTAAAAAAAAAGCAAAATTTTTAGTATAGACTGCCGAAACTCCTGAGTGGAGAGAATTACGGGGCTGTTTGATAAGTCATTGAAAACGCCATGAAGTTCTGCATACAATGAGCTCTTGCTGGTATTTTTAAGATATAAGGTGTTTTATGAAAAACTAGCATATTTTCTTAATCACCATGTTACTAAAGCGATTAATGACCCCCCCCTCCCCCTCCACTCACTTCTTATTTGAATATATGCTGTAGATCGGCAAACTGTAATAGTCACATATACTTTCGGACGAAATGAAAAGATTTGTCTTGAAATCGAATATAAATTATAACGGTATATAAATATGAACATCTAGAAGAAGAATATATTATATTTCTGAATATAATAGCATATTATTATATAATTACTTTCCCATCAATCAAACAAGAGTGCAAATCCAGGTTGTAAATCACATTTTTCTGCAGTGAAAATTCTTACGAATTCTTAACAATTTTCATTTGTAATCTAAAAATGTAATCTTGTAATCATGACTACAATTATATTTTTCCAAGATTACTCGATGTAATCGAGAATAATAATAAAAATGGGTGATCATGATTGAAGTGTAATCATGATTTATGCAATCATTATTGATTTAATCATGATAATTAATCTGATTACAAAAGTAGCTGATTAGCCCCAACTCTAAACCGAATGAATGACGGTAATAAAACAAACACGTACTCGTATATTGGAATACTCTTCAAAAGAAAACTTATCGCATGAGCGCTGCCATTTGAATGCAGATGCTATGAATTCTTGGTCATTAAACGCATATGACATTTTTTTGTTTTACTAGAATATGTTTTTAATTTACTATAATTGTACCTAAGGATTACTTATTACACTTCACAGGCGGGCAAGATCAATGATGATCAGAATAAGTAAAGTCGTGAACAGTGTATTTTTTAATTTATTAAGTTAAATAAATTTGTTTGATTATATAACTCCCTTTGTTTCTCATTTTAAGAATTACATAGCACCAGACAATATACATAATAATTTGATTTTTTCAGATTTTCAGATTAAAAATGTCTCAACATAAATCTACTCATCATAGAAGTAAATATTCTTCAAAGCTCAAAGAAGAAACAAATCTATGCGATTTTTCTTTTCTTAAATTCAAACATATTTTTGGCCGTTTCTTAATTTCACATCACGACAATAAAGAAATTATTCAAAATTTATCTGATTTTTGGGCTTTTATAGCTAAGTATGAGAATATGCTTAAAGCAGCTGGAAAACCAATATTACATACACCTATGATATTAAAAGAATCAGGAGATATGACTAGTTTTAATAAAAGATTGTTTACTTTTATTGACGTTGATATCGATAAAGATAGAATTATTTCTCAAGTATCGAGTTGCAAAGAAATACCAAATAATTTTTCATATAAAACAGATCAGTTTTTAGAAATTTTGTTGCTTTATTTGGACTTCAAACAAAAGGACAAGTTTCAAAAGTTAAAGAAATTGCGAGTAGTCCAAAAATCTCTACCGGTTTACGAATATAAGGAAAAAATAATCAGCAGTATACACCAACACCAAGTTGTTATCATAGCAGGTGATACTGGCTGTGGTAAATCAACACAAATACCACAGTACTTGCATGAGATGGGATATAAAAATATTGGTGAGTTTTTAAAAATTTTGTTTTTGTAATTTCACATTATGTATGTTCTCATATGCTATTTCTCATATCACACCACCATAAAATTTTTTGTACCAGTTTGAAGAAAATTTTCTAACATCCAAGATATATGTATACTAGGAATGGAACTCGTTGACCTCTAGGGAGTTGAATCGAGACAAAAAATGTGACACATCAGGTTGTGATATTCATATATACAGCATAGGATTAAGCAGTCAATAAAAAAACAAACTTAACAAAAAACACAGTTCATCAAACTACAATTGACACACATTTATGCGTCAACAATAAACCCAGCCTGACCTACATCCCATGCTTGGTCGAGGCGCCTCTCGCATAAATGTGTGCCATCAGCAATTTGTTATGGTCGTAGCGTACTGCATATAGCAATATGCTTCACTGAGAATTACTGCAGCAGGTATACCAAAGGATTTTTCATCCCTAAATATAATCTATTTTCAATCGATAAAATTATTTTCCCTATTATCAGGCAAAAAATCCGAAAATTTGAAATTCAGTCACAGTCGCCGCTCTACGCGGTAAGTAACCATATTTACGAGAGATAAAAGTAGGCAAAATCAGCTGCATATTTTCCCGGAAGGATAGATTCAAAGGAACTACCTGTATCTGCTAAATTCAGCAAGTTCCTCGGTATCGAGTACAACTGCAACACCTATAATTTAGGATCTATGGCAGTAGATTTAGTGGACGTCGTCTTAGACAAAGGAGCGCCCGTCAGTGGTATTCCAGTATCACCAAATAAGAGTGGCAATCAAGCAGATCTATCCCTGTCGGAGCAAAATCATCTGCCAACTATAGTTGGTGCCGCTCATCGAATAGCTACTGGTGAAAACTTTGTTGCTCGTGCTAAGCGATACTCCCTGAACGGTAAAGTTCCGCATTTAATAGAATGGGAAGAAATATCGTAAGTCATATTTATCTATCATTATACACTTTTCCAAACTTTTGATACGGATGAATCCGATTGCATTAAATTAATTACTAATCTTCGTTGTCAATTTCTTGTGAATGACACACGTATGTTACCTGGCTTAGTACGAAGTTCGATCGTAGGAGTACCTAAAATTACTTAATACAAAGATTGTTGATTAATGACAGCGATTAATTTTCTTTGTGATTACTTGTGGAAAAAGACAACATTTAGTCGAGGCGATCATTCCAACTATACACATATACTTATATAGCTAATCTTAGGCTAGTCTAGGCGAATTGATTTCCTATTATTATATCTCTTCCATTAGTTTTTGTGGCCATGAGAGTCGACACTAATTACCTCATTAATTTATTGAAATTAATTTAGTGTTATTATCGATAAAAGTAAACAAAAGATTTTGTGTTTTGCTTAGTTTTATAGTTCAATTAAGAGAAGAGGTTGTTACGAGTTTTCATAATCGATTTTTTTTTCTTTTTTTGTCATTTAATTGTTTAAGAAAAGTGCTACTTTCATTGGAATTATGAAATTATGTAAATATCACACGACTTTGCTACTTTATAAGTTGAAATACGCAAATAAAGTGCTCAGGAACCGGGTAGAATGAGATTAAAACCAATAATAAGTTATTACGTGCGTACATACATATATTCCATATATATACAGCAAAGACATACTTTTAAATTTTAGAGTGTCTACGTGAATTAAAGATATAAATTAGTTAATTTCAAAAATTAAATTAAAATTTTAATAAGAAATTGAGCTGGGCGATATATCGATATATCAGTAGTTCTATATAATAGGTAGTCGGCTTAGTTAGTACGTTTTACTCGTGTTTTATCGAGCTTTTTGGTTGAACTAGTACTTATTTTAATATTAAATTCTTCGCTCGTCTCCATTATATTAGATTGCATCATTTTACTACGTCAAATGTAGCGTGTTTAAATACATATCTCAGTGATTATATGTATGGTGTATGCAAATAACTTTTTCTTATCAAATGATTTGTTTAGTATATCTCCGCCGTAGGGATTTTCTTTTTGTTCACCATTCCTTCTTTTGCGAATTTCCTTAGTTCGAATATGCTTTGCAGATTTTCCTTGATTATTAAAATATACATTCAATTCATAACAACATCATTAGAATTAACTTTAGTTTAACCTTTATTTGTCTAGAAAAAGTACATGATTATGCGTATTCTTCGAGATTATTGCTTAAAGCACCAAAAATAATGTTAAAACGAGAATTACTGTTAAATACTTTCAATTATAACGTAGAGATGAATTGTTGAAAGCTTTTATTTTCTCCTTTCTCTCTCCTGGAGCCCTCTTGCATGAAGGTCGTCTAGGTCCGCTAGTATCTCTCTTTACAGATCTACAAGGGACTCTGAAAATATCTTCCCTCAGAGTCAGTTGGGTGGTTGGGGCATGCAGGAAGGCAGACCATCTGCGCCTTCAATGTGGATGTAGGTAAGTGACGTAAGGGTCCCTTCAGGACTGAATGTGTGCCGGCGTTTTTTTTTTCTTTGAAAGTAGACACGAATTTTTTTTGTATATGGCAGGCGGCAGCGACAGGTTTTCATGGAACCTCCCCACACTCTCCGCCAATAGCCGAGGCGAGCTAGCGTGCCGCCCTGCAGTCAACGCTGTCCGCCGAGTGATCTGTCAGATCATGCTGGCAGTCTGGACCTTACGTCCAAGTCAATCACTAAACATAGTTGCATAACAAAATTGCGCCCAACGTGGGCCCACCTCAGTTAGACTTCGGTGGTCTAAGTATGACTTGTGCTGAGGACTGCGATTACTTCGAGATATGGGCATTTGGCTTGTAGCTAAATAGCCTGACTCGGTAATCTCACAATCAGTGGAATTTATATGCGGACTTGAGTCTAATTGGCTTGTGATTTGAATTTTTCTTGTAAAGTAAAGTAAAGTTTTTTGAAAGTTTTGACATTTTGATTTTTGAAAGTTGATTGAGTAAAGTAAAGTAACGTAACATTTTAAAGTTTTTGAAAGTTTTTGAATTGAAGTTCGACTCTAGGTTTGACTTTGGTCAAGCCTCGAGTCTGAACAGGTGTCTAGTTTTTTTGAATTTTTTGATTTTTTTGATTGATCTTTCCCGCTGGCCTTCTGCCATGGAAATGGTAGGTGGCCTCACCAAATTTTTTTTTGTTCGAGCTCTCACGGAGACATGTCCTTGCTGGCCAACTGGCTGGACAGAGTCATGAGTCTGTGAGACGACTTTTTGGCTTTTAGTCAACTAGTCGACCAGATTTATGACTCTGCCCAGCTAGCGGACTAGCTGGATATGATGATCAAGTGAGAAGGAGAGAAAGAGTTTTCGGAGGGTGGAGGTGATGCTGGAGATCTTCAGTAATTAGAAGTTGGCATACTGCTAACTGGCTGGCTGAAGAATCTCTAGTAACATTTTCAGCCTTTGACATCTTCAACTTTACTCTTCCCAGAGTTCTGTGAGAATTCAAACATTTTTCATGCACACATTCACGTCGCTTACTTGCATTCTATTTCTGACCTGAAAGAGAGAGCAACCTGGAGGACTTTTATGTTTGGAGAGTTAGCTCCTGGAGAGTGAGGGAGAAATGTTATGAATTTCTTTCTTGTGGATTTTTTTGAACGTCTGAGCTAAGATTTTGGTAGTTTTTCAAATACAGTTAGCACTTATATCTTTTTGACTGCGCGACTGTGGTAGTACCAGTAGTGAATTCTGAGGTTAGAGTACTCCCAGTCTTGAAATTTCGTATCTCTTTAAATATATTAATTAATTAATTAAAATATAATAGAATTCCGCCAGACTTTTTGTGATATTTGAATTTTTTTTGCTCGAATTCTTGGAATTTTTTTTTTAATTTCTAATTGATCTGTCTGGTATCTCGATTTTAGTTGGAAGGTTTGTTATTTTCTCCGATCTTTTGGTGATCTTTTCTGGAAATTTTAGTATCTCTTCCAAATTTTTGGAATAATTTTGACTTGACACTTCAGTTGTCTCGAGTACGGCTTGGACAACACCTGTCTTTTCCTTCGTCGGACTGCATAACCTTTTTAGGACGGTGAAGACTATCCAGTCTACAGTCCTGGGATATATAAAAATATTGATTTTACGACTGATCGGTTGAAGTTATACAATTGCTACAGTGCGAACACCACCGCCAGCAACTGATGTACCGATACAGGTGTCAGAAAAGTGCTATATCTGCCAGGAAAGAGACTGGTCAGGCAAGAGGAAGCCAGTGAAGACGGCCTGTGGACATGTGTTTCACAAAGCATGTCTTGAAACGTGGATTGGACAGCAGTCAAACTGCCCGAACTGCAGATTCCATCTCACTCAGTATGATTTTACTGAATATGCAGGGGCTGTTCCAAAAAAGCTTTTACGAGGGCTGTTAGTCAGGATGCCCGAACGGATTTACCACCTCTAACGATCCCACCAGTTAGTCGAGGATCCCTATCACCTGGAATGCTAGATCCGCGTTCCATGACTTTTTCAAATCCCAGATCGCGACGAAATAGTCCACTACCTACTGCTCAGGGTCAGAGCTCAGCAGCGACTGAAGCCTTGCTGGCGGGTTTGCGCCTGCAGATGCAGGATTTGGTTCGAGAAGGCCTCGAGCAGAGCCTAAATCCTTACGGACTGAATTGGCAAATAGTGTCCGACAGCAAATATCAGCTGCAATGCCACCAGTCGATTTTTCACGGCCACCTCCTTCTATGGGTGATCCGAGACCACCACCAGAGTTTCACGACGTGCGTAGGCAGTCGTTTAACCGACCGTCTCCAGCTTTTGGTAAGCCTGGACCAAAATTTGTTCAACCTCCACCAGCTCCATCTCATCGTATCCCGGCAAGCGTAGGAGAACGACGTTCTGGCAGCCCCATCCGAAGATGGAATATATCCTATAGTGGCGACAGCTCTCGACTTATTGTCGACGAATTCGTGTTTAGAGTGGAAGCATTGACTTACTCGGCCTTAGACGGAGATTTTGATCTCCTAGTACGGCACATGACAACCTTGCTTTCTGGACCAGCGATGGACTGGTACTGGTCTCTCCTGAGGCAGAACTCCACGCCTTCGTGGGAGTATGTAAAGACAGCTCTGTTAGCTGAATGGGGAGTACCGAAGGATGACCTTAAGGTCAAGGTCCAGCTGATGTTGAGGAAACAGAAAGCAGGGGAGTCAGTTGCTACGTACCATCAACACCTGGTACATCTGCGCGATCAACTGCAAAGTCCGTTGGCGGACGGAGAGTTTCTAGAGATCGTGAAGGCTAATCTGCTTCCAGACATTCAGCAGAAAATCTGTTTACATCGCACTAACACCATCCGCCAAGTATGGAGTCTCGTGACTCAAATACAGGCTACCCAGCAGCGAATCGCGACAGCGTGCAGCTGGAATGCCTATCGCAGCCAAGAGTCAGCGAGGTGGATGAGTGCCATCCAACAGGTCACCTGAACGCAGTGAGGAAGCCGTCCTACTATCTGCCCTAACAACACCTCAGAACGTTAGCTGCTGGAACTGTGACCAGCCCGGTCACTTTTACCAAGACTGCCGGCAGGAAAGACAAGTCGTGTTCTGCTATGGATGCGGACGCAAAAATATCTTCAAGCCCGACTGCAGCTATTGCCGACAGAAAAACCTGAGACGGGTCGGGAATACCACCACCTTTTCTCGACCAGCGTCAACGTCACGCGCGACAACTGCAATGAACACTCCAGTTCAGGCCTTGAACAAGGAGGAGGGTCCGCTCCATTAGCAGATCCTAACGATGAGTCACTAAATTGTCCGCTGATATCATTCAGTGACTCTGATGATATCAGCAAACCACCTGATGGTACAAATATTTCACTGATAGAGACGGAGAATTTAATAGATTTCTCCGCAGATCTTCAAGCTCCCGTGTCCACTTCTGGGGAGCCCATGACACTTAGACACTTCTTTAGAAGAGTCTTTAATTTTCGATGTCCCGATAACACCGACAGCACCTTTAGCTGACAAGGTTACTGAGCAGGAGATTTGACCTCATGCCATTTCTGTATTAACACGGCCACCAAGCTCTGTTATGACGAGTGGGCGTGAGCCTGTTTTACATTCGCTGACGCCGTATCACACGCGTCTGCAGAATTATAATGTAGTAAGAAACCGAATCTTCTCCTCAGTAGCGGAGTTAGCTGATATTATGTATCCGGACTTGGCTTTTAGACCAAGAAAGAAACGATCAACCGTTCGTTGGCGGGAATACTGTCGACGGATGAGACTGGAAAGAAAAAAACTGGCACAGATTTCCGTGTTGATGCCAGACGACATTCGACCGTATGCCGAAGTAAAGCTGCTCGGGCGAACTGAGACTGGATTACTTGATAGTAGTGCCACTGTCAGTATTCTAGGCCAGGGAGCTCTAGAGAAGCTTGCAGAAGCAGAGGTTGAATGGAAGAGGTATCGGACACAGGTACAAGTAGCGAATGGTGCCATGACGACTGTGCATGGTCATGTGAACTTGGATATCACTTTCCGTGATAAGACCCAAAACGTGCGATTTTACGTGGTTCCTGGGCTCACACAAGCACTGTATCTAGGTTGGCTCCAGATGTCCTAGGTATAGTTGCAGAAGTGACTCCAAGTCTAATTGCTACCTCTGACACCGACTGCCATGTTCTTTCCAGTCTAGATCAACAGCGTCTAGAAGCTACTAAACAGCTTTTCTCTTCTTTCGCCTCTTTAGGCCTGGGAAAGACATCTCTGGTCACTCACAAGATCGAGACGAATGACGCAGCTCCGATAAAATAACGCTTTTATCCGATTTCACCAGCCGTACAGAGTTTGATGGATGCTGAATTAGAGCGAATGCTATCACTGGGTGTGATAGAGGAGAGCCAGAGTCCTTGAGCTCTCCAGTCGTACTACTGAGGAAGCCTGGAAAGTCCGGCTTTGTTTTGACGCCAGGAAGGTCAACTCCGTTACTAAGAAGGATGCCTATCCGCTACCGCAGATAGATGCACTTCTGAGTCGACTTCCTCCGGAAAACTACATTACAAGCCTGGACCCGAAAGACGCATTCTGGCAGATCCCACTAGACACTGATTCCAGAGAGAAAACCCTCAGAGCGAGTAAACAGGTCTCTATTGTCAGGGATTAGAGCATAATCCGGAAGGAACATACGAAGTGGGATGAGAAGCTGAGCCAGATAGCTAGTTCCCTCAGGAGCTCTTTCCACCAAGCAACTGGTTTTTCTTCTTATCGAAAACTTTTCGGTCAGCAAATGATTGAAGATGGCAGCTCCTATTCCATCTTGAGGAGCCTTGGGACTCTTAATGAGCCTCTGAGAGTAGATGCTGAAGACAAAATGAGATTGATCCGTGCAAGAGTGCAGGAGAGCTTACACCATACGTTCGAACAGGGTTCAAGAGCCTACAATCTCAGGGCGAAGCCTGTTGATTTCAGAGTGGGTCAAGAAGTATTCAGACGGAATTTTGCCCAAAGCAACTTCCAACAGCAGACTAGTGCTAAACTGGGACGAAAATTTATCAAGCGTCGGGTTAGAGCCAAGAAAGGAAACTCTTTATACGAGCTTGAAGATCTGCAGGGAAAACCGTTAGGAGTCTATCACGCCAAGACATCAGGCAGTGATAACCAATTCAGAATCGTCATCTATCTATTATCCCTTATATTCCTGGTAGCCCTAATAAGGCATCCAGCCAGCTTCACTGGCAAGCTACAGGATGCTAATGTGCTGCTTAGGACATCCCCAGCCTAGCAGCTGGCATACCTTTTGGACAATAGCGATTTTTTTCTCCCTTCCCCACTCCCTATGGTAACCCTGCGGCAGACAGCCTGTCGTAGGAATCCTATTTGTTTATATGTCTTCGGAAATTTTAGGAAGAGTACCAGCATGTCACTACTTCGACGACGCCTTGGAGACACACCCTTGAACAATCGCCGTTCGGAGATCAGAGTGAGATACTGTGCCGAGAAAGCTTAGCGACCAGTTGGTTAGGTTACTGATTGCGAGGTTTTCTCAGCATCTCGGTGAATGAAGGCAGAGAGACATCGACCGGCTGGATTTTTTTAGGTTACCAGCTTGTCGATGTACTTTTGGTTTCCAACATGGAGAAGGATGTCGAAGTCTGATCGAAGACTGACGGGACTTCAGGGATGTGTCCTCGATGCGTCATCGGTCAAGTAGGGCCAACAGTCGTAGTCAAGTACGAGTAATGAGGAATGCCTTATTGGGTCGTGGGTCGAGACACACATTGGGCGTCCGTAGCGATGAGACCTATGTTTAAGACCGGCTACCTCAGTTGACCATTTTTCAGCGTTGTCTGAGCCACAGGTGGTCTAGACCACTGCCCTGTTATGGTCGTAGCGTACTGCATATAGCAATATGCTACACTGAGAATTACTGCTGCAGGTATACCGGCCGGCTGCCATACCGACAGTCCGCACGCCCTCAAACTCGAAGAGGTCTGACTTGCTGATGGAGAAGAAGACAATCTTCTCTGTCTTGTCAAATCTTCTACAGTGAACACACCGAAGAATGGATTAATTAAGTTTCCGAAGGCATCGAAAAGGAATTAGACCTTGTACGTAAGTCGAAAAGATTTTTCATCCCTAAATATAATCTATTTTCAATCGATAAAATTATTTTCCCTATTATCAGGCAAAAAATCCGAAAATTATTGAAATTCGGTCACAGTCGCCGCTCTATGCGGTAAGTAACCATATTTGCGAGAGATAAAAGTTGGCAAAATCAGCTACATATTTTCCCGGAAGGATAGATTTAAAGGAACTACCTGTATCTGCTAAATTCGGCAAGTTCCTCGGCATCGAGTGAGTACAACTACAAAACCTATAATTTAGGATCTATGGCAGTAGATTTAGTGGACGTCGTCTTAGACAAAGGAGCGCCCGTCAGTGGTATTCCAGTATCACCAAATAAGAGCGGAAATCAAGCAGATGTATCTCGTACGGAGCAAAATCATCTGCCAACTATAGTTGGTGCCGCTCATCGAATAGCTACTGGTGAAAACTTTGTTGCTCGTGCTAAGCGATACTCCCTGAACGGTAAAGTTCCGCATTTAATAGAATGGGAAGAAATATCGTAAGTCATATTTATCTATCATTATACACTTTTCCAAACTTTTAATACGGATGAATCCGATTACATTAAATTAATTACTAGTCTTCGTTGTCAATTTCTTGTGAATGACACACGGATGTTACCTGGCTTAGTGGCGAAGTTCGATCGTAGGAGTACCTAAAATTACTTAATACAAAGATTGTTGATTAATGACAGCGATTAATTTTATTTGTGATTACTTGTGGAAAAAGACAACATTTAGTCGAGGCGATCATTCCAACTATACACATATACTTATATGGCTAATCTTAGCATAGTCTAAGCGAATTGATTTCCTATTATTATATCTCTTCCATTAGTTTTTATGGCCATGAGAGTCGACACTAATTACCTCATTAATTTATTGAAATTAATTTAGTGCTATTATCGATAAAAGTAAACAAAAGATTGTTGTCGTGTCCCAATAGTAAAACTCACGAATCAATAAAACAATAAATTTTTAAACCAAAGAAAACACACGAATTGCATTTAAAACAATACTTTAGTAATCCGAGAACTGACCTAAATTAATGACAATATAACTAAGCTACCTGGCGCTTAGGTAACCTGAACTGACCCTAATCACGATAAGACTGTACACTTTACGGCACTCGCCAGTCCAGTCATTGGTCTTTTATGCACCAATATTCGGAAGTAGACTTTACTTAACAACGCGGATGTAAACAAACGACAACAACCTTGCCGTTTGTTCTACCGGTTGCAGCACCTGAGTCGCTCAGTAGTAAACAATCGCTTTACATAATAATTACCATGCGAGGTTTATTATTATTGTAATCGTCGATTGCTCCACTAAGCGCTCATCGCAGCCAGCTGTTGAGCTAATCAGCAAAATAACCGACAGTTGCAGAACAGTACCATGCGAGGTTACTGTTTAGCAATTGCTAATTATTTCACTAAAATGCGCTCTTGGCTTCTGGAAGAATCTTCTGTATATTGGGCCATAACATCCCTCCCCCTTGGAAAAACTAGTTTCCGCCGGGAACTAGATCTGGAGAGTGCAACAATCTTAATTAAAAACTGAAAATGTCTTTATCCTCGTTCGGTTCAGGTTCTTTACATTTTTCATTATATAACTACTATCTAAATTGTCTTATTTTTCTTTTTCAAACCGTACATTTTACATTTTTACATCTTTTTACATCATTTCTCTTTTTATTTTCTTTTATATTTAACTTCTTTAAATTCAATATTTCATTTTCACATTTAATTCCTTTCTTTCATTTTTACATCTTTTTACATCATTTTTTTTTATTTTCTTTTACATTTAATTTCTTTAAGTTCAACATTTCATTTTCACATTTAATTACCTTCTTACTTTCATCTCATTTCTTTTTTATTCTGATTTTACAACATATCTATTTACTTTTTTTTTTACTTCACATGTCCTTTCTTGAAAACTTCCTCCACTTCTTAAATACCTTATTATACTAATAATTTCCTACATTTGAATCTTATAATAATTAATCTATTCCTTTCCATTGAACATGATTGAATATTATAAACCATATACAGGGTGTTCCGTAAATGTCTTTAATCCTTTAAGGGGATGAAAGTAGAGGTCATTTGAGTCAAAAAAGTCTAGATACTTTTATATCGAACTCCGCTTGGTTTTCGAGTAAATCGATTATATCGATTTTCGAGATTTTGCATACGTTTTCAGAGTAATTTCGTTATAAGTTCTATTGTAGGTAATGTATTGTGACTTTCAAACCTTTATTTAAAAGAACACATATTGGCCTTTCTAAGAATGTATAATAAGTTATAATTGTGCCTTCAATTATTTAAAAAAAAAAACAGTTTTCTCTAGAAATTTTTATTTCACCAAAAATGTTTGTCGCGCTTCAGTGCACATTTATTCGAAATATCACCATTCCACAAACTTGTCAAAACTATGAGAAAATTTGCGCATTATGTCCCCTTTCCAAAATGACCTCCCTAAGTGCTATCAACAATAACAATCAAAAGTTATAAGCAAACATTTGGAAGATGTGCCCATCGAGGTAATCTTCAGTTCTTTCGTAGGATTCTATCTCCTCTTACAGTTTTTAACCTACGACAACCGTTTATATGTCATTGTACGGGAATCTGAACTGGCTATTAGATAGGGTACTTTTCGATTTCGAATTTCGAAAATGGAGGGGGTAATTCGGAAAAACACTTTTTTACCAAACTTGATATTTACGTAGATTTCGTTATTCCGCATCTTCATTTTTGCGGGAGGGGCAAGCTCTGGGAGGAGCGGGAGTTCAAAGTTTCAGCTTTAAGCGGCTATATTTTCTCAACCAAGCATTGTTCTAGCAAGTAAGTCCTAAATTCATAAATGGAAAAGACATTTTTTGTGGTTTTTATTCAAATGTAGCCGCTTAAAGTTGAAACTTTGAGCTCCCGCCCCTCCCACAGCTTTTCATGGTTTTGCCAAGTTAGTGCAATGGTGATATTTCGAATAAATGTACAATGAAGCGCGACAAAAATTTTGGTGAAATAAAAAATTCTAGAGAAAACTGTTTTTTTTAAATAACTGAAGGCACAATTATAACTTATTATACATTCTTAGAAGGGCCAATATGTGGTCTTTTAAATAAAGGTTTGCACAATCCATTACCTACAATAGAACTTATAACGAAATTACTCTGAAGAGGTAAGCAAAATCTCGAAAATCGATATTATCGATTTACTCGAAAACCCAGCGAAGTTCGATATAAAAGTATCTAGACTTTTTTGACCCAAATGACCTCTACTTTCATCCCCTTAAAGGATTAAAGACATTACGGAACACCCTGTATACATATTTTTATTTCTATATAAATTTACACGTTAATCTCTAACTATAGGTTGCCCTTAAATTACTTCTACGTTATACAAGTGCAAAAAATATATATATATACTTAACTAAACCTATGGCGGCTACTCTAGCTGCACAAGTTGTTTCCCCGCAATAGTTGGCAGATTGGTGGTTTGCAAGTTCGCTGTCGTGGGCAAGATTGTCTCAATGGTTATGTTTGCATTTTGGGCCTTGGGTTGCTGCTCTGACTTATGAACTATAGGTAGAATCACTCTGTTAGTGCCGGTTTGGGTATAATTCCTCTTCCAGCGCTTCAAATGGCATCATACTCCTATCTAGATTACTAAGCTGATGACGGCTAAACATGCGGTAGTAGTTGTCGCTGCTAAATGTACTAGATGTGGAATGGCACGTCTACCTGCCTCCTTCGTGCTGATTTTGTCTTCAACCCTCTTTATAGCGGCATCCTGCTCTCTCCATGCTTGATTAAAGTTGTCACTAGCCAGCAATCGTATTTCGTCCTTTTTGCCTTCTACTACCTCCTCTCTCTGCCTGTTAGTCTGTGTTGCGATGCTGTTCCAGGCTGGTAACTCCATTCTTCTGGGCTGCCATAGAGATATATTTCGCTGTGCGGCATCTTCAGCTTGTATTCGTAGGTCACCGATTTGCAGGTGACAATGTTCTTCGATGAATAATATCCCTGTGTGCTCCAGCTCACCGATGGAAGTTGGTGAATGTTGGCAGTTTACTTCCAGCTTGGTCTTCTCAGACATCACAAATAACCAGTGGTTTCTCGTTACCATTCTCACTAAGCTGCTCCACTTTGCTGTAACTCTTTCCTTACAGGCCTTCGCATTTACGTTGAAGCTCCGGAAAAGGTTCAGCACACAGTTTTCTCCAATAGCAGTAATAGTTGGGGCTAATTGTGGGCATAAGATTTGCGGGTAGTCCGATGCGGTTAACAACCTCTGGCACCTCTGGTACTGCTGGTAACTCAGCAAGACATACTGTCGTTCATGATTGTTGGCTGCCACAAATTCAGCGTCCAGATCATATACATGATACCCAAATTCATCTATAGCTATCGGGATCGTGTATACCTTATGTAAGTCAAATGCAACTCGTTGGGGCTGTGGGATATCTACCCTGACTATGATTTCTTGGCCTACCTGGAGTGCTTGTACCTTTGCAATTTGTACCAGCAATTGGAAATTCTGGAATTTTTCATCTAAATCCAGTTTACTAGTGGCATTCTTCATTATCTCGGTCATCTCTCGTGCATGAATTATCAGCGGATGTAGCTTTCCTACGCTTAGGGAGATTAATATGCTCATCATTGTTTCTTGCATTTCGCTGATTACTCTTAAGTGAAGGCTCATTAGCGTAATTACCTCACTCAATTCCATTCTTAGTTTCAATGACGATAATTCCCGATATTGACCCTGCTGCTCTTTAACGATGGTTGAAAGTTTATTTTGTAGTTCTTCTCTCTCTTCTGCTGCCTGCAGCCTTGAAGCATTAAACAAATCGAACGTAGATTTGACGACTGTAATTTGGTCCTTCAGTAGATTTAATGTTCGGCTCTCCTTCTCATTAAGGTCATCTATAGCTGCATGTATTTCTTCCGAGTCGGCATGGTCCATAGTTCCGAACAGTGTCTTGGCCAGAGATCCAACTCCATCAAAAATGTTTCTTCGGGCACCTCATTTTGGGTATGATGCGAGAGTTCCTCATCCTGACGCTTAATTTTTTCCACCCAGCCTCCTATCTCTTTGACTGCTGCCTTACACCTTGCAACGCCTCCAGTATCGGTTACGTCTGCACATAATCCGCTTATCAAACTGCTTCAGTGAGATCTGGTATTTGGAACTTAGACAGAATAGTCCAATGTTTCGTGTAGAAATTAACTACCCCGAGACGCTCGAACAACACTCCCGACTGTGGTATCGGCTCGATGCTATAACCTGCCTGCTCTGCTTGTATCCCAGGTATCAAAGCGAAGATTAAAATTACTACTGCCTTCATCGCGAAGCTAAACCTTATTTTATAGCTATATAAATTTAGGGCAATCCTAGCATTCTTAGACTAAATGAAGTTTATTTTTCTTTAATATAAACTCCTAAGTTATTCTAATATATTTCAATTCTCACTTTTTTTTTTTTTACAATCTTTATTTCTCTTACACCTTCTTTCTTTAACAATTCTCTTGTATCTTTACACAACTTGTATAAAAACTTCTCTTTGCTTTAAATTTCTAAACCCCTTTTTTTTAATCTTTTTATTATTAACCTCTTATTTATGTTTTCTTTCAACAGCTCTTCTTATTTATTTTCCATTATTTCTTTCAAAATCTCTTATCTCTTTTTTTTTTAATCTTTATATCTTGTTTACTATTCCTCTTTTTTTTTAATGATTGCAGTTTTTTTTTTTTTTAATATACTGACTTACTTCCCTCTGTTGGCAATCTTTTCGCATCTGCATAATTTTCTTTTTCCTTTCCTCCCAGCCTAAACGCTTTAATGAACCTTGTTCTGCAAGAAAAACAGAGAAACTAAGAAAAAGACTAAATAAAATAAAATATTCAAATTGTAAAACTATTCTCTCGTGCTTCATTCCACTTAGATTATCGTCCTTATATGTCGAACAAACTCTAATCTTAAAATTAATCATGATACCTTCTCAAACGATTCGTATGAATCCGCTTGAGCTTTTTCCCTTGAAGTATAGTTACATTCTCAGGACTGTGAACGTAAATTTCTTCATATGGACCTTTAAAAATGGATGCTAATTTCCCTGCCCTAGCTAAGTCAACTAGAACTTTATCACCAATATGTAAGACTTCCGGCCTAGCTGAATTGTCATGGTACTTCTTTGCCACTAGTTTGCTTTTAAGTAGGTTCTCCCTAGCTAGTTGAAACGCCCTCTGCAATTTGAACCGCAATACCGAATGGTACTTATCTATATTGTATACCGGTTCAGGCTGACGCTGTACACTACAAATCCAAACAACGTTTCCATGGGCGTAAGTTTTGTGCCTGTATGGGCGGTGTTGTTGTACGCATGCGCTGCGGTTCTCAACAGCTCGTCCCAGTTTCGTGGCTCCCGATCAACGAAACTCCTCAGATAGTTGGCTAGCGTAGAATGCTGCCTCTCCACAGCGTTGGACTGGGGATGGTAGGCAGTTGTTTGCAGCTTCTTCATCTTTAACATTTTACAAAGAGCCTTTAAAACTTCTCCAGTGAAGTTTGCTCCCTGATCCGTTACTAGCTGTTTCGGTAGCAAGTACCGGCTGAGTTTTTTCTCAAACAAGGTCTAGGCTACCGTGTTCGCTTCTTGGTCTGGTATCGCCACGAAATCTACAAATCTAGTCAGATCATCCATCATAGACAAGATGTACTTGTTACCCTTGTGACTGACTGGCAAAGGTCCAACTAAGTCAACATAGACTTTCTCAAAAGGTCTTTCCGCGATTTCTGTCACTACTAATGGCATCTTGATGGCTCTAGCGTACTTATTTTTTTGGCAAATCGTACAACGTTTAATATACCGAGCTATATCAGCCTTCATTCCCTTCCAACGGTAGAAGCGCTTCACTCTGTTGAAGGTTTTGTTCCTTCCAAAGTGTCCTCCAAACCTAGAGTCATGATAATCTCTTAGAATTAGCTCAATCTCTTCTGGATTGGTCACCAGTTTTGGTTCTGGTTTCTTCAGTTTTTCTTCGGTGATTATCTCAGTCCCTTCAATACTGTTACCTTCGTTCTCAGAATCTTGCAACGGTATTTGTTTTGGTTGTTCCCTTTCTTTCTGTTCCCTAGCTTGAGCACGAGTTATTGCAAGGCATGGGTACTCCTTGTTATGATATGACTCAGGTTCTTCAATGTGCCTTGGAATTCTGCTTAGGGCATCGGCATTACCATTTTCCTTTCCAGTTTTATATATAATCTCAAATTCATACTCCGATAGTTTTTGGTGAAATCTGAGCATACGTGAAGTAGTGTCCTTCACCTTGAAACTCCCCGTAGCGGTTGGTGATCCGTTACTATTTTGAAAGGTTTGCCCAGAAGGTAGCACCTATAGTTCCGTACTGCCCACACAATGGCCAACATCTCACGCTCTGTAGTGGAGTAGTTTCTTTCTACCATGTTCAAAGTACGACTAGCGTAACTAATTGGCTTGCCCTCTTGCTCCAGAACTGCCCCTAAAGATTCCCCACTTGCATCAGTGATTACCGTAAATTCCTTTGTGAAATCCGGATATATCAAGAGTGGTGGTGTAGTAAGAATTTCCTTGACACGACTGAAAGCCTTGTCACACTCGAGTCCCCATGTGAACTTAACGCTCTTTTTTTTAATAAACTATTAATGGGTGCCAATATTTTTGAAAAATTCGGAACAAATTTCCGATAATGATTGGCTAGCCCTAAAAAAGATTGAAAAGATTGGTTTTGGGAAATTTTGCACTACTTCTACTAATCGTTTATCAGGCTTTACCCCTTGTTCTGAAGAAATATGGTCCTTGAAGTCCGGTTAGAATTCTGTTCAGTAGAGATTGAAAAAATGGGGGGCCGTTTTTAAACCAACTGGTAATCGTTTATAATGGAAATGATTAAAATTGGTACTAAACGCCGTTTTTTCTCTGTCTTTTGGGTCGATTAATACTTGGTGGTACCCGTTAGCTAAATCTAACGTGGTGAATTATCTAGAATGACCCAAACGATCAAGATGTCCTCAGTTCGGGGAAGGGGATAAGAAAAGGGGATGCAGACTTTGTTTATTCTCTGAAGTCTACACATAGCCGATACTTTCTTTTACCGTTATCATCCACTCCTTTCTTAGGAATTAGAAGTACGGGGAAATTAAATGGACTTTCACTAGGTTCGATGATATCGTCCTCGAGTAATTTTTTGAGTTGGTCCTGACACTCTTCTCGATGGGCTTCTGGCATGCGATATAGCTTTTTGTGTATGGGGGCCGTATTAGCCATTAACGGTAACTTAAAGGTCTTCGTCGAGGTGTATAACAATTTATCGCCTGGCAAATGAAAGATAGCAATGTATTCGTAGCAAATATGGGTTACTGCTTCCCTTTCTTCGAAGTTAAGGTCTTCTCCCAGCACCAGTGATTCCTTCATTAGCTTGAGCCGTTGTTGGCGATTATCAATCTTACCCTTATCCCGTCCTAGTGGATGCACAGTATACTTACCCAATTTTTCAAGCCTCGGCCTGAAATTCACTAGTTCAACGGGCTCCCTTCCTGCGTTAATAATACCTACCCACGCTTTACCGTTCCTTGGCTTAATTATAGCATTCCCACAATACACTCCGGGCCTAATTTCTTCCGCCATGCACACTAAATCTTCCTCACCTGTGACAGGAATTTCCAGCAGCCGCTCTGTTCTTGGGTTCAACTTAATTCTTGTCCCCTGAGTGCTTTTACTCTTTCCTAAGTAATACTTTTCCTTTCGCTGTGTAAGATGTACCTTTTCGCTCTGAGCCTCTGCGTAAGCTGTAGCTTTAGAGAGGTCGCGCTGACTTCCATGCGAGGAATTTCCAACTCCTTTTCCCTTTTTCCTGCTACACCTTCTTGTTCTCTGCTCCCCATCGGTTTAGTCCTATTGATGGGTGCTTCTTGAGAATCTTTTTGATTCGTTCCCGTGCTAAGGGACTCGACCAATTGTACGAAAGGCCACCCCTCAGCTGTTAGAGCTGGCTGTACATCATCTTCTTTTGGAAAAGTCATCTTTCTTTCTTTTATTTCACCATCTTGGTAAGATTCTACTTCTGAAAGATACTTTGTGAGGCTATCTGATACCACGCCCGCTTTGGATATAATGTCGCGCAAGGCTGCGACTCGATACTTCATTCGTTGCTGAATCTCTTTTGGGGAAGAATACACTGACTCTTCTTTCTGGATAAACTGGTGATGATTGTCCTGGGTGCTTTCCTTCAACTCTATTATCTCGATTTTCTCCTCTCCAGTGATGCATCCAAAAAGAGGCTTTTACTCCTTTATTTTCTCCATGCCTTTCAATGACAGTTTTCCATTTATACAATCAATGACTGCTTTGTCCTTCAGGAACTCGATCAACAGAATACCGTCAGCTGGAATCGAATTAGTATCATAAATGGTGTTAAACTCGCATGGCTGTTCTACTCCACCTATGCGTAGTGTGGCTTTGCAAGTTCCAATTGAGCTTTCTTGTGCCCCAAACAACCCTCCAATCATAATTTTCTTGAGTGTTTGTATAGGCGTGTTTCCTTTAATACGATTTACCTTAATTATATTACATGTTGCACCTTTATCTACTAATAATGTTAATTTATCCGTTATACCTATATCCGATTCTACTGAGATAATGCAGTTATTTAACAAACTTAATTCTATGACACTGGCTTCTTTCTGTGAGGTCTTCATGGTTTTGAATTCCGTTAATTGAAGGCAGCTGTGGATAATTCCCCCAGCTGCCGCTCCCCGTTTCCCTTCTTAGAGCTTCTTGTTCCGCTAGATATTTTTTCAAGCAGTTTGCGGTATAATGATCGCAGGTTCTACAAAATTGGCAATAAAGGATTTCTGGGTCTGTTTGCAGCTGTCTTGGAGAACCAATTGAAGTATCCGCGAACCTTATGCTTTGTCTTCGGCAACTAGCAGTATCGTGACCATAGTTTCGGCATTTTACACAGTATGGTAGCTGTTTTCTTGATTGGCAGTCCCTAGCAATATGCCCTCTTTGCCCACACTGGAAGCACTGGATGGGCCTAGGCGGCGTTGCCCTAGCCTGTGATCCACGATATATTCCTGCTGCTGCTGGAGATGGGCCCTTCTGTACGGCTTCTCTGAATGGTATGCTGGTATTATTGTTGAAACGATTAGTCCCCCAGCTATCTCGCATTGTTTCGGAATTCAGTTTTCGCCCACTTCCCCAGACTTCTGGTTCTCTACTCTGGAGCCTCGTTGCATCCTTCTCGAAATAACTAGCTTCTTCTTGTACTTCATCTAGAGATTGAAATCTCCTTCCCGTCAGATGCACTTGCGTTACCTTATTCCTTACGCCTGCTTTAAAAGTAGCCACTGCGTCAGTTTCCAATTCTGCTATTAGTCCACCTTCCTTATTTGGGTACTTAGCTGTGACTGCTGTTTTAATTTTGTCCAGAAGCTCTTTCATTCTGTCAGCGAATTCTCGAATGTCCTCTCCAGGTCGTTGTTTACACTCCAGGATTTCCGTACGTAGCTCACTGAACGTTTTTCGTGGCGTATATGCAGCTGTAATAACTCGCTGCAGAGTTTCAAAATCCTTCGGCTCCTGTGAACACACTAGATAATAAGCGTCATCTGTAAGCCGAAATTTCACACATTTGATAAAGATAGCTTTTTCTTCCGTAGTCAATTGATCGTAGAGTTCCTTGCTGCAATTCAGGAAACGGTACAATTCTTTGCCCAGCTTTGGTGACCTTTCCCCAGAAAATAATGGTATATATTTGGATACCATATCCATAACTTTCCCATGTGCTTCCCCCATACTGTTCTTGAGCAATCCGTATGATTTACTGCTTCCTGGCTCTTTTGTCTTTCCCTTCGATGAGCTACTCTTACCTGGAATATCTTGTCTATCTTTCGTTTCTCGTGGTTTATCCCAGAACAGTAATTTCCTTGGTGTCCACTTCTTACTGACTTCTTGTCTGTATACTTTCTCTTGCGGCAGTGGACCCTCGGCTCTTAATTCTGTCTCCAGTTCCTCCGCTGCCTCTTCTGCTTCCTTCAGTTGCTGTTCCAAAGACAATATTTTCTTTACTAAACCCTTGTTCTTTTTTTATCTTCTTCTAACAATTGTTCTGCGTGGATCTCACCCCTTTGGATCACCTCGAGTATAGCCGTTACCAGCAAGTCTAAAGCTTCGCCTTTCGTACAGGATTTGGCAGCTGTATTCCACTCCTGAATCAATTTTCTCGATTCTTCACTTGATGTTCGTTTTTGCAACTCTGCCGTGAGATGCTCTCCAATATACTGCCAGTCTTGCTCGTAGCTTTCTAACTTCTCCTTACACTCTTTCAGCTCTTGCGATCTTTCCTCTAATTCCTTCTCTTGGGTTTCGAACCGTAACAGTTGCTCTCTTGTCAGTACATTACTTCTACCCACCGACATTGAAGTCTGAACCAGAAGATCATCTAATTCTTCTCTCTTTTCCCTCCAATCCAAGCCTAATTACATATATATATTATATATAACACCTAACCAAGAAAACAATCTCACCCAACAAAACAACTTACACAAAAGTTAATTAATTTTAAACAACACCTAGTAAAACTAATTCAAATTTTTCCCAATTTCCTCATTCAATCTCACTTTCTCCTGCCCTTTGTAACCTAAATGCTCCCTAGATTAACACCTTAATCCCAAACATTACAGTCGACTTGACTTTTTGTGTGAATCACGAAGACATAACCCCAACACTCAGCAGATATCAATATCGAGACTTATAATCTTATAATCTATACTCTATCAATGCTATAACAAACGCGAAGTAGCTTCGAACGAACAGGAGTGAAATCCAACTTTTAAGCGAAATTATAGAAAACGTATAGCGTATTTTAGCGTAATTACCAAAATTTCCACTCCTTAACTTTTACTCTATTTAAAATATAGAAAGATTCACAGTTTTTCTTACAGGTACAAATTCATTCATCCGCACAAAAACTGAATAACTTACTACACTTCTCATTTATAATAAAAACATAAAGGCCAACGATAAAAACACAAAACATTTATTCCCCCATATTAAACGAAAAATATTGAAAGCCGCAAACAAAACAAAAACCAAACTTCGATGAATTAACTAATTAACCTACATCTTAAATTTTCAACCTAAACACACGGAAATGCGACAAAAATCTTTCAAACGCCCATAATGATTTAACCTCAACCTATCCAAAAACGCACATCACAATCCTGAAATCAATATTACTACACTGAAATGGCTTCCCAAAATCGCACTCAACACTTAATCTAACACTTTTTAAATTTATCCTGAAAAGTAAATGGAGCAGCTAAAAGAAGCAGAACTCCCACAATTAACAAAAAAAAAATGGAGTAGCTAAAAAAGCATAACTCCCACAACTAAAAAAAATGAAGCAGCTAAAAAAGCATAACTCCCAAAAAATAAAAAAAATGGAGCAGCTAAAAAAGCATAACTCCCAATATATATAAATTTTAAAAACACAATACCTTTTTAAACCGGCTGCGCCAAATTGTCGTGTCCCAATAGTAAATCTCACGAATCAATAAAACAATAAATCTTTAAACCAAAGAAAACACACGAATTGCATTTAAAACAATACTTTATTAATCCGAGAACTGACCTAACTTAATGACAATATAACTAAGCTACCTGGCGCTTAGGTAACCTGAACCGACTCTAATCACGATAAGACTGTACACTTTACGGCACTGGCCAGTCCAGTCATTGGTCTTATATGCACCAATATTCGGAAGTAGACTTTACTTAACAACGCGGATGTAAACAAACGACAACAACCTTGCCGTTTGTTCTACCGGTTGCAGCACCTGAGTCGCTCAGTAGTAAACAATCGCTTTACATAATAATTACCATGCGAGGTTAATTATTATTGTAATCGTCGATTGCTCCACTAAGCGCTCATCGCAGCCAGCTATTGAGCTAATCAGCAAAATAACCGACAGTTGCAGAACAGTACCATGCGAGGTTACTGTTTAGCAATTGCTAATTATTTCACTAAAATGCGCCCTTGGCTGCTGGAAGAATCTTCCGTATATTGGGCCATAACATTTTGTTATTTGCTTAGTTTTATAGTTCAATTAAGAGAAGAGGTTGTTACGAGTTTTCATAATCGAATTTTTTTTCTTTTTTTGTCATTTAATTGTTTAAGAAAACTGCTACTTGGAATTATGAAATTATGTAAATATCACACGACTTTGCTACTTTATAAGTTATCGGCACTTTGAGAGATTCGCCAGAAGGAAAAATGTTTTGAAATATTTTAGGTTGGACATTTTTGTGTAAGCACAAAATAATTATTTTTACCTCATGTGTTTGGGAGTGTAGTATGAAATACGCAAATAAAGTGCTCAGGTACCGGGTAGAATGAGATTAAAACCAATAATAAGTTATTATGTGCATACATACACATATTCCATATATATAAATAATAATAAAATAATTAAATTAGTTAATTTCAAATATTAAATTAAAATTTTAATAAGAAATTGAGCTGGGCGATATATCGATATGTAGTTCTATATAATAGGTAGACGGCTTAGTTAGTACGTTTTACTCGTGTTTTATCGAGCTTTTTGGTTAAACTAGCACTTATTTTAATATTAAATTTTTCGCTCGTCTCCATTATATTAGATTGCATCATTCTACTACGTCAAATGTAGGGTGTTTAAATACATATCTCAGCGATTATATGTATGGTGTATGCAAATCACTTTTTCTTATCAAATGATTTGTTTAGTATATCTCCGCCGTAGGGATTTTCTTTTTGTTCACCATTCCTTCTTTTGCGAATTTCCTTAGTTCGAATATCCTTTGAAGATTTTCCTTGATTATTAAAATATACATTCAATTCATAACAACTTCATTAGAATTACTTTAGTTTAACCTTTATTTGTCTAGAAAAAGTACATGATTGTGCGTATTCTTCGAGATTATTGTTTAAAGCACCAAAAATAATGTTAAAACGAGAATTACTGTTAAATACTTTCAATTATAACGTAGAGATGAATTGTTGAAAGCTTTTATTTTCTCCTTTCTCTCTCCTGGAGCCCTCTTGCATGAAGGTCGTCTAGGTCCGCTAGTATCTCTCTTTACAGATCTACAAGGGACTCTGAAAATATCTGCCCTCAGATTCAGTTGGGTGGTTGGGGCATGGAGGAAAGCAGACCATATGCGAATTCAATGTGGATGTAGGTAAGTGACGTAAGGGACCATTCAGGACCGAATGTGTGCCGGCGTTTTTTTATTTTTGAAAGTAGGCACGAATTTTTTTTGTATATGGCAGGCAGCAGCGACAGGTTTTCATGGAACCTCCCCACACTCTCCGCCAATAGCCGACTTTACGTCCAAGTCAATCACTCAACATAGTTGCATAACAAATTCTTTGATTATACCTCTCGCTTATGACGCAAACTTCATTATCAATGTAAGTAATACGCAGAGTAAGGAAAATTAAGCATAGGAAATAAATACTATCAATTGTATGTATAAATAAGCGAAGAGAATAAAATAAATCTAGTTCTACAGTGGAAGTTCAGAAGTTTAGTCAAAGCATTTAGTCTTTTCATTTGGTGGAGCTATGATTTAATAACTACTCCTAAACCAATCCCAGGATTTGTGCTTTTTATTAAGCTACTCCACCTCTACCTAAGAGTTATGCTTGTTAGCTACTCCACATCTTAGAGAAGACAATTATAACATCGCGCTTACTCCACATACTCCACAAGGTCATCGTAAGAGAGGATGACAGTTTTTTCCACACTCTGGAATGGGTGTTATAAGGTGCATCCGAATTTCATCTCTATAGGACATGCTACTTTGTTTTATAGAATGGGGTTTTGTTAAGGTGACATCCTCGTACGAGTATATTTAGCTTATGTACGGGTTTCTAAAGCCCTTGATTGTTGTATTGCTTATTGATCTTAGTATACATTAATCAATTGAATGTCCCAATATGTATGTATAGAATATATAGTAATCAGGAATGCTGATAAGCTAAATTAGGTGAAGCCGAACTAATATTTGTGTTGAGGTCAAGTTTTCTAGTGTGAGAGCACATTGCAAGAGTAAGCAATTAGTAGAATTAATAAAAAAGCAGTCAAGTTATTGTAATAAAAGTGTTATGAATCACCAAAATAATCCAAATAATATGATCAAGCAATAACCACTTCAATTGCCTCTGATTCATAACGCATCACCTACAAAATTCAAACAAGCATCTCCCATTCATAAATCACGGTTATCTGATCCCACAATGAGAATCAGAACAGTAAACAAACATCTATGCGCACACGACTGTGGTCAAGTTGCAACATATAATCAGCAATCGTTAGATGTACCCATGTCCACGGTAATAATTCTTAGGTAGACAAGGCCTGTCACCTGTCTACACGTAAATAAGAAACCTTTGGACTTCTTGCTTGAAAACAATCAGCCAAACGTATAATATAGCCACCTGATTAACTCAAAGCGATAAGAAGTAAAGCATGGTACTCGCTAAACGATTTTACCTCACACCCGCTGTGCAACATATTAACCAAAAGTTATTGCCTTAGCGGAAGCGCCGGCGTCAATTTTCTTTTGTCATTTGTACGTAATAAAGTAGTTGAATTATTGTTTTGGGACTCATGTGAAAATTGATACCGTTGTTTTCATACAATTGTTCTCAATTGTTTTTTATAATTTGCGGGTGAAAAATCCAATTGCAATATTGCAATAAATTTTCACCTTTATTGGAAATAATGCTTGATAGGTGATTTTGGGTTGTTTTTCTCAGAAAAATGCTCGATAGGTAATTTTTGATTGGTTACCACGAAAAATGCTAAATAATCAATCTGCAAGTGGAAGGGAGTATTAACCACTGCAGATTGATTTTAAATAAATAGAGAGCTCTGATGCAAGGCAAATCAGAAATATTTCTACACCTGAACCTAGAGAGTCCTTCTACCCAAGGTCAGGCGTCTAGTGGAAAGTAAAAAGTAAAGCAGTGTTACTTGTAAAAGATATCTATTCTAAAAGTCAATTTGTAAAAGTATAGAATTGTACAAAAGAAAAAAGTGTTAAATAAATTAAACTCAAGTGAAATACACGGTCTTCTTCATTGATTCCAACACATTCTCTCTACGTTTACTCAACGGTTGATGACTCTTGTTGCCGGCGCGCAACAATAAATAAAATTCGACCCTTGTTGCCGGCGCGCAACAAAAGTGCAAAGGAGATGCGCAAGATCCATAGAAAAAAAACCAGACCTGTTGTGACTCAGGTGTCCAATGCCCCGAATCACAACCATAAGGTCAATACATCAACATATTGTTCTATACAATATATTGATGTATCACAATATGGCCATGCAAACAAAAATTATTTCATACATTTAAATTTCATTTAAAGTTCATTTCCTTATTATAATAAAATGCAATTAAACACAAATTGCCTTTTATTATGAGACACACATTTCACTCCCACGATATGCATACTTACCTACATACAGTGTCTTCTTCTTCCTTTTTGGTATGTGCACTACATACGTATATTACTTATTTCCTCTAATTTAATTGCATATACATACAATTATTCTTCCTGCCGTCTTAAAATTAATATTTTAAGACTGCTACGACTACATATTAGATTTCATTTTTCTTGACGCATTTGCATTGCATAAAAACTTTTTCGCTTTTTATCACGTACGTTTTTTCAACGTCGTGAGAAAGCAATAAGAAATAAAAAAAAGCCTTAGACCCGTCGAGCAGTAATCTTTTAGCGCTTGAGTGCTAATGTATCTTGCGTTATACTACTTTGATTAGTATAACTTGATGTCAGGGGCGGCTCCTCATTGGAAGCAAAGGAAGCACTGCTTCCCTTGACAAATTAAAAAAATCCAAACATAACATTTTGCTTTAAAATATTCTTAGAATATTTAAAAAAATGTATAAAATTCAAAGAATTTTACTCCTCTGGCATCACTAGATACAACCTGAAATATTTTATAAGTAACGCCCAATTTTCTCCTCAAACTGAGAACATACCACCCAGCCCAATGTCATTATATCGCTACTAACATTCTGTATGGTACGCTGTCCAAAATGTAGCGTATGACCCACCCACCATCATTCTACCCAACACCAGATCCACCCCGAATTGGCTTGTCAAGCAAGCTACATAATATTCGCGTGGTATGGATGGAACGGCAGTAGAATCAAACACCGTTGCCACAGGCATCGCAGTGACGCTGAAATCCCTACAGCGTATTTACAACAACAAAGCCAATGTAAAAAGTTAAATACATTTAACTTTTTAGACTCTTATTCACTCAAGAGTTTGCATGCGTACATTGCTATGGTACGCTGGCCGCACCGTAGCGTTTGGCAATTGATTTACACCCCCTGATAGTAACTTTCATTGATAAATTCAGAAGTATATGCCGGTGCTGGTGGGTGTCGGTCTTGCTCACGATTTATTTAAATGCTGCCAGATGTTAACAAATTCGTAGATTTTTTTAAATAACTTTTATCGGACCTTCGTGACGAATATTGCGAAATTTTAGGAATAGTTTTAGAATAGTAAACGTGGATGGATTTACATGGGATTTTTTGTTTTAGAATTAGTCAGTGGGCTTAATTGTTTACGTTTTTGGGGGTTTTGGGGGGGAGGATGGTAGCTACACTCATGGCGTTGTCCAATTTTGGCCTTGTGTATTACCAAATTGAAGCCTTTGATGGGATTTATTAAATGGCATATTTTCTTTTGCTCTGTAAGAAACTTTATAACCGACTTTTTTCACCCGAATATCTTTAAAATGCGTGATTTTCGAATTTGTGTACAAAGGAGGGTTTACGTTCTAGAGGGGGCTGATTTTTCTTTTAAACGCTTCCGCATAATGTTTTACATATCTCATTTGATCATTTAAATTTAGTATGTTTAACCGATGGGTTTTGATGTGAAATAAATTTTCCAGTTTTTTCGTGTAAAACGTTTTTACATGGAAGTACTTACATTAAAGTGCGATAATCTTCTAAACTATACTTACCGCAGAGGTAAAAAATTGCATCACAACATTCGCAAAAGAACGTAGATGCGAGTTAATATGCATATATTAGATAGATTCTCAGTAGGTTTACATGAATACTTGAAGCATACTTGAAGTATGCTTGAAGTAATCAAAATATCATGAAAACGCTCATTCAATCCGTAAATTTCAACTTAAGTAATTGGAAAATTAAATTCAAGAAAAATACAACTCAAGTATTTGGAGTTAATTCAATCAACCGCCTCATCTGAGCTTCAAGTGGATTTCAAGCCAAGTATTTATGTAAACGTACTGTATGTCCTGTTTTATGAGTTTTTAGCAAAAATGTAATGATTAGAAAATAAAATATATTAAAAAAACTTTTTAAATAAATAACTTTCATAAATAAATTATAAGCTACGTAAAAAATAATTTTTTCTTGCACCCAAGAAAAGTTTAATTAAAAACTTAATCTACCCAATAACAATATTTTAAATTTATATTACCTTGTTTGACTTTAAATGTTTGAATGTTTTTTATTATAAAATTTTTTTAAACATATTTTATTCATATTGTGCAAAAATAAGATATTTACTATCTATAATATTACGTACGTTTCTGTTTAATTGCGAGAGAATGTAGAATTCTTGCTTTTATTTGAGTATTCCGGCGAACGAGTATACTTAAGTATAATAATAATGGTAATTGAATTGAAAATAATGAATTAGATGATTAGATTTTTTGCGTACGTTGTGAAAGGGGATATTGAGTGAAATTTTTGTATTTGCTTAATTATGGGGCAGGCAGTATTTGCTATGAATGGATTAAATGAAAGATATGATTGCATCACTGATCTATTTAACGATGATAATGGCTTCCTTCACTTTCAAGAGCAAGAATAAATATGAAAATTTATATTGTGTATTATTGACATCATTGACTTTGATACATGTATAATTACTTATAGTAGCAATGAAATAGTCTGAAAAGCGGAGCTATAATTTACATAAAATGTATTGCTTCCCTTCTTCTGAATCCCACGAACCGCCACTGCTTGATGTTGAAGTAGTAGTCGAATCGCTGAAGTTTATCCTTAAGCCAATGATTGCTTGGGTGGCACTAGTTCACAAAGTACCCTATGGTCGAGGCAGTTCGCATAGTACCTTAAAGTCTATGCAGATGAGCAGCTTTTAATAGCTGATAACTTGAATAGTTCGATTTGAGACTGACTTTGCCTTAGTACACCAACTATTCCAATTGTGGCTAGGTATAATTAGCAGCATAATTGTGTGATGACTATGTAACGAAAGCAAAATCGGTTGCGGCTTGCCTTATCAATGGATGGCTAGTTAATAACAATGCTGCAATAATTTAGATAATAATGTTATGATAATTAACGAGTTTTCGGTGTTCGCTATTTTCCAATCTTGCTGTTCTATGCAGAAAGAAACTGCTTTGAGTGAACCTTCTTTCTTGAATAGGTTTTGCTTATATCGTGGTATTAAAAGGGCGCTTTCTTGAATAGGATAGTGAGTTGCTCCCACAAATATCGCAAAAATTGGAGGTTGGAAGCTGCCGTACTCTAGTACGAAACTTTCTGACATAGTTAAAAATCAGAATGCAAAACTTCCTCCCATAATCCAGAAGCTAATACTGAACACACTTGTATGTATTACAATAGAAACCGGTGCCTTCATAGTATCGCATGACTATGATGCTGAGGAATGTTGTACCGTAGTACAAAGCTCCCTTATGTAATCCAAAAGCTGGTGCTGAAAAATCTGGTTATGGTTTGCTATACATATATCTGGAAATAACTATTTATTTTTGTCAAATAAGTTTTTTAACATCTATTAACGGGGCCTATAAATATTTTAATTTGTTTTAAACTCTCTCGTGAGTGGTTTTTCTCCTCAAATCATCAAACTTGACAGAACTTTTTTACAATTTTATTTTTTTACAAACTTTGTTTTCCCTACCTAGCTAATGCCTTTTGTCGTCAGCAAAATATCTTAAAGTAATTTTAACTGGGATTTTAATGCAGCGATTAAGGCGTTTTTTTTTAATTTATCGAATGTATAGTCTGGAACGAAAGTGTCACCACTACCTCTCGAAGTGTAATATTTTTTAAATCGCCTTGCGAAGTCAATATATTTTTCCTATTTTTCACTTATAATAAGTTTTTTAAGTTGTAATTCTTTTTAAATCGCCTCGCGGGTGTTTCAGAATTTTTTTCGTTTTTGATATTACATGAAACTCGTTTTAATTACTGTCAAATCAAAGAGCAGTTTTTGAATTTTTATTTATGAAAAAGCAACTATTTGTAAAGGCGGACCATCCGCTTCTTCACAATTATTTAGCCTGGAACAGAAATTCTCAATCACTCACTGGAGCATCACTCTTCGCCTCTGATTCTTTGCTTTAAGACATACAAGCTGGGTGGTAATGGGTTGAAAACTTTACTTTTTAAGTAGCTCCGTATAAAAAATCAGCAGGCGTCAAATCTGGACTCTTCGGTGATCAGTTGATGTCTCCTCAGTGACCAATTACTCTTTCAGGAAATAAATCGTGAAGGGCACGTCATTTGTGACGTGGGAAGTTGCGCCATCTTGCAATATGGATCGGAATCAACGGTCTGAGCGCGACAATGGTTATCAAAAAAAAGGTATGGGCCGATAATTCCTTGACTTGATATGACAGCCTAAACGACAACCTTAGGCATGTGTAGTGGTTTCTGATGCAGTTCCAGTGGATTATCGGAAGCCAAATATCTACAATTTTGTTTATTCACATGGCCGTAGATGTGAAAATGGGGTTCATTAGAGAACCATATGTTATTGAAGCTCCCAAAGCCATTTTTCATTGTCCTGCGGAAATCGACTCGTTTAACAGATTCATCGGGTTTCATATCTTGCACAACAACAATTTTGTAGTGGTGAAAATGTAAATCTTTGCGATAATGCGATGAAACGTAGATTTGTTCAAATTTCGGGAAGTTGCTCGCAATTGTAATGACTGTCGTGGATCGTCCTTAAAGCAGATTTACATTATGATGGCATGCATTTTTTACAGAAATTGTGAGGGAGATAGTTTTATGAAATTTAAATGCTGCCGAAGTAATCACTGCAATACCTCTCACGTACAGTCCCCTCCAGTTTTTATGGTATAAATATCAAACTGTCACCTTGTCAAGCTGTCAATTTGTTAATTATAAATTTTTTAATCGTTTGTAATAATAATTGTTGTTAAAAAATGGACAAAGACTATGTCCGAAATAATATCAATATTTTCTATAAACAAATATGTAAAAACTTTCGATTTCGCAATATTTAATTTCAAATTAAAAACTTACTTTTATTTTCTTCCATATTTGACAGATGTTTTAATAAATATTTTTTATAAAATTATAGTAAAAACAACAATATGGAAGCACGAGTAGTCGTAATTGACAATTAGGATTGCCAATAACAATGTTTTAGTTTCAGTAACTATAAAAACTTAATATGCTTGAGGTCTTTTTATGGTTCCGGACACGCACATATTAACAAATCGAAGTCTGGAAAGAATGCAGAACACGTTTGCTTCTCTCGTACCTCATAAATAAATTTCTGTATACGATATACTACCTCCCTCCAAATTTCTGTAAAAAATGCATGCCATCAATGTAAATCGTGCTTAACAGACTGGCGAACGCGCTCGACATTCGTGGTCGTTCTTCATATCCTCTTGCGTCCACTTGATTTATCCGGCATTGTGTTTCCAGACTCTTCAAACTTGCGCATCCAAACCTTGATTAAATTCGCACATTTCTAATGGTCGTTGAATTAAAGTGTGTCTAGTAAAGATGTCAAACAACAGTGTAAGAATCATAATTTTTATAAAACGCTCGCACACAAAATTCACGATGCGATCCCCTGAAATGATCCATCACTACTAAGCTAAACAAGCCAGCCTATTCGTCTCCCCTGATGCACATGAATGTAAAACGACGTTAGTTTCATAAACTTTCGGTGCGCGTTTGAGGTTCTGCGCTTCCTGTTATAGAGATTTTTGTTTGAAAATGGGGTGTCATCTACGAACAGAATGCGGAGCTCCGCCTTATAGCGTCCAGGGAGAACGTGCCTTCTCTGGAAAGATTACAAGTATCGTACTTTTTATTATTTTAGCTACGGACAACGAGCCAAATGATTAGGTTATTTTCTAAGTAATTGAAAAAAAAAAATACAAATTGCGTAACGAATTGTAGTCAATCTTTATAGCTGGTTTTCAGCAGCAGT
Source organism: Dioctria linearis (assembly GCA_963930735.1). Taxonomy (NCBI): domain Eukaryota; kingdom Metazoa; phylum Arthropoda; class Insecta; order Diptera; family Asilidae; genus Dioctria; species Dioctria linearis. The sequence continues at coordinate 107,488,475 of OZ005742.1, forward strand.
CAGGTTATCTCTATTCAATAGCAGGGGTATTTACAGCCGAATTTTTCCTTCTCTCGGGGCTCACGCTCGTCTTTCCACCAACTGCGAAGACTCAGCCACTAACGTGGGACTTGAAGCACAAGTTCATCCATTTCCTGATGTCCTCAGGCTGAGCTAAGATTTGCGTACCACTAGAAACGCGTGGTAAATTTTTAGGTTATGCGTGTGTCGATTTAGCAATCTCACGGGGGTACGCCACGGGCCAATTTTCTCGTTCTTGGATTTAGCTGTCGCAAACTTTTTACAATGCATTAAGCAATAGCTTGTGTCTGAACACACAACTTTTATATCTCTTCAAAAACTTTTTTATGCAGTACCAAAATTTCTGTCCTCTATTCACTATGTAACGAGACTCTCTTGACAGGAAGTGTCAAACACTCCTTTTTCGTATTTATTAACCTCTGTTTTGTTTTCTTCTTTTACCGGTGGATGTCAGCCCAGTAACTAGCAATTTTTATGGTGCATTCACATGCGACCATAATAGGGCAGGGTTGTACGCCCATCTGTGGACCAGACAACGCTGAAAAATGGTCGACTGAGCTAGCCGGTCTTAAACATAGGCCTCATCGCTGCGGGCGCCCAATGTGTGGCTCGACCCACGACCCATGAAAGCATTTCTCGTTACTCTCCGTCCAGGCAGATGCTACAGTTTATTCAAGCCGGTCTGATATGCTCGACAGCTGACACATCGAGGGCACATCCTAGAAGTAGTGACGTTGTTGATTTCCTTCCTTAAATTGATAGAGGTATGTTGACGAGGTTGAATTCCAACAGGTATATCACCCACCATTTGCGAGGCAATAGGAGGGCTTCGTGATATCCTATAGTTTACCAGTTAAGCTGGCTGGATGCCTTCTTAGGGCTACCAGGAACTAGAGTTGGTTCTATCATGGCCGACTGCTGCCGATTAACGAAATGTTGAAGACGGACAGACAAAGAAAAATCCTCCTAATGAGGCCGATCCAGAAGGGATTAGAAAAAGTTTATCTACTCGTAAGGGGTAGAGGTATGTTGACGAGGTTGAATTCCAACAGGTATATCATTCACCATTGGCGAGGCAATAGTAGGGCTTCGTGATATCCTATAGCTTAGCAGTTAAGCTGGCTGGATGCCTTCTTAGGGCTACCAGGATTGAAAGTGACCATAGCCGGATGACGTGTCCGAGAATATGAGTATCACGGCCTGATGTCTTTGGCGTGATAGACTTCTACCGTTTTTCCCTGCAGATCTTCAAGCTCGTATAAGGAGTTTCCTTTTTTTGACTTGACCCGAGACTTTACAAATTTTCGTCCTAGTTTAGAACTAGTCTGCTGTTGGAAATTGCTTTGGGCAAAACTCCGTCTGAACACTTCTTGACCCACTTTGAAATTAACAGGCTTTGCTCTGAGATTATAAGCTTTTGAATCCTGTTCGAACGGGTGGTGTAAGTTCTCCTGGACTCTCGCACGGATCAATCTCAATTTATCTTCAGCATCCACTCTCAGAGGTTCATTAAGAGTTCCAAGGCTCCTTAAGATGGAATAGGAGCTCGCATGCTCAATCATTTGCTGACCGAAGAGTGTTCCGTAGGGAGAGAAACCAGTTGCTTGGTGGAAAGAGCTCCTGAGGGAACTAGCTACCTGGCTCAGCTTCTCATCCCACTTTGTGTGTTCCTTCCGGATGTATGCCCTTATCCCTGACAACAGAGACCTGTTCACTAGCTCTGAGGCGTTAGCTTGCGGCGAGTAAACTGCCGTTCGCAACTGCTTGACCCCATACTTATCCAGTAATCTGGCAAACTGAGCCGAGCAAAACTGGACTCCGAGACTATCGTTTCCGGGACTCCGAACACATGGAATATTTCAGTTTCTATGAACTGGCACACATTGAGAGTAGATGCCTTTCTCATAGGTTTGAGAATCGGTAACTTTGAAAAGTGGTCAAGAGCTATCAGTATGCAGACATTTCCTTTCACTGACCGAGGATATGGACCCAGAAAGTCGATGTACAGCTTTTGCCATGGTCTTTCTGTCACAGACTCGACTCCCATAGGTGGTCTAAGAATAGTATTGGGGCTTTGGTCTCTTTACACACGTCACAAGCGCCTACGTAGTTTCTGACATCAACTGTCATTCGTGGCCAGTACAGGTGTCTTCTTAACCGTTCCACTGTTTTCCCTATGCCTCCGTGAGAAGCTAGTGGCGGATCATGCGCTCTTGAAACAGCCTCGGAGACAAGCCCTCGTGGAATCCAAAGCTTCCAAGCTTCTTCCTCCTGAATCGGATCGCCTGTTCTGGGAACAGTCCGAATATAAACGAAGCCATCTCTGACGGAAAGATCTGGTAGTTTGCCAGAAGCTGTTTTAACCTTATGCCTCAGCTCCTCATATTCCAACGAGTTGAAATATAGCGAACTAAGGTCAACTTCCGGGCCACGATCTTCAAACTGTCGCAATGAATTCGTGACAGCGCATCAGGAACGACATTCAGGCTTCCTTTTCGGTGTTCGATGGTGAAATCGAAACCTTGAAGCTTCAAACTCCACCGAGCAAGTCTACCGCTGAAGTCCTTTTGAGACATCAGCCATTTCAAGCTCGCATGATCAGTCACTATTTTAAACGGCATAAGTTCTATGAAGGTCCGGAACTTCTGTGCACTTAAAATTGCAGCTAGGCATTCCTGCTCTGTGTGTGTTGTGCTGAGTTCAACTTTTTCGAGACGTAGGCTATTGGCTTCTCGTGGCTATCGTCATCTAGTTGAAGTAGCACTCCACCAATACTATGTTGGCTCGCATCGCACTGTATAACGAACGGCTTGGTGAAGTCTGGGCTCACCAGCAACGGAGCAGAAGTAAGTTTTTGTTTTAGCACTTCCAGAGACGTCTGGGCATCAGGTGTCCATTGGAACTGACTTGGATTCTTCAGCGTGTCTGTGATGGAGGCAGTTAGATCAGCATAGTTCGGGATGAACCGTCTATACCATACCTTGTAGGCGTCGGGCTTGCCGGACAGTTTTAGGTTACGGATAGTCAACTATGGCTGAAATCTTATCTGGGTCAGTTCTGATTCCTCCTTTCCCGACAATAAAACCCAAGTATTTAGTCTCCTTAATGCAAAACTTACTCTTCTTAACGTTGATAGTGAGGCCAGCTTTCCTCAAACAATCCGCTACACGGGCTACTAATGTGAGATGAGAGTCAAAGTCTCATGACAGGATCAATAAATCGTCCAAGTAGACGAGGACATTGTCACGAAGATCGAAAGGAATGACCTTATCCATGAGGCGGCACATAGTTTGTGGAGCATTGCAAAGGCCGAATGGCATCACGGTGTACTGATAGAGAGGATGACCAGGTATAGTAAAAGTGGTCTTCTCTCTGGAATCAGTGTCTAGTGGTATCTACCAGAAAGCGGCTTTCAGGTCCAGGCTCGAAATGTAGTTTGCCGGAGGAAGTCGACTCAGAAGTGCATCTATCTGCGCTAGCGGATAGGCGTCCTTCTTAGTAACGGAGTTGACCTTCCTGGCGTCAAAACAAAGCCGGACCTTTCCAGGCTTCCTCAGTAGTACGACTGGAGAGCTCCAAGGACTCTGGCTCTCCTCTATCACACCCAACGATAGCATTCGTCGCAATTCAGCATCCATCAAATTCTGAACTGCCGGTGAAATCGGATAAAACCTCTATTTTATCGGAGTCGCGTCATTCCTTTCAATCCGATGAGTGACAACAGATGTTTTTCCTAAGCCCAACGAGGCGAAGGAAGCTGTTTCGTGGCTTGAAGACGTTGGTGCTCTAGAACAGAAAGAACATGGCAATCGATGTAAGGAGTAGCTATTAGACTTGTTGTCACTTCTGCAACTATACCCAGGACATCTGGAGCCAACCCAAATAGACGCCAGAAGCTATTCCCAGATATAGTGCCTGTGTGAGCCCAGGAACCACGTAAAAACTCACGTTTTGGGTCTTACCACGGAAAGTGATGTCCAAGTTCACATGACCATGCACAGTCGTCATGGCACCATTCGCTACTTGTACCTGTGTCCGATACCTCTTTCATTCGACCTCTGCTTCTGCGAGCTTCTCTAGAGCTTCCTGGTTTAGAATACTGACAGTGGCACCACTATCAAGTAATCCAGTCTCACTTCGGCATACGGTCAGAGGTGGAAACAGGAGCTTGAAGATCTGCGGAGAACTCTATTAGATTCTCCGTCTCTATCAGTGAAGTATTCGTACAATCAAGTAGAGTGCTGGTATCATCAGAGTCACTGAATGATATCAGCGGAGAAGTCAATGTTTCGTTGTCGGGGCCTGCTGATGGAGCGCACCCTCCTCCTTGTTCAAAGCTTGAACTGGAGTGGTCATAGCAGATACCGTTCGGGACGTTGAACCTGGTCGAGAAAAGGTGTTGGGATTCCCGACCCGTCTCTCTCACGGGCGCCTAACTCTGTCTGGGAGGGCTGTAGAGTATTGGAATTTTTCCTGATGAATTAAGGGTTTAGAGTGCAAAAATATAGGTGAACAATTTTGGGGGCAGGGTGTTTTGCAGGTTGGGGGTGGTACCACCCCTCATAGGGGATTTCCCAAACTACGTCATGTTTGGTACCAAATTAAAGAGGGAGGAGAGAGTAATCGAGTGGTGTAGTTTGTCTTTGATCGTTTTAACGCCATAGCTGACTTTTGGCCGCCGAAAGTCGATTTTTTTACACTAGGGTCATATACACCCAGTTCCTGTATTTTTCATATATTTCTTCCGTTCTTTGTTTTACATCCATTAGTACTCCGTTGTGAAGATTTTTGTCGTGGGAAGTAATTTTCCACAACTTACTAGTTCTTCGCAATGATGAGTTGAAAATATGTCAATTTTTGTACCCAAAACGGCCATTTTTTCACCTTAAAATGGACTGATACACTTCTTTTACAGTTATCTCCAAAACCGTTTATCGGATTCAAAAATTAATTACATATTTAATTAGGGGGCAACATTTAGATGCGATTTCATCCTACACACAAGCTTTACCGTGTATAATTAAAAATTTTACAGCATCTCTTCTGTAGTGGAAGACGACCAAATTGATCATTTTCGTGTGATTTATAATTTTTAGCGGGTACCGTGAGAGACAAAATCCATGTTCCTCTGTAAGTATTGCATGGATTTCCATAATTATTTTTTTAAATATAGCCAGGATATGCAGTGAATACATAATGGCAGAAACACATCCAGGCCTTGAGGCTTCCTCGAGGTGTTGTCAAAATTTCCAACACGGGTTTTTAAATGACGCAACACAAAACCAAGCCAGCAGCTAGCCTCAAGGCCTAGCCGCAAAGCGCGCTTTGCTCAATGTCGAATATTTTCTCTCTCAGGCCTACTTCTGTCTGGTGGACAGATGAAAAAATGAAATTAAATAGAATACTATGCTATATGCTATACCAATATATTCATTCTATGTCACAGAAAACTAATTCAATATGAGGAGGTTAAACATAGTAACTCTAAGCTGTCCGATATACTCAGATATTTATATTCTATATATCAAAATAATTCATTATGCGAAAATTAAACAAGTAATTCTAGGCTATGCGGTATATAGACATATGTCTATTATAGCAAAACAATTCCTTATGAGAAAATTGTATAAGTTGTACGCCATATTGACGTATTGATTCGACGTATTGTAATAAATAATTGTAGCTAGACTGCATCTTCGTTATTGGATATGTGAATATGTATATATAGATACGTACTCTATTTCAATCTTAGCTAAGAATATTCCAAAGTGGAATATTGAGTACCTTAGATCTACATGATATAGTAAATAAACAGATGTTTTTAAATAAATTATGGCAAAAGAGTTTTGCAATGAAATATCAAACACAAATATTTAAGAAAAACTTACATTCAGACTTCGTTGTTTGGAATTCCCCCGAAGAGGCGCCTCCTTGGAAGTTCCGCTTGATGATATCTAGATAATTAAATGTAACACTGTAATATACAAAGAATTACATCTAAATACAGCTGCGATTTTGGACGATTCATCAATTGTCTAATGACATGACTCTTCTCTCATCAGCAATAAAATCATCAATATAGTTTGGTAGCGAGCCTCTCGTGAAGCCTGATGTGATATCCAATACTTCTACGCCTTACCATGAAGAAGGTGCATACATATGTCAATGCGGAAATTTGATACTGAGCTCCTCGCAATAACTGAAGTACATTCCCAAATGAATGCAAAACTACTTATTCAGTGTGAACATTGATAATGAGTTTCTTGAAAAAAGGACTGCTACAACTCCCCATATTTATAAGCTCTGTGCGCCCTTTTTTTTTTTTTTTTTTTTATATATTATTAAGCCAAGCTCAGGGGATACCCTATGATGCAAAGCACAGCATGGCAGGAAGGAGATAGGGAAAGGATTAGGGGATATGAGGAAAGTGGCGGAGGTGCCGATGTATGTCGCCCTTAAACTTCCGCAGATTGTATGCCGGAGGAAAAACAGAAGATGGTAAGCTGTTCCACATTCGCACTGTTCGGGATAAAAAAGCATCTCTGAATTTTACTGTACGGCCGAAAGTAATTTGAAGGGTTAAAGGATGTGCGCGGTTTGCAGCGCGAGTATTGCGTGCAGGAATCATTCTACAAGGGATTAGACTAGATATTTCATCAGAACATTGACCATGCATATAGCGATAAAGGAGCGAAAGGCATCCAACATTGCGGCGGTGCTCGAGTGAGTCGATATGACAAGTTATTGCCAAATCGCCAATGAGCTTGAAGGCTCTCTTTTGGACAATATCCAATGAAGCTAAGGCTGTGCGACCAGCCCCGGCCCATATATGGGAGTTGTATTCCATTCTAGGTCTAATGTAGGACTTGTAGAGGAGCGCTAGATTTGACGGGCTGAAATATTTCTTACACCTTTTCAGAAATCCAAGACATTTCGATGCTTCTTTGGCAACAGAGAAGATGTGATCTGTCCAGTTTAACTTACTGGAAATATTAATGCCAAGAATGCTTAGTGACGGTGAATCAGAAATGAATGCTCCATCAAAAGAAACGGGTGTGGTTAAGTTATGATCTTGTTTTAATGAGATAAGACAGCTTTGGGACTTTGATGCATTGAATTCGACGCGATTCGCTTTGCCCCAAGCGAGGATATTGGCAAGATCGTTATTCAATGATCTAGTCATGCAATCTCGTTTAACACATGCAGCATTCCCCCTGGATTCTGCAAGAGTGTCAAAGGAGTAAGCGAAATCAAGAGTACTGTCATCTGCGAAACTATGGATGGGATTGAAAGTAAGGGAAAGCAGATCATTAATGAAAATTAAAAAGAGAGTTGGAGAGATAACAGAGCCTTGAGGTACACCGGCATTTATGGGATGCGGTTCAGACGTAACGCCATCTAATACAACACGTATTTGGCGACTAGATAGGAAACTTTCAATCCATAATACAAGAGGAGGGGAGAGACCAAGTGCTTTGAGTTTGGCTAAAAGGGCTGGATGCCAGACTCTATCAAAGGCTTTTGAAATATCTAGGGCAACGATTTTAGACTCACCAAAATTGTGAAGACTACGGTTCCAACGTTCCGTAAGAAAGGTCAGCAAGTCTCCAGATGAGCGTCCAGCTCGGAAGCCATATTGGCGATCGTTGATGAGATGATTAGTTTCTAGATACTTCATTAATTTTGAGTTAATGATAGATTCAAAAACCTTTGAAAGAATCGAAGTGATGGCAATTGGTCGATAATTTGAGGGATCGCTACCCTCTCCTTTCTTAGGAATAGGCTGAACGTGAGCTAGCTTCCAAGCAGTTGGAAATTTTCCTGTCGAATAAGACAAGTAGAAGAGTTTGCGCAGAGGTTTAGCCAAGGATGAGGCGCAGCTTTTAATTAACAGGGGCGAAAAACCATCAGGACCTGCGGCTTTGGAGACGTTGATCCCCTTAAGGACCCTGACCACATCCCTCGTACGAACGTGTATTGGCTCTTGTACACATTCACACGGGCGATGCAAAACAGGTGTTTGTGAAGTTGGTGGAAGACGAGAATTTGAAGCGAATCTAGCAGCTAAAATATTAGCTTTATCCAGGGAGTCAACAATCACTTCACCATTATTAAGTAGTGAAGGTATAGAGGAACTGGTGAAATTGTTCCTGATGGTTTTGACCAGGGACCAGAAACCTTTGCTACCTTTGCGGCTTGTCAAGATTCTTTGTCTAATATTCTGGTCAAAAAGAAATTTTTCTCTCTGGATAATGGACTTGCAGGTGTTCCGTGCAGTCTTGTAGACTTGTTTCATTTCCGGACATGGATGCAATTGATAGGCGCGAAAAGCAGACTCTTTCGCTTTTATAGCTTGGTTGCACTTATCGTTAAACCAGGAGCGATCATGCTGTTGTTGAGACCTGCTGTAAGAATACGGAATGTATTCACGCATGCCAAGATTTAGTATGTTACTAAATTGTAATGTGCATTCATCAACATCCCTCGAAGCAAAACAGACCGACCAATCAATTTCTTTAAGATACTTATTGAGACTTTCCCAATCAGCATTCTTATAGTGCCAAAGAAGCCTACTTGTAGGTGGAGCAGTTGGACGGCACAGGTTTGAGGTGGTAAATTGAGCCGTGATTAAACAATGGTCTGAATTTCCAAGAGGGGAACCGACTGAAATGGAATATTTGTCAGGATGAGATGTTAGAAACAAGTCGAGTAAATTAGCTTTATCTCCAGCTGCATCAGGAATTCGCGTTGGTGCATCCACTAGCTGTTGCAAATTAAATGATTCACAGAAGAGTTCAACGAAACGGCCCGCAGGACTTGTGGTAGAAGAATGTCTGAGCCACGGTATATTATGAACATTAAAATCGCCTGCCAGGACGATTTCGGAAGAGGGGGAAACAGAAAGCAAATGATCAATATTGTTGGAGATATTGTCAAATACGGATACCGTGTCGTCATCAGACATATTTGGGCTGCGATAAAGGAAACAGAAGTATATGATGTGCTTGTGAAGTTTGAACCTAATCCAGATATAGTTAAACTCTGGATTAGCAGAAGGAAAATCTTGAAGAATAGTAAAGGCCACATCATTCCGAATATATACTGCGATCCCTCTATGCTGAGAAAAAAGAGGCACGAAGCTGTAACCAGGGACGTGATACTGATTAATATCAGCATCAGAAACGACCTTGGTTTCACTTAGCGCAAGAATTGCCGGATTTTTTGAGTTAAGGTGGCAGTACACCGAAAACCGATTTGCTCTTAATCCGCGAATGATGCAGATGTTGCCGTAAAAACTGATGCACATGAATGTAAGACGACGTTAGTTCATAAACTTTGGGTGCGCGTTTTAGGTGCTGCGCTTCCTGTTATAGAGATTTTTGTTTAAAAATGGGATGTCATCCATGAACAGAATGCGGAGCTCCGCCTTATAGCGTCCAGGGAGAACGTGTCCTCTCTGGATAGATTACAGGTATCGTACTTTTTATTATTTTAGCTGCGGACAACGAGCCAAATGATTAGGTTATTTTCTAAGTAATTGAAAAAAAAATACAAATTGCGTAACGAATTGTAGTCAGACTTTATACCTGGTTTTCAGCAGCAGTCAGGTTATCTCGATTCAATAGCAAGGGTATTTACAGCCAAATTTTTCCTACTCTCGGGGCTCACGCTCGTCTTTCCACCAACGTGTGAAGACTCATCCACTAACGTGGGACTTGAAGTTCATACATTTCCTTATGTCCTCAGGCTGAGCTAAGATTCCCGTACCACTAGAAACGCGTGGTAAATTTTTAGGTTATGCGTGTGTCGATTTAGCAATCTCACAGCAACACGCCACAGGCCAATTTTCTCGTTCTTGGATTTAGCTGTCGCCAAATTTTTACAATGCATTAAGCAATCGCTTGTGTCTGAACACACAACTTTTATATCTCTTCAAAAACTTCTTTTTGCAGTACCAAAATTTCCGTCCTCCATTCACTATGTAACGAGACTCTCTTGACAGGAAGTGTCAAACTCTCCTTTTTCGTCTTTATTCACCTCTGTTTTGTTTTCTTCTTTTACCGGTAGATGTCAGCCGAGTAACTAGCAATTTTTATGGTGCATTCACATGCGACCATAAGAAAATTGAAAACAAATTTGGCTAAACTCAAATATCAACGCGTTCATTCTGACAGCATATTGTTTCCAACTCGTCGCACGTTACGCTAGCCTCGCGTCCAAAATTTCAATCTAAAGGCGAATACCCAATGAACGCGGCAGGCGTCGCGACGCTTTAACAGTTCAATAGAATATACGTGTTTAACTTCGTACTGGCCAAATGTTTGCCGCGCTTGCCGGATTCGACGCTAAAGTAGAGCAATGTTCCACTTTTAACGCGCGGCAGACGCTTTGACAGTTCTTTTGATTGATTTTAAACTGTTTATATGCTTAGTAAGCTGCAAAATCAAGAACTGCCACATCTAATAACTCTGATATATCCACTATATCACTTTTAAGTAATAACTCAAGCTTTTCTATCACTTTTTCTTTTTATAAATAAATCTTAAGAGTACCAACGCAACGCGCCCATTGGGCCTTTTTCAAATCCTACACGCGTCTGCCGCGGAGAACTATCAAAGCGACGCGACGTCTGGGTAAAATTAAGATGTTGTGTTCCTACCTGAACAAAAAAATAATTTCTCAACATGTTCATATATAATTTCTTAATCACGTTCATGTTCACGTTCACTACAATTACCTTCCGATTTCTCAAATGCAAAAGAATTTGTCACTTTGCTTATTTTGTACATTTCCTCCAATCAGGTCAAAATTTAATCAAACGTAAGTTCACTTACTCATGTTCTTGCATCATTCATAAAAATATTTCCGCATGCATTGCCCCAATCTGGGTCAATGATTGCAAGGTAAACATGATGAAGTGAACTTACGATAATAGCGAAATTTATCATGTAAGCGTAAAAATTGTATTTAAGTTCTTGTATTAGCACAATAAAATCCAGTGTAAGTTTAGAATCAAAAAATCGAAGTTCTTTCTTTTTTTCAAGTTACTTACGCCCGCTTAGCAAGCACTTAAATTAAGTTTGAGTGTCTGTTACATGTTGCTAATTGCTTCTGATATTTGTTCATCCAATATGTAAACTTTAAATACTCAGAATATCAATATAAGTTACCCAATCTAGCCTAGCAGAAGCTAGAGCGCGTCACTCTCCATTTCTTCCTTTCATAACAAGTGTGAGCCCTGACAAAGAAATAATTAGCAATATATTGTACCTTGTATTATTCTTATGTAAATGGGTATAATAGCACTAAAGCCAGTAAAAAAGAAGAAATATATTCTACTTTAATTCTTTGTTCGCTTGTGTTTGTGTTGTGTTAAACCAAAAGAACATCTAACTTAATAGTAGTGTGAAATAAGTGTAAAATATTCTTTGGTGAACAATATATAATTGAGACTCTGGAGTCTTAAATGACCGTAATGAAATGCGCTATGCTGTGCTTCAGGAACGAACGGAGTTATTGTCGTGGGAAAGCATTCTTCAAGTAACTTTAATAGATTTACTAATAATTTATAGTGTTTCTAGCAAAATAAAAGTGATATATTTATAAAAATAAACAGCCATGGTAAAAATTTTAACATTTTACCAATGCCGGCTTGTTTGTTTACAATTGAATTGTCATTGGTGGCTAAATTATGCCAGTCATACAAAACAACGCCAAGAAATATTATCTGAAAATAAGGGGGCGCTAAAAATTTGTTTATTTTACATAGCAATTCGGATTATAAAAAATGTCCCTCTTCAAAATGTCATGGTTTCATTACTGCCATGACGAAACGAATCAAAACACAGCACACTAATACATTTCACCGAGTGGCTTAGGTTTTCACCCGATATGCCTTATTAGTTATTTATTCAATGGCTACCAGCATTCAATGTGTTTCAGCAATCTTGAAACGATCCAGAGTCTCAATTAAAAGGTGAGGAGAACTCTTGTACTGGGTCCAGAGCCATTGGCGATTTGACTACGTTACCCAATGTATACAACTCGGGACTTAATGAAGGTTGGAGAGTCTATTGATATGAACAAATAAAATTTAAACGGGACACGAAACGTGTCAACTTTTTCGCTTCAGTCGAGGCTCTCTCGACCAGAGAAGGCAGAAGTCGAAACTCGCTTTATTCTCAAGAAGTACAGCTCTGTCGTCTACTTGATTCATTAGCTATCCGAGAGGTCCTGTCTAGTCTGCTTACAACCGCTCGTATTATCTCTTACAGAGAAGAACAGACCCAGCTTTGGGATCTATATGAAAGGCAGGAAATCTGGCAGGATCTACCTCAAATACGTCAGAGCCTATATTTATTTTATTGAAAAAGATTATTTTTGATATACTCGGACTCTCTTCTGTGGCGTCCAGAGGGGAACTCCAATGAAAGTTGTTATGGTATTATGTAGAGTGATTGACATCGGACGTGAAGTCCAGACTGCCAGCATGAGCTGACAGATCACTGGGTGGACAGCGTTGCCTGCAGGGCGGCACACCTCGGCCATTGGCGGAGAGTGTGGGGAGGTTCCATGAAAACTTGCCGCTGCCATCAGCCATATACAAAAAAAATTCGTGCCTGACAAACCAAATGCAGTCACACACATCCAGTCCTGAAGGGACCTTTACACTACTTACCATTAACCATGTGAAGGCGCAGATCTTCTGCCTTCTGCTGCCGTCGCCCCATCCACCCAATCGTCACTGAGGGCAGAGTATTTTCAATGTCTCTGTCCTGACCTGAAACAGAGCAGAGGAGCGGACCTTGTCAACCCCTACATCGAGAGGGCTCCAGGAGAGTAGAAAGAGAAATAAAAAATATTTAAATCATGATTACGTTATAATGAATCATTATATTTTCTCTAAATACCACATTTCTATTTTATCAAATTCCTCCTCACATATTCTACACAAAAATATGTTTAAAAATTGAGCGAGTATAGCTCTGAAACCTTTATGCAAAAAAAATGAATGTACATAAATAAAAGATATAAATTCTTACATAGGCTTCCACATTTTCATATTATAAATCTTGTTTGCTTGATTTGTTGATAGTATTTTTGGTCTCTTCCTTTAATATAAATTCTTTTTCTTTTTATATATGCAAAGTTCTTTAAAATTCGAATTCGAATGAACATGACTCATGCGAATGGTGACGATTTATTTTTGTTTTTATCTTTTTCGTAAATATAATATGAAAAATATTGGAATAAACTTAAATTGCAATCATTGTATTATTAAATATATTATTAATTTTTCTTTTTTGCAGTATGTTTACCTAATGTTTAGTTTAATCTATAATTAATTATTCTTTTATAAAGGTGGAAAAACTTTGTCAGAATTAATTCATTAGAAAATTGTATTATTTTGGTTGAGTGGTTTTATCTGACACCTAGTTCAATATATAATTAGTTGTTTTCTATAAAAGTGCAAAAGAAAGTTTTGTCAGAATTAATTCACTGCAAAATTATTTATTTTGGTTGAGCGTTTGTATCTAATACCTAGTTCAATCTATAATTAATTATTCGTTTATAAAAGTAAAAAAAAACTTTATCTAAGTTAATCCGTTAGAAAAATGTGTTATTTTGTTTGAGAGTTTTTCTAAGACCTAGTTCAATCTATATTCAATTACTTTCAATATTTGTCCTCAGCATAGAACGTCCTAGAAATTTCGTGTCGATGAGCATCTGCAAATGCGGGGAAAGCAGTATCTTCTTTTGCTTTCGAATGTTGAACCTTAGTCTTTTAGACATACAATCTGTGGGGTGACTCAAATGTCCAACTTCTATGCAACGTTCATAGACAGGCGAATAAATTTGACTTGGTACTCGCAAACTTTCTGCCATTAACAATTGTCGGGCAGGTAGAAATTCTATGCGTAGATTTATATCTAATGCTTATAGATATCTACGGATTCTAAGACAGCTTCTGGTTCATCATCAGCTTGTTCTCTTGTTTCGTAAGCGATAAATGTTTGAACCGCATTTGATGAGCATTTGCATAAATTCCCGTGGGTGCGTTATATTTACCTCTAATTTGGTTTTACTTTCTACCTGTAGTAATAATTCTGACACAGAATACCTTGATGGCTTGTCCACCAGTTCTCACTTTCCTTGCAAATCGCAAATATTCGACCTTTCTTTACCCTGGAACTTTATACTTAGCAAGATAATTTTAAAATTCCCGAACTTAACATTGAATACAAGACGTTTCGTTGTTCTTGTTCTCTCCAGGGTTGATTTCTTTATTTTTCGTTGTCGATTTTTCGCGATATGAGATTTCTTCTTGGACTTTTTCCAACCACACTTTTTCTATCTTTTTTCTGGCCGTCCTCTTCTTCTTCTTTCTTCTCAGTCGCGGTCTCGCTGGGTATTGCTCTCCGTTCATCGACAGTAGGCCGGGTATACATGATGCATCTAGTCTCAGTGTAGCATACTGCTACATGCAGTACGCTACGACCATAACAAAGTCTGTATCACTAAATTCCTGGAGCGGTACAATGAGAACAGCAACGTGATGTTCAAATAATTTATTTATTTTGATGATAATTATTTTAGTTGTTATCTTTTCATCAATACTTCGATAAGATGTCGATTCAGATATGTTCTAAATCAGAATGACAATTTTTGTTATTATTTTCTATTTACAAAGAATTGAAACCTACTTATTTGTAACCTTTCCAATCTTTTTAAAAGTGCTTTTTCGGGTCGATTCTTCAAAACCTTACAAATATTTAGTGAGCTTACTAATCAAAGGTTGGTGTCCGTAGCTCGTAGTGAAGGTAGCCTAAAACTCAATTCTAGTTACTGAAAATCGGAGAAACATTCAACAGTAAGCTATGCGCCTGAAATGACTTCTTGCCCAAGTTTCTGGGCAGGCAGTTTAATTGTACACTATTTTTGAAAATAATGCTGGCAAAGTTCTTAAGGCCTGGTCTGACTTCGGGAATTGATAAATGTAGATTGAGCACTCCAACAAATCGGAGCTACATCCCATACTGCTCGTTAAACGATTGAATTGTCGAATCTTTGGTATTGGTATTAATTTACTATTACTTTTTCTTATAAT
Organism: Dioctria linearis; assembly: GCA_963930735.1. Classification (NCBI taxonomy): domain Eukaryota; kingdom Metazoa; phylum Arthropoda; class Insecta; order Diptera; family Asilidae; genus Dioctria; species Dioctria linearis. The sequence continues at coordinate 107,503,605 of OZ005742.1, forward strand.
ACCTTGGGCTTTCATATCTTTCATCTCTGTTTCCTAACCTAATCCTGATGTTGCGCTGCATATCTATATTTAGAGCTTCTCTACATTATTTAGATTTTTATATTTCCTTACGCATTCTCTTCCACCAAAAGTTTCTACTTCTTCTTGGATAGATTTATTTATAAAAGGTAATTTCGCATCATTTTTAAATGTAATTTATTTATTTTTCATATCGAACTTTTGACATTATTTTCAATCCAGGTATTGTATTACCTATTAGAAAATCGTATGTATTCTCTAAGTAAATCTTACTCATCGCACTCTGGCATTATCCAGTTGCTGATTTGTTCTGAGCTTCCTCGTCAACATCATTAATTTGTATCTTTTCGCCTGCCATTCCTTCATATATTTTATCGGTAACGCGTTTGGAATTTAATAAACTTACTTTGGAGCCAGCATCAATCATAGCAATAAACTTTTGACCATTTAGGTATTCGTATAGTTATTGCGATTAAAATTTGTTGTTCAAAGCTGTTATTAAAATGATTATATGCCAAAGCTATTCAGGGTTGTTATGAAAAATATTATTTCGAAACTGACCGGTATTGCTAGTAATTCGAATTTCCTTGTTGCGATTCTCTCAAATTGTTATTGGTTTGTCTAAAATACTTACTCGATCTTGATAAGTTTTGTCTTTGTGGATATTTGACTCTTATTATTAAATTTAATAAAAAAAAAACAAAAATTATAATGATCCTGACCAACAAATTTATTAGTCCAGTCAGTAGGGGTTTTGCCCTACAAAAGGTGGGGTAGTTGTGATTTTTATGTTATTCAGTTCCAAGCCCCGATGAAAAATCTAAGTTTAGACCCTTTGTCGCGTATTCCCCTTACGCTACCCTTTTCCTTCCCCTCTTCGTTTCTTTTTGTCCTTCTGTTCCTCACAAGCCTGAAAGACAAAGAAAAGAAAAATAATAAATAATTTTCATAGGAAAAATCCCAATTTATGCAGAACTGGCACAAATTACGATCTTTCAGTTGAACCTAGAAAGTAGACAAAAACAACAACAAAGAAATATGTTTCCAAATGAAAAAAACTCTAAATTGTACAAAACGCGCACAATTTACATTTTTCATGCAAAACTTACCACTAGTCACCCACATCGAGACGACGAAAAACTGTAACTCGCCTAGCGGTAATACAGCGCATGACACTATAATGCAATATATTGCAGCAGGACCGCAAGAACAAATTCCCCGAAAAATTTAGTGTGAAAGCAGATATTCTTTGCTAAAAAGAATACACACACAACCGCTTATAGAGTCAGCAGTCGAGTCGCCAGCAAAATTTGTTTGAACCGACGAACGAACAGCTTTTCTCCCGGTTGGGTGGAAGGAACGGTGGTGATGTAGGGAGACGGCGGGCGTGAAATCGGGGAGTTAATTTTGAACCTTGGTCGAGTACGGTGCTCGGTCGACGCGTGCTGACATTTTTGCCTGAAATAGGAAGAAAATTTTAGTTTTGTAAAAGTTTTGTTAAAGGTAAATCTATTCGGTTGAGAAAACTGCTCACCTGATTGATTTTAAACGCCGACCGTCAAGTTTTCATAAAGTAAATACGTTTCGTAAGAAAGGTACTCACCTGATTTACGCGTGAACTATAAAGAAAATTTTAGTTATTATATTATATAGTAAATTTCTGTTCGTGAGAAAAGTGCTCACCTGTTTTATTTTAAGTGCCAACAAGAGGATTTTCGCCCGGAATATAAAGGAAATTTTAGTTTTGCGAAAGTTTTGTTAAGGTTTTTATAAAGAAAATTCCGTTTGTGAGGAAGGTGCTCACCTGACTTATTTTGAGTGCCGTCAAGAAGATTTTTCGTCTGAAATATAAAAAAAAATTTAGTTTTGTAAAAGTTTTGTTAAAGTTTCATTAAAGTGTCCTCAGGAGGATTTTCGCCTGGAATATAAAGGAAATTTTAGTTTTTATAAAGCAAATTCGTTTCGTGAGAAAAGTGCTCACCTGATTTACGCGTGAACTATAAAGAAAATTCCAGTTTTTATACAGAAAATTCCGTTCGTGAGGAAAGTGCTCACCTGACTTATTGTGAGTGCCGTCAACAAGATTTTTCGCCAGAAATATAAAGGAAATTTTAGTTTTGCGAAAGTTTTGTTAAAAGTTTTTATAAAGAAAATTCCGTTCGTGAGGAAGGTGCTCACCTGACTTATTTTGAGTGCCGGCAAGAAGATTTTTCGCCTGAAATATAAAAAAAATTTTAGTTTTGTAAAAGTTTTGTTAAAGTTTCGTTAAAGTGTCCTCAGGAGGATTTTCGCCTGGACTATAAAGGAAATTTTAGTTTTTATAAAGCAAATTCGTTTCGTGAGAAAAGTGCTCACCTGATTTACGCGTGAACTATAAAGAAAATTCCAGTTTTTATAAAGAAAATTCCGTTCGTGAGGAACGTGCTCACCTGACTTATTGTGAGTGCCGTCAAGAAAATTTTTCACCTGAAATATAAAGGAAATTTTAGTTTCGCGAAAGTTTTGTTAAAGTTTTTATAAAGAAAATTCCGTTTGTGAGGAAGGTGCTCACCTGACTTATTTTGAGTGCCGTCAAGAAGAGTTTTCGTCTGAAATATAAAAAAAAATTGTAGTTTTGTAAAAGTTTTGTTAAAGTTTCGTTAAAGTGTCCTCAGGAGGATTTTCGCCTGGAATATAAAGGAAATTTTAGTTTTTATAAAGCAAATTCGTTTCGTGAGAAAAGTGCTCACCTGATTTACGCGTGAACTATAAAGAAAATTCCAGTTTTTATAAAGAAAATTCCGTTCGTGAGGAAAGTGCTCACCTGACTTATTGTGAGTGCCGTCAAGAAGATTTTTCGCCAGAAATATAAAGGAAATTTTAGTTTTGCGAAAGTTTTGTTAAATTTTTTATAAAGAAAATTCCGTCCGTGAGGAAGGTGCTCACCTGACTTATTTTGAGTGCCGCCAAGAAGATTTTTCGCCTGAAATATAAAAAAAAATTGTAGTTTTGTAAAAGTTTTGTTAAAGTTTCGTTAAAGTGTCCTCAGGAGGATTTTCGCCTGGACTATAAAGGAAATTTTAGTTTTTATAAAGCAAATTCGTTTCGTGAGAAAAGTGCTCACCTGATTTACGCGTGAACTATAAAGAAAATTCCGTTCGTGAGGAAGGTGCTCACCTGACTTATTTTGAGTGCCGTCAAGAAGATTTTTCGTCTGAAATATAAAAAAAAATTGTAGTTTTGTAAAAGTTTTGTTAAAGTTTCGTTAAAGTGTCCTCAGGAGGATTTTCGCCTGGAATATAAAGGAAATTTTAGTTTTTATAAAGCAAATTCGTTTCGTGAGAAAAGTGCTCACCTGATTTACGCGTGAACTATAAAGAAAATTCAAGTTTTTATAAAGAAAATTCCGTTCGTGAGGAAAGTGCTCACCTGACTTATTGTGAGTGCCATCAAGAAGATTTTTCGCCTGAAATATAAAGGAAATTTTAGTTTTGCGAAAGTTTTGTTAAAGTTTTTATAAAGAAAATTCCGTTCGTGAGGAAGGTGCTCACCTGACTTATTTTGAGTGCCGTCAAGAAGATTTTTCGCCTGAAATATAAATTTTTTTTTAGTTTTGTAAAAGTTTTGTTAAAGTTTCGTTAAAGTGTCCTCAGGAGGACTTTCGCCTGGACTATAAAGGAAGTTTTAGTTTTTATAAAGCAAATTCGTTTCGTGAGAAAAGTGCTCACCTGATTTACGCGTGAACTATAAAGAAAATTCCAGTTTTTATAAAGAAAATTCCGTTCGTGAGGAAAGTGCTCACCTGACTTATTGTGAGTGCCGTCAAGAAGATTTTTCGCCTGAAATATAAAGGAAATTTTAGTTTTGCGAAAGTCTTGTTAAAGTTTTTATAAAGAAAATTCCGTTTGTGAGGAAGGTGCTGACCTGACTTATTTTGAGTGCCGTCAAGAAGATTTTTCGCCTGAAATATAAAAAAAATTTTAGTTTTGTAAAAGTTTTGTTAAAGTTTCGTTAAAGTGTCCTCAGGAGGATTTTCGCCTGGATTATAAAGGAAATTTTAGTTTTTATAAAGCAAATTCGTTTCGTGAGAAAAGTGCTCACCTGATTTACGCGTGAACTATAAAGAAAATTCCAGTTTTTATACAGAAAATTTCGTTCGTGAGGAAAGTGCTCACCTGACTTATTGTGAGTGCCGTCAAGAAGATTTTTCGCCTGAAATATAAAGGAAATTTTAGTTTTGCGAAAGTTTTGTTAAAGTTTTTATAAAGAAAATTCCGTTTGTGAGGAAGGTGCCCACCTGACTTATTTTGAGTGCCATCAAGAAAATTTTTCGCCTGAAATATAAAAATTTTTTTAGTTTTGTAAAAGTTTTGTTAAAGTTTCGTTAAAGTGTCCTCAAGAGGATTTTCGCCTGGACTATAAAGGAAGTTTTAGTTATTATTAAAGGAAAATCGTTATTATTAAAGGATAATATAATTTCTGGAAGGAAAAATTAAAGATTTGGCGAAGGTTTTCTTTAGTATTGGTATAAATGAATTATCCTGTGTGGCGAACATTTTTATGCTGCGTAAGCAGTTCACCGGCAGTTCACCTGTAAAGAGATTAATAATATAAAATTAGTGATTATTCGGAACGATAACTTTCATGTTGTAGACTGTGATTTCCGCTGTATACGCAGCTCACCTGTGATGTGGAATAATGATAATAATAGTGCTAGTTAGTAGTTTTCTTGTACATACATACCTGCGATGACAGAATATTTAACTTAGATTCGAATAATGCTTTTTCCTTGAAATAGAGGTAGGAATAGTGTTAATTAGTGTTTTTTTTTTTTTGTAAACATACTTACCTGCAATGGCAGAATATTTCGATTTACGATCGGATAGTCCAAGGAAATTAAAAGTAATATTAATCCATGTTTTTATGTAATGACGTGATCGATTTCTTCATTAAGATTGTCATATTCTTGAATAGAAAGGAAGTCGTGCTAGAGAACCAAGCAAGTTTTTACATTTTTTCTGTTGTTGTGAACACTTACCTCGCCACTCACTTGGAAATGTGATATTGATGGCAAGTATAAGGCTCTAGGTGATTCATTGTATGATAACGTAAATAACAAGGAGTGAAAATAAGCAAAATAAGTTGTAATTATGAAAGATAAAAAAAAAAAGAGGTCAATGTACCCACTATAAAAAAGAGGTCAATGTACCCAACAAATATGAAAGTTCAAAGGAAATTGTGCCGAAGACGCTTCCGAAGCTTTTCGCCAGGGTGCACCCCTTCCAGCTATTGAACGCGCCAGCGTGGGATTGATGATATGCCTCTACCAGCCCAGGGTAGAAGCCCACGTTTGATAAATCAATAGATTGTTCTTAGAGTCAATTATTTCTTGTTTTTATAACGATCATACGCATTAGTCTATAAGTACCTCTTGGGTACAACCCTATTGTTATGTATTTGATTGGTCATTTGCGGACTAGTACATTTTTAGAATCATTTTAGTTTTAGTACATTTCAGCTAGTAGGATTCAGGTTAGTTAAGAAGAGAGGAAAAAGCGAACATTATAAAAGATTTTGTATGAAGAAACAAGTGGACGGCGAGGAATTCAATATATTGGCCATGAGCCAGGAGTTTGACCGGATATGCCTATTCATGTATATTTTATTTATTTATTTATTTATATATACTCTTTCTTGGTTTTACCTTCCTTTCTCTTCTCGTCGTGTATTCCAGCTGCGTTCCCACCGGTGAGGTGGCCATGTTTTAATTCGCTTCTTGGGTTGGTGACCCATTAATTACAGCATGAGCGGGTAGATCATAATGGGAGATGGTATGGTAGATCGATCCATGGACGTGATTCCTTAGTAACCGCAATGACAATGGGGCTAAGCAGATAGAGATGGCTTGGAAACTTAGCCAGGGTGGTTGGGGGCGTCTGGGCCCAATATTACCCAAGGCCGGGGTCTCAACAACATTTGAGACTCCTCTTCGTTCTCTCTCTCTCTCTCGACCGTTCGTCTTTCCAGCGTCGTAAAATCTCCGGGTGGATTAAGACTTGTTCGGCGTTGTTAAGGTCTTCCGTTTTCTTTTGCAGCATTTAATAAAATAAATTTTCTTCTTTCTAGGCTTTCAGGTTCCACAAGGAGAAGGAAGCCTGCATAGATCTTTTTTTTCCTGTCTGTCTGTCCGTCGGCAGTCACACGCGCAAGTTCTTTTTTTTCTGTCCGTCCGTCTGTCTGGTCAGTTATTTTGTCAAGTATACACAGCTTAACAAGCATCAAGGGATGTGGGTGGCAAGAACCACCCCAAGCCGGCTGATCGCTAGCGGCGGCATACTCCCTGTGCAGCCACCCACACTAATCCCGCGATGATTTTGTAGTAAAGAGGTGTCGGATGCAGTATCTATCTGTACCCAGGTGAAAGTGGATGCAGGTAGATCTGTCGACTGACGCGCTTTTCGTTGGATTTAAGGTACCAAAAATTGGGTTTTTCCAAATTATTCCTCAACTGTTGATCCAATGACAAAAATGTAAAAATATAAATTTGAAGAAGACATTTTTTGTAAAAACGCTTTTCGGCATTAAATTTTTCCTTTTTTCATTTTGTTCCTGTTTGATTTCATTTCGGTCACTTTTAACCGAGCCTTAAATAAGTAATTATGGATCAGGTTTGTTGTTTCTACCAAGAATTGGACACAACTTTCTGAAAGCCACCGTAATTTAAGACTAATTTTCGAGGTACAATAATAAAACATTTTATAACCAGAAATATTAATTAAAAATTTGGTTTTAATTTGATAACACTTCAACTATTTTTAGCTTGCTCACAGCCACGGAGGCTTGCTTGTGTATCTCTCTCTAAACGAGTTGCCCATGAAATGTTAGAAGACTATGGATCTACAGTTGGATATCAAATTAGATTTGAAAGAAGTAAAACATCCAAGACTAAAATTTGCTTTATAACAGAAGGATTGCTATTAAGACAAGTAAGTAATTATTTTCTGTATAATTATACCTATTTCTGAAGAAGCGAAGTTTGCTCATAAAAAAGTAAAGTTGGCCGGAGAATCAGAAAAGGCGCTGTTTATTATTCCTCGATGACCAAGTATAAATGCAAAGTATGGGGCTCACCTCTCGTAACAGACCAAATATTTTGTCTGATTTCCACATGTATGTAATAGTAACTGTAAGGTCTCAAGACTGTGTTGGGACTATAAATTCCAGTAGGAAAAATATAAACTAGCTACTTAGGCATTAATTGTTTTTCTAGTTACCATGTTACTGCTCACGATACACGTTACCTAATAAGTACAATATGTTTATTTGTTATCGCCTTCACTATAAAAATGATCAATCCTAGACGTTTTTATTGTACAGAAAAGTTTTGAGACTCTAAAATCTGCTGAAATTGGTTATACTCATTTTTACTGTCCGATGAACAGTTTTATTTTATTTTATTTCATTCATCTACGGTATAAACCAACAGACTACAAACTAGCCTAAATTACTTTGAATTAAAAATGAAAGAAACTTTAATTACTTATCACTGCCTTATACCCTAGGCAGACGGACAAAGTTAATAATCATTCATTCGTAATTAAATTTTTCAAAAATCTAGTTACCCAAGGTTTTGAGAAGTAAAATGAAAGTCCTGTCAATTTTTATATGTAATTAACAGAAGACTTAAAATTAAACTTCAAAGGTAAAGCGAGTTTTGAAAATTAGAATTATTAACGAAATAAACAAGAATTCTCTGGAGAATTGTTTAGAAACTCGTATGGAGGAACAGAAAATTTTTCTAAAAAGTACCTTACAAGAACAAAATTTGAACATTGAAGGAATTGAGCAGGAAAACATGTAAAAACCAACTTTAGGGCGTAGTGGAGTTGACAGCCTCGAAGTTATCATTCAGGTAGCCCAGTTGCAGAGAAATAATTGCAGTCATGTTACATATGGAAGTGTAGGAAAAAATGACAGCGCAGTCACTATCGACACTGGAACCTCAAGATAAATTGTCAAGGCAAATCTTGTCAAGAACAAATGGCTTCATAAACCAAATATTTACTAAAAACAGGAACTGGAACAGCAGCACAGGTTTTCGGAGAAATAACTTTGGATGTTCAACTAGGTGAACTATTATTTCCTCACACTTTCCTGGTTTCAGACATCATGAATGAATGCTTCTTGGAGTAGATTTCATGACCACATACACTGTCGGAGAACGGATTCTCAAATATGGCAACATTGAAATTTCTGTGCAGATTATTCTGCGATAATAAGAACGATGGTATGTAAAAATATTACTCTCTCTGCATGCTCCGAGACGTTAGTATGGACAAAGCTTACTGATGACATCGGGACCTTCTATCTGGTGGAACATAACCCGATAACAGTCAAATCGAGCGTCATCGGTGGTAAGACTTTAGTGAAGGCAGAAGGTGCAACATTAATTCTAGTCAGAGTGCTCAACACATCCGAAAATGAGATACAACTAAAAGAAGGTGCTATAATTTGAAATAGTGAACCCGTTTACCCGATTGTTGATTTGGATAATTGTAGTAATGTCAAAGAAATAAAACTTATACTAGCTATTAGTCAACAGGTTCTGAAACTCCGTTCGTCCAATGCCTTCAGTTTAAAACAATAATAAAAAACCTATTGTTCGGGACTAGCAATTTTAAGAAAGAGCACTGTTGCGTGCAATAGAAAAAAAGGAGACATCTATTGGAAATGGATACTTCGATTGAAATGACTTATTACGTACCGACATAAACAGCTTTCGGAGAATCGTATTACAGAAAAGGAAAAGTGACATCTGACATCTATAAAATACGGACATAACAACTTCAGGTTCGAAGAATCGACGTTTCGAGAATGGAATATTCGGGACGGTTCTAGGACAATTTGTAGAGTATAAATACGGCGCTTGTCACTGTCAGGAGGTGAATCTTATCTCAGACAGGTGAAGTGAACGTGTAAAGTAAATATTTAGATTGATAGATAATTGGAAGTACAGTACTAGCGATAATTAAAGTAGAGTTGATTGATAATTGTTTGAGAATTTTATAAAAGCAAACTGTATAGTTGAATAAAAGAAGAACTTGTGAGTTATATCTGAAACATTGTGTTTTGTTTTAAAAACCGAACTATGCCACGCTCGTAACGCTACGAGCATAGCCTTCGTTGTTCAAAACACAATATTTCAGATATCTTTTGTAGTGTGCATTTGTTTCAGTGAACCGATTTATTGCAAAAACACAAACTGCAAATCACAACAATTGAATATGCAATTATTGCGGTCAATCGATTTACTGCAACAACACAAATTTCGAAACTAATATGTATTACACTGCAAACAAGCACAAAACAAAGATTACTACAACAAGTATACTTGGAACTGTGTCAAAAAAAAAAACACTTGACATGCATTTGTCGCAACGATTAATGATTGCGTCACATTTGTCGTTGCGATAATGTATGCCATCATCAGTTCTAAGTATAATAATTCCGCATTTTATTTACGCGGATGTAGTCATGTATCCTCTGCAGAGCAATGCAATGGATAAACTGATGCGTGCACTCAAGGCATGTGTCCGATTCGTGTTTGGACTCCGACGCTTAGAGCACATCTCACCATTCATGAGTCTTCTCCTTCCATGCTCGCTGCCTGATCTTTATAATATGAGAGTGCTCACCTATATCATGCGATCCAAGCTCAGGCTGCTCCCAGAGTATATCAACTCCAATGCGCTGAAATCACTCATTAGGGAATCTACCAGCTTGAGCGGCTTCAAGATCTGTGTCCTGAGTCACATGAACTCCTCGCAATAGTGAACTGTGATCCAACACTGCTCATATATAACATAAGGGATAACATCCGGCCTATGTAAATGTCATCTATTAATTTAATCACTCAGTCCTGTCATGCAATATTACTTTAAAACGTTGCATGGTAATAACCTGCCTTTGTAAACACTGCTCAAACTAGTTAAACACTTAGTCCTTTGATATGCAATATTTCTATTAGATAGTGCACTGTATTAAGTTTGTTGTGGGCACTGATGCCGATCCTGATAGTCATTGCTCGTAACCAACTTCTCATTAACATGTGATGATTATAAATATATAAGTCATTTGTCATACCTAGTCAGGGGCTATATTTAGCTCGTAAATATCTCGTAAGTGCAGCCAAGTGCTCCTCGCGGTCAGTGATATGTGATAATAAGTATAAATGTATGTGTCATCAGGCGTACCTAGTCATGGGCTGTATTTAGCTCGCAGATAACTCATAACTGCACTCAAGTGCTAGCAGCTAGCTGCAAACCAGTAACCATATATGGAGAATGGATAGTTTTTAGATCCGGCAAGTAATCTTAATTAGAATAATTAATCACTGAGAATATATTTGCAATACTCAGTACCTGACTCTATGTCTTTAAAGAATTGTATTCTCAAACGGAGCTTGCTTATTGGACTTGGGCCTTAAATGTATCTATATTAGAGTAATGTATGATTGAACTATGTATAAATTGTGTATAATTGAAATACTTAATAGTGGTACTTACTATATAAGTAGTACTGGCACTTTATACTATGGTTAATGGTCTCACTATTAACGGCTTAATGATTTACTATTCTCTATTTACTGTTAACTACTTGATGATAATCTGCAACCGGCAGACTGACAACCCTTTTATACCTAAGCTATCCTTACCAAAATATCCTGTATTAGCGCATATTAGACTCTATCTGTACACTAAATATTACTTAATTCGAGTGTCCAAACAATGGAAGTAAATTCTGAACTATTTACTTACTCACTTTCTTCGTAACACTTTATACTTACTTAATATTCTGTAACAAACTATGTAATCTATGTTATAATACTCTAATCGCTGTACCCAACGTATGTAAGCAATAGTATGGTAAGCATAGGTTAACGTAGGCTAAGAATTGTGTATAAATAACCTGGGAAAAATCAATAAAGAATATAGTCACATGTACTAGCTTCAAGCAAGAGTAGTCCGTGTAATTTACTTAATGTGTAGTAAAAGCTGATAAGCTGCTCCAACGGCTATTACCCAACTTATCTCGGAGTTAGAGCTTAGACAGCAGCTCCAGTGGAGTGAAAGCCTCACGGCTGCTCCCAGGTTTTTCTTCGATAGCAAGATCGTCACTCGGCAGCATAAACGGAAGCAGAATAAATATCGCTATCTACAGTTTTATTATTAAAGAAAAGACATATTATCACAGTTACTGTTTACTTTTATAACATTCACAAACAATTATCGAATCAACTCTTTAGTTATCGCTAGTACTGTACTTCTAATTATCACAATCCAAATAGTTTACTTCGTTCACTTCATTGTCTGAAATAAGACTGCCTCCTGGCGGTCGCAAGTGCCGTAATTCTACCAATTGTTCCAGAACCTTCTCGAAAATTCTATTCTAGAGGCATTGATTCTCCGAACCCAAAGATGCTTATCTCCGTACTTAATTACTTCTTTCACGCGAAGTATAAATTTCCATTCCAATAGATGTCTTTTTTCGAATCTACGTAAAACTGCCCCCTTCTTAAAATTGTTCGTTCCGAATAACAGGTGGCCCACGGTCTTGACGCTCGCAGTATTTACACAAGCGATCCGGATGAACGATTTTTCGTTTGCTGCCTCTTGTACCATGCCGAATCCTGTATACTACTCATTAATACTAGTTAGGACTGAATACGGTGCTCCCAGCGTTGTTGTTATTTTGGAGAACAGCCAAACCACCTTTATTTAATCCTGCGGAGTTAGTACATAAGTCTTCATCCGATCAGTATTTACTACTAATTTTGCTCTCGTGATCGCGTGCACATCGGCTAATCGTTGTATGAGCTCTGGTACGTAGTCTTCTGGTAACTTTTGTTCAGCTCTGGGTGTACCAAACTTGAGGTCGCTAGGTAAACGCATCTCCCTTCCGAATATGACCCTTTCTGGGTTTTGTCCAGCCGTGTTGTAACCAGCTGATCGATAAGTCATTAGGAATATGGGAATATGTCGATCCAAATCAGGCTAATGATAGTCGACTACCTTCCTTAGATATGTATTTCACCAATGTTCTGTTGAAGCCTTCTACCATGCCATCAGATTGTGCGTGTAGAGGAGTTGTACTGGTTTTTCTTATTCCCAGCATTTTACACATCTCCTGGAAAGTCCATGATTCAAAGTTTCGTCCTTGATCCGAATGAAGTTAGTGAGGCACACCCAGCCTACTGTCCCAATTCGTTATTAATTTTTCGGCAACTGTGGCTGCCTCTTGAATAGAGATTGCATTAGCTTCAGGCCATTTACTGAAATAGTCAATAGCAGCTAATATGTGTTGGTTACCGTTATCCGTTTCCGGAAAAGATCCCGCGATGCTTACAGCTATCAGTTTCAAATGGGGCTCCAACATTACACTTATGCATTTCTCCTTTGCTTCTGCGTGCCGGCCTTTTGCAAGAAGCACGGACAGTGCATCTGTGGCACCACTTCTCCGCAGCCTCTCGCATATGTAACAAAGAGAACCTTTCTCGTATTTTGGAAATTGTTTTATTCACCCCCAAATGTCCTCCAGTGTGGATCATACTGCATTTATTCCAGAACATCGTGAAGAGAATTACATTGATCCTAGTAGCTTTTCAGTTTATCACTTCTCTCCGAAATACCCTTCCATTTTGGTTTTTCCCCGGTCTTTCCAAGAACAAATGGGCAAGCTCTCGTTGTCCCAACACGTCGATGTTTCCACCGTTATCAACTGTGTAGTTGCCTTTGTTTATTTTTCTTCCACCCGGTCGCAATGTTTGCATTCAAATTTGAATGGACGTCGTGAAAGGCCGTCTGCATTTCCATGGGTACAACCTCTTCAGTGTTGAATGTCGGAGTCATAAGCTTGGAGTCGTATCTCGGCACTTGCCTCAGGGTTCTTAAACTGAAAAAGCCATTTAAGCGCTGCTTGGTCAGCGCGGTATAATATTCAACGGGCACTTCTTGACCATCCTCCTCCTGTGAAAGTACTGCACCGATACCTACATTGCTGACATCCGTGTTCAATATAACAGTTTTTCCCAGCTTTGGATAGTGAAGTACTGGAGTTTCATTGAGTTGTTCTTTTAAATTCTCGAAACTCCCATTACATTTATCCGACCATTTGAACAGCTTTCCTTTTTTTGTAAGTTGATGTTGATGTAGACTCCTTGCTATATCTGCAAAACCTTTTACGAATCGCCTGTACTAGGTAACTAGGCCAAGAAAACTCCTTAATTGATGTTTGTCTTTTGGAACTGGCCAATTTTTTGATAGCTGCTATCTTCTCTGGATCAATTCTTACCCCTTGTGATGAAACTATTGTCCCAAAATATTTAATACATTTATTTGTACTGAGCTTCAGTTTCGCATCTCTCAGTCTTTGAAGTACGTTCCGTAAGTTGTTTTTATGTTCCGCGAATGCTCTTCCGATTTGCTATTATGTCATCTAAGTAGACAAGAGATATTTTCCAGATTAATCCACGTAAAACACATTTCATGAGTCGTTCAAATATGACTGGAGCATTACATAATCCAAACGGCATAGCTTTGAATTGCCATAAGCCACTGTCAGCTGCGGAAGCAGTTTTCTCTCGATCCTGGGAATATACTTTCACTTGCTAGTAACCACTCTTCAAATCCAGTGTAGAAAACCATAGCGCTCCGGAAATGGTATCCAACGTGTCATCAATCCTTGGTATTGGATAGCTATCCTTTCTCGTTATATTGTTTAGTTGGCGGTAGTCTACACAGAATGCGCGATCCAAGGCGATGTCCAAGGGCTGTTAGATTTCTCTATTATGCCTTTTTCCTTCATGGAGCTCATCATATCTGCAACTTCTGGTTGATTGGCTAATGGTAGTCTTCGTGGTCTCTACCAAATGGGCCTGGAATCTCCAGTATTGGACAAGATTGCTGGACAAGATTTGGTTTACCGAAATCATCATCATTCATTGCAAATAATCCCGAAAATTCATTAATCACCTCTTTGGCATTGTTGTATTGTTATTGACTAGTAGCTTGTATATGTTTGTTTTCCTTGACATTACTACTATTATCAAAATTAACAATCTGGTAAACTTGCTAACAATTTAAAATTATAGCACCGTTTTTTAGTTGTATCTCATTTTCGGATGTGTTGAGCACTTTGACTGGAATTAACGTTACATCTTCTGCCTTCACTAAAGTCTTACCAACGAAGTTGTTCGATTTAACTGTTGTAGGGTTAGGCTCCACTAGATAGAATCAGCAGGTCCTGATGTCATCAGTAAGCTTTGTCCATACTTGCGTTTCGGAGCATGCAGAAAGACTGTTCTTCGACAGCCAGATTTATTTTGTATGTGGTCATGAAATCTACTCCAAGAAGCATTCATCCATGATGTCTGAAACCAGGAAAGTATGAGGAAATAGTAGTTCACCTAGTTGAACATCCAAAGTTATTTCTCCGAAAACCTGTGCTGCTGCTCCAATTGCTGTTTTTAGTAAATATTTGGTGGTGTTGTGAAGCCATTTGTTCTGGAGAAGATTTTTGCTAATAATTTATCTCGAGGCTCCAGTGTTGATAGTGACATACAGGTATTTTTTTCCTACACTTCCATATATAACAAGACTGCTACTATTTCTCTGCAACTGGGCTACCTGAATGTTGACTTCGGGGCTGTCGGCTCCACCAACTTCTGCCCCCAAAATTGGTTTTTACAAGTTGTCTGCTCAACAGGGGAGCTGATGATACTAGTCGCTGTTTGATTTCTGGTCTCTCTAAGAATATTTTGTTCCCTGGCTCGACATCTTTGGCATTCTCTTCTCTCCTCCTCTTCTGGTGATTCCAGTCGTCGGCGTTTTCTGCAGAGTCTCTTTGGAGGTGTCCCGATCTAATAAAATTCAAGCATCGAAGAATACCACGTGAAGGAGTGCTGTGTGATGACTGCATTCTGTTGCAAATACATTCTTCCACCGAAGTTTCTCTCGTACTGCACTCTAAACTTGTCTGAAAGATTCATATGCTAAAGTATAGGCTAGTGCTTCTGCTGTTGGCTTCTTTCCTGGTAGCCTTAATGCTT
Source organism: Dioctria linearis (assembly GCA_963930735.1). NCBI lineage: Eukaryota > Metazoa > Arthropoda > Insecta > Diptera > Asilidae > Dioctria > Dioctria linearis. Next base: position 107,518,708 of record OZ005742.1, read on the forward strand.
GTTGTAAATTTTGATCTGCAATAGCGTTCACAAATGCCCCTGTTGCCACTTCATTAAGGAAATCAGCATTTACGCTAGAGTATGAAAGATAAGCTAATCTTTCTACATCAGCCTGCAGTTGTGTAGCGATTCCCCATGCTTCTGAATCCTGTTGCGTAACTGCAGGCGATATACTTGCTGCATGTGTACATCTCCATAACGTAATTCTATCGCCTGTACTAATGAAGTGTAATCACGTTCCTTTTCAATCGATATTTTTTGTAATAGTTTTACGCAGGAATTTTGTCCATCAAATATTGGAGGTTTCATTCTGCCTGCACGGGATATTTCAATTCCTTCGTGCCGAGCTTGTCGATGCTTTATCCTCCAAATCTGTGTTTTCAAGTTGCTCGTAACTTTTTGATGAGTTTCCGACACTTTTTGCTGAAATTCCTGTTCGATTCCTTCAATTCTCAAATTGTGCGCTTTTATAGAACTTTTTGGAAACTTCTTATGCTCCTCCAGAGAATTCCTTTGTTCATCCAAACGGTTTTCCAGAGATTTCTGTTTATCCAAACGGGTTTCCGGAGATTTCGTTTGCACTTCAAGAGTTATTTTGTTCATCCAAAACATTCTTCTGTTCTTCATCTAAACGTGTTTTCAGAAATTTCTTTTGTTCCTCAAGAGAATTCTTCTATTCCTCAAAACCATTCTTCATCTACAGTGCTGAAAGATCCAATTTACTCTTTAAAGTATTCAAAAGATGTTGCATGTTTATCACAGACTCTTCTCCATTTTCAAGTTCTTGCGAAATGTCTTCCAAAATAAATATGTCGGGATTCGTTCCTTCCTTTTCCAAGACTTGTCTAATACCCTAGGCAGACGGACAAAATCAATGATCAAGTTACCTAAGGTTTTGTTGATTAAAACGAAAGTCTTCTCAATTTTTGTATGTAATTGACAGCACATTTTTAATAATTAAAATTAAAATTCAATGGGAAATAGATTTTTGAAAAATTCAATTACGAACGAATGATCATTGATTTTGCCCGTCTGCCTAGGGTATTAGTCGTTCGGCTAGAACATTCTTTGCACCTGATGTTTGTAATGACCGCTTCTCTATCTCCGCTTTCAAATCTAGTACTCGAATCTCCTCCAGTTTACGTCCCATTGCTTTAGTAATTTACTCACGTCTGACTATAGATTATCTTCACAAAATTAATTATAATTTGTTTTAAGTTAAATGCCACCACCTTATTTCACGAATTTATTTTACTTCTGACACCAGCTGTTACGATCGTGGCCTTTGTTCGTTATTCAAAACACAATATTTCTTCCTTTATTTTACTTTACTAACATTCACAAACAATTATCAGATCACCGTTTTAGTTATCGCTAGTACTGTACTTCTAATTATCTCAATCCAAATAGTTTACTTCGTTCACTTCACTGTCTGCCAACTGTCTTAGAACTTTCCCGAAAATTCTATTCTAGAGGCATCGACTCTCGGTACCCAAAGTTGCTTATTTCCGTACTTTATAGATGTCGCTTGTTCTTTTCTGTAATACGATTCTCCGAAAGTTGTTTATGTCCGTATTTAATTACTTATATCACGCCAACTATCCATTTCCAAACATGTCTCTTTTTCTATTGCACGTAATAATATATATAAAATTATTTTGCTATATGGCAAACGTCTAGGACTGATCGTTTTCACAGCATACGTAAAAAACCTAAATTTTTATATGGCAACACCAAGAAGGGACTGCGCGATTTAGCCCATTTTTTAAAATCTGTTTACTCTTTCTATGGAAACACTGCGTACAAAATTTCAGCTCTCGATGTTGACGCGCTCTCAGAAAGTGTTCGAATATATAGTGAAAAACGTAATTTTTGTATGTCCCATTTTCGAACTAAATTTTATCTTTTTTTTTATAATGCAGTGTGCAATATTTCAACTCTGCAAGTACATGCGTTCTCGAGTTATCGTCAGGACAGACGGACAGGCAGACGCACAGACGGACATGCAAAAATAACTTTTAATAGCAAGCGTGGGTGTCTAATCCATTTTGCTTTACCATCATTATTTCTATGCATTACAAACGGAATGATAAACTTAATATACCCTATGATTTTATCATCGAGGGTATAAAAATGGGCTAGAGCGGACAACCCCTTCTTAGTGTTGCCATATATAAATTTAGGTTTTTTACGTATACTGTGAAAACGATCAGGCCTAGACGTTTTTATTGTACTGAAAAATTCTTCAGAATATGAAATCCTACGAAATTGCTTATGATTTTTACTTGCACATATGGGTGACCATACGAAATTACATACGCGTACATAGGGTATCATAAGAATTGGTCTTAGATAAATTCTAGCTTTTTTACTTGTCTTTTTGAACTAGACACAAAAAAAATTCTTTCACATCAGCACACAACTGTTCAAACTAGTTCAGTTCATAGCTGCGTGACATTCTTACGTATACCTTCCGGGCTATCTGATGAGAAAGCCTGTGTGGAAGATACTTATTGAGAGTATATTTGAGGGCGAAATAACATTTTAACAAAAAATCGCAATAATTTTTCCTACATATCTCATGCTGCTCGAACCACCATACTTGCGCACCATAACAGAGAATGGACCTTGACACGTTGTTAAATAGCGTAAACTTATTCGAGTGTTATCTTTCTTCCTTCTGAATAAAGTTTTTCTAGATTAAATTAATATAGGTTTTTGCTGCTTGTAGCCGTTTTGCAAAGTGACAGGAAAATGAAAGCTTCGGACTTAAGGATATTCCTAAGTTGGTGTACTCTTTAACGATCTCAAATCTCTCACCATTAGCTCTTCTTGGACCACCACCTCGCTGGAAGAGTGCAGAATACCTTTATCGAAGGACGACGGTAGCACTTGGTTACAGTGATTTTTATTGTTGGTATACTTATTTTATATTATTATTATATATATGTATATGCTAAGTTTGTAGTTTTAGCTGAATTATAAATTAGTGTGATAATGAAAAACGTTAATAATGCCTTCTAGGCTGACTGGCATATAATGTAGTTTTTACATATGTATATATAGTAACTACATACAAATACGCTATGATTAGGATTCGTAAAACGGCCAATTTTATAAAATACTTAGAAGACGAGAAAAAATCTGTATTATTCTCTAAATTCATAAACAGAAAATGTCATTTGAAAATATATATTTTATGTCCAGCTTGCTTTAGATGCAAATCTCTTTAATTACGATGCCTTGATTTTGGACGAAATACATGAAAGAAATCTGTATGGTGATATTCTGCTTGGTGTTGTCAAATGTTTAGTACGAGCTAGAAGAGATTTTAAGCTGATTCTAATGTCAGCCACAATCAATGTGGACCTATTCACAAATTATTTTCAAGAAGAAGATATCTCTTACTTAGAAGTTCCAGGAAGATTGTATCCAATTAAAGTATTTTATATGCCACCTCATTCATTACAATTGAAAGGACCTTCATCAAAAAGTAATAGTGCAAATCGGTTTGATCCAGAACCCTATATTCAAATTTTATCCATTATAGATAATAAATATCCAAGTAAGTTTTTTGTGATTTTTACATTTATTCAAAAATTAAATTATTATTCCCAGAGAATGAAAAAGGGGACCTTCTTGTTTTCGTAAGTGGTGTGAATGAGATTAATACTGTAATAGAAGCAGCAAAGCAATATAATGAAACTTGTAATAATTGGATTATACTTCCTCTTCATAGTGGACTTTCTTTGGCTGATCAAGACAAGGTGTTGTTGATAAATGTAATGAAAATTCAGAAGAATTATGTCTATCATTTTTCTACAGGTATTTGACTATAGTCCGGATGGATTAAGAAAGTGCATTGTGTCCACAAATATAGCTGAAACTTCTCTTACAATTGATGGAATACGATTTGTTGTTGATTCGGGAAAGGTAAGTATCATATACGAAATGAAAGGCATAGAAAAAAATTCACCTAATGTGTATGCTAGGCCGCGTAGCCGGATTTGTCCCTGCAAATATATAAAAAAAACTTTAAATAGACGATTTAATTAAAACACCGAAATCGTTTAGAAATGTAATTTTTATTGCACGCCGGTTGGAACAGAAGTGAAGTTACACAGTAGCAAGTAAATTACTCAGCCAAATCAGAAAATTGGTTAACTGTTACTCTTTTCTTACAAAATTGATTGATGGAATGTAAGATAGATAAGAATTTACATGTGTAATTCTCATTATAATTACTAGTATGAATGTAATTTAGAAAGTATGTTTGTAAATGTTATTTATTTTGACTAGTTAATGTTGATTGTAGATTAATACTGCTTGCATGTATGTATAGCTTACAATTGCATTCTAACAGGCAAGCATGTATGTAATCTGGTTTCCACCCTGATTAGCAGTAATTTTTATATCACTAGAAAGGTATTTTTATGTAGAACAATAATTACTTTGGCGCTTATCTCCACTTGTTGTCAGATCGGAATTAATTTGTATCGAGTACTATCGATTACTATTATTAAAACTATATTTATATCAATGAAATTATCTCAGTGTTTTAGGGGATATTATTTGACCAGCTGACTATTCCGTCAGGGGTACCTTCGCCCCCTCCTCTTTCAGGCACACCTTGCCCGATTCGGCGTACGACAGTGTCGGGGTGACATCGTACCAAAGAAAACGTAATAAGTTAACCTAATAATATTAAGTTAACTTTGATCGTACCATCGGGGATATATACCTTGTATTGACTACAAATGTGGGTCATTCTTGTTGACCTCTGGTATTCTACGGAGGGTTTGGTTTTGGCAGCTGCCGAAGTACAATACTTGTTTGGAGCTATCCTATACTCGGGAACGTGAAGTTGTTGAATATTCTGTTCAGCAGGTTTTTGCACTTCTGGAATGGCAGCTGGTCTAATGCCATTTTCAATTCTCTGCCAACATCGGTGTCACACACTTCACGTGTTATCGAACGCCACCTGAAAGTGGTAAGTATTAAAGCGGCTAGAGGCTTACCGCTGTCGATTAGTAATAAACAGGAATCGGAATGCGGTGGTAAAAATATGACGGCACACTTAAAACATAATAAATAATATGGATTTGATGCCATTGACATGAAAAACCATAAAATGTGGTATAGATATACATGCATAGATAGCACGGTTCAATGATATAAACAGGTTAACAATGCCCGAAGATTTCAAAGTCGAACTGGTCGTCAAAAGTAATGTACTGAAAGACGGAACGAAGGCTTTCGCACAATATACCTAAACGACTTATACCTGGTGGGCGGGGGAAGAGCTCGATGCGGTGAGTGCTTTCCTATAACTAATTAAAATCGACTGATGTAATACGGAATAATAAAACACATCATTTGATTTCTGCGAAATCATTCATGTTCACAACAGTAAACTCTGAATGGGGAATTGAAATAAGGTGCCATAGTCATTATATTGCCACATAAAAAGACTTCTAGTATCTAGGTATCAATATCTCATTGTATTATGGTTATGCCTAATATTCAATTACAAATACGTTTCTTAATGGGGTTTGTTCTTGACTATATATAATATCATCATGGCTAATGGCTATAAATGAAGGGTCGTAGATATTAGGTCATGTAGGGTCTGTAGGGTCATCTTATTGTGTTTCTATCGATTTTGGTTTGATATATCTCATGACCTTAATAAAGTTTTACTCTTTTAAAGAGTTCATAAAATTTATGTTTATACTTCATAGTTTTCCTTTAATCGCCATTCCTCTCCCCGCAACCACTGCTTGAAACTCCTAACTCACTACTCTAATTTTTTGGGTTTTGTGTTTCCAAGTAATAAATTTCAATGACAAGAAATTTAAATGATAGACTCTTAAGTATATATGTACCTATACCAAATTAATCAAGGAAAATAGAAGAAAAATATAAAAGGAATATAAAAAAAAGTAAACTAGTCTATAACTATAATAAATAATTCGCAGGAGAAAAAAAGATACAAAGAAAGAAAGAAAATAAAAAAAGACAAATTATAAATAATTTCACGAAATCTAAATATGCCAACAGTGGATTAATCTCATGCATTTGCGACCTCAATTTATTTCAGTGAATACGATAAATTCTTTCTGAAACCCCTGGATGAGTCAACCGTTCCTATGTATGTATTAAGCAGGCAGTTCAATTTGCCTACAATGGCAACAAAATAAGAGAGTTGCCCAAATAATGTATGTAATCGGGTTAGAAGCGATTGCCGTAGCCCAAAACAAAACGCACACAATCTTTTGACATTTGGATCAGAAAATTCGGTTGGTCTCGAGATATGATTTTTTGTGAATGACGTTTCATCTAAAATTATGTTATGGTATGTATGTTGATGAGTGATTGGTCAGGACGTGAAGTCCAAACTGCCAGCATGAGCTGACAGATCACTCGATGACAGCGCTAGTACAGGGCGGCACGCTAGCACCTCGGCTAAGGGTGGCGGAGAGTGTGGGGGAGTTCCCGAAATAACCTGCCGCTTGTCACCGACCATAATCAAAAAAGATTTTCGTGCCTACAACCAACAAGCCAACACACACTCGGTCCTGAAGGGACCCTTACGTCACTTACCTACATTCCAATGAAGGCGCAGATGGTCTGCCTTCTTTGCCAAGTCCCATCCTCCCATTGACTTTGGGTGGCACAATTGTCCAAAGTCCCTTGTTGACCTGTGAAAAAGATTAAAGCGGACCTATACGACCTTCGGATGAGAGGGCTCCAGGATGTGAAGGAAGAAATATACAGTCCTAGATCTCCATTTTTACGTTATAATTTCGTACAACAAAATTCGCTTCATTTCGCGGGAGGTACATTAATGAGATACACGGGTTAGTATCTCAAGAAATCAGAGAACTATAAAAGTGTGTAGTATTAAACTAGTATTAAGCGGAGTATACATGTATATAGTAATTGAACTACGGTAAGCCTATCATTACAACAAAATGAGCATGGCATATATGAACTAAAGGTTCCAATTAAGCCTATCAGCAAAACTATATATACGTATGGTAATGAGTTATTACTAAATTGCGTATAAGTGCATATAATTTCTAAACTTTTGTTTTGTTTCTTTTCCTTTTTTTTCTTTTAGTTTACATATACAAAACAATTTAATAAAGAGATGTGCTAAGCTCAAGAGTACCAAAATAATTTTCTTTTATTATATGCCTTCAGAATCCAAATTAGTTAGTTTAATTAGTTAATCCTTTCATTAACATTGCCTTAGTGCATCTTTAACTGAGTGTTAAATACCTAAATCTCGAATCCTTGTTTTATTAAAGGAAGCAAAACGAAAATGTGAAGTTCATGGTCTTAACTAAATGGTCTATCGTTATTTACCACAATGCAAACAAGACGTATAGGCGTTTAATCATTACGATCAATCGAATATCTCCACGATCTCAATGAACTGAGTTATATATATAAGTATATATAAGAAACATTTTTTTGCACATCAAAAACTACTCACATTTCTCCACGGCCTGATGAAGCGCTTCAACACCCGCTGTTTTAAAAAAATTAACGAGGACCAGTGGCACTCATATAAATTTCAAAAAAGCAATGTTTCTCGCTGCAACTCTGATACGGAATTCATTGGGATTTTTCGATTGTTACCTCGTCTTGGTAATATACTTCATGAAGAAATATAGACTTATTACAATACCTAACCTGAGTTTTTTCTTTTGACTTCGTTTCTGTTTTTTTTCTTTTTTTTTTTTTGTTGTAACTAAACTTGATTAGTAGCGTGACGTAAAATTCTTTTGCTCAAATCTTCCATAAGGTATTAATCAAACTAACTCCAACAGGATTATCATGTACCCAAAAAAATAAATCTACGAAAACCTAATAATATCTTAACTACGAAAAGGCAATGACATTACAAAATTAAGCTAAGGCAGATTAGAAGTAAGACGTTATTAAAAGTTAGGGCTAAAGCTTTTTCTTTTAGGAAAAGCAGGTTAATACTCGAACATTGTTCTAGAATCTTACTTGTCACTCCCTGTTACTTAGCATTTAATATAAATTGGATATTTGCACGTTAATAATCATAATAATTCGATCACTTATACATACTGGGTGGCCTTACTATCTGACATACAGAACATTCAAGCTCCTAGTTGTGATTGAACGGGCTGAGATGGAAACCAGGAACATCTAATATCCTTGCGTAAAACAAGTAAAGAAAGTTGTGATATACGTTTGCCATTAATTTTTTGGCGACTGGATGTATCGCACTGTGACATGCTGTCATTAACACGTAAAAATGTGAAACATCTTACACACTCCATGTTTCTGGTAGTAATTCTTCCGGTGGTGGTGTTGTATGTTTGTACCTGATGAACTATCTATATACTTGTAGCTTTCCTCTCTATTGCCGACGAAAGGATCGTTAAGCACGATTAGTAATTTGAGCTACTTATAAAGTTTGAATTCCAGCTAGAAGTAAGCAGCGCTCTCTTCTTGGCTTTGATGATGCATGTTACAAAGGCTCGCACAGCACCACGTAGGATTCTCTTCCTTATTTTGCTTCCGCGGTGGATTTAGTTTATTTTCTCTTTACTCCTGGAAATTTTCTCGTGGTGCACGGCGAATTTTCGACGAACGCGTAATGATTTTTCTTTTCCTTTCGCTCCTCTCCGGAAATTTCTTTTAGACTGGATGCCGCCTAGAACTTTCGATAAAAATTCTCTGGGACTTTTCCCATTCTTGCACTTTTACGAAATGGCAGATCGATTGCCTTCTTCTTACCTTTCAGTCATGTCACCATGGCACCTGAGCGTGAGGAAGCATTACTCTCGGTCGGGGTGCGTTCATTTTTATTTTGTTTGACGCAGCCGGCCTACACGCTTCAGTACGTGTAGCATATTGCTATAGGCAATACGCTACGACCATAACAATACAGAGTGGTCTACACCCCCTGTGGTTCAGACGACGCTGAAAAATGGTCGACTGAGCTAGCCGGTCTTAAACATAGGCCTCATCACTGCGGGCGCTCAATGTGTGTCTCGACCCACGACCCAATGCTTTCCTCATCACTCGGACTCTACCTGACCGATGACGCATCGAGGACACATCCCTGAAGTCTCGTCAGTCTTCGACCAGACTTCGACATCCCTCTCAGTGTGGGAAGCCAAAGACACATCGACAAGCTGGTAACCCAAAAAGTCTAGCCGGTCGATGCCGCTGTGCCTTTCCTCACCGAGATGCTGAGGAAGCCTCGCGATCAGCAACCTAAAGAACTGATTTCTAAGCTTTCCCGGCGCAACATCTCACCTTGATCTCCGACTGGCGATTGTTCAAGGGTGTGTCTCCCAGGCGTCGTCGAAGTAGTGACATGCTGACAGCCTTATACAGGAATGGATTCCAACATGTATATCACCCACCATTGACGGGGCAATAGGAGGGCTTCGCGATATCCTATAGTTTACCAGTGAAGCTGGCTGGATGCCTTCTTAGGGCTACCAGGAATAGATGTGACATTAGATAGATGACACTTTGAGACTGGATATCACTGCCTGATGTCTTTGGCGTGATAGACTCCTAACAGTTTTCCCCGCAGATCTTCAAGCTCGTACAGGGAGTTTCCTTTCTTGCTTTTAACCCGACATTTGACAAATTTCCGTCCCAATTTAGCACTGGTCTGCTGTTGGAAATTGCTCTGGGCAAAATTTCGTCTAAATACCTCTTGACCCACTTTGAAATCGACAGGCTTCGCCCTGAGATTGTAGGCTTGTGAACCCTGTTCGAATGCGTGTTGTAAGTTTTCCTGCACTTTCGCACGGATCAATCTCAGTTTATCCTCAGCATCTACTCTCAATGGCTCATTAAGAGTTCCAAGGCTCCTCAAGATAGAATAGGAGATGCCATGTTCTATCATTTGTTGACCGAAGAGTGTTCGATAGGGAGAGAAACCAGTAGCTTGATGGAAAGAGCTCCTGAGGGAACTAGCTATTTGGCTCAGTTTCTCATCCCATTTCGTATGTTCCTTCCGAATATACGCTCTAATCCCTGACAATAGAGACCTATTTACTCGCTCTGAGGCGTTTGCTTGCGGCGAGTAAACTGCCGTTCGCAAGTGCTTCACCCCATACTTGTCCAGCAATCTGGTAAACTGAGTCGAGCAAAACTGGACTCCATTGTCAGAGACGATCGTTTCCGGGACTCCAAACACGTGGAACACTTCAGTCTCAATGAATTGGCACACATTGAGTGAAGACGCTTTTCTCATAGGTTTGAGAATCGGAAATTTTGAAAAGTGGTCAAGAACTATTAAGATGCAGACATTACCTTTCACTGATCGAGGATATGGACCTAGAAAATCAATGTACAGCTTTTGCCATGGTCGTTCTGTCACAGACTGGACTTTCATAGGTGGTCTCAGAAATGTATTGGGAGCCTTCGTTTCCTTACACACGTCACAGGCGCTACGTAGTTTCTGACATCAACTGTCATTCGTGGCCAGTACAGATGTCTTCGCAGACGTTCCAGTGTTTTCCCTATACTTCCGTGTGAAGCTAGCGGCGGATCATGAGCCCTTGAAATGACGTCGGTGACAACCCCTCGTGGAATCCAAAGCTTCCAAGCTTCTTCTTCCTGAATCGGATCGCCTGTTCTCGGAACAGTCCGAATGTAAACGAAGCCATCCTTGACGCAAAGATCTGGTAGTTTGACAGAAGTCGTTTTAACTTTATGCCTCAGCTCTTCATACTCCAACGAGTTGAAATATGGCGAACTAAGGTCAACTTCCGGGCCAGGATCTTCATTTGTGGTCAGGCTGTCACAATGAATGCGTGACAGCGCATCAGGGACGACGTTCAGGCTTCCTTTTCTGTGCTCAATAGTGAAGTCGAAGCCCTGAAGCTTCAAACTCCACACGCAAGTCTACCGCTGAGGTCCTTTTGAGACATCAGCCATTTCAAGCTCGCATGATCAGTCACTATCTTGAACGGCATGAGTTTTAAGAAGGGCCGGAATTTCTGTATGCTCAAGATTGCGACTAAGCATTCTTGCTCTGTGACGGTGTAATTTCTTTGTGCTGAGTTCAACTTTTTCGAAACGTAGGCTATTGGCTTCTCGTGGCCATCGTCATCTAGTTGAATCAGCACTGCTCCAATACCTTGTTGGCTCACATCGCACTGTATAACGAATGGTTTGGTGAAGTCTGGACTCACCAGCAACGGAGCAGAAGTAAGTTTTTGTTTGAGAAGATCAAGAGACGTCTGGGCTTCAGGTGTCCATTTGAACTGACTAGGGTTTTTCAAGGTGTCTGTAATGGAGGCAGTCAGGTCAGCATAGTTCGGGATGAACCGTCTATACCATCCTGCCATACCTAGTAGGCGTCGGGCCTGCCGAACAGTTTTAGGTGACGGATAGTCAACTATAGCTGAAATTTTGTCAGGGTCAGTTCTCATACCTCCCTTTCCGACAATAAAACCCAAGTATTTGGTCTCTTTGATACAAAACTTGCTCTTCTCGACGTTGATAGTGAGGCCAGCTTTCCTCAAACAATCCGCTACACGGGATAGTAGCGTGAGATGCGTGTCGAAGTCTGATGACAGAATTAATAAATCGTCTAGATAGATGAGAACGTTCTCACGAAGATCGAAAGGAATGACTTTATCCATGAGGCGGCACATTGTTTGTGGAGCGTTGCATAGGCCCAATGGCATCACCGTGTACTGATAGAGAGGATGATCAGGCACTGTAAAAGCGGTCTTCTCTCTAGAATCAGTGTCTAGTGGGATCTGCCAGAATGCGTTTTTCAGGTCCAGGCTCGTTATGTAGTTTGCCGGAGGAAGTCGACTCAGAAGTGCGTCTATCTGCGGTAGCGGATAGGCATCCTTCTTCGTAACAGAGTTGACCTTTCTGGCGTCAAAACAAAGCCGGACCTTTCCAGGCTTCCTTACCAGAACAACTGGAGAGCTCCAAGGACTCTGGCACTCCTCTATCACATCCAGTGATAGCATTCGCTCTAATTCGGCATCCATCAAACTTTGTACTGCCGGTGAAATCGGATAAAACCTCTGTTTTATCGGAGCTGCGTCATTCGTTTCAATCTTGTGAGTGACCAATGATGTTTTTCCCAGGCCTAGAGAGGCGAAAGAGGGGAAAAGCTGTTTGGTGGCTTCTAAGCGTTGTTGATCGAAATTAGAAAGAATATGGCAGTCGGTGTCAGAGGTAGCTATTACACTTGGATTCACTTCTGCGACTATACCCAGGACATCTGGAGCCAACCCAAATAGACGCCAGAAGTTGGTCTTGTAGCTGTACCAGGTGCTGGTAGTACGTAGCAAATGACTCCCCTGCTTTCTGCTTGCGCAACATAAGCTGGACCTTGATCTTAAGGTCGTCTTTCGGCACTCCCCACTCAGCTAATAGAGCTGCTTTCACATACTCCCATGACGGCGTGGAATTTTGCCTCAGGAGAGACCAGTACCAGTCCATTGCTGGTCCAGAAAGCAGGGTCGTCATGTGACGCACCAACAGGTCAAAGTCTCCTTCCAAAGCCGAATAAGTCAAGGCTTCTACTACTCGAAATACAAATTCATCGACTGTGAGCCGAGAACTGTCACCGCTGTAGGATATATTCCACCTGCGGATAGGGCTGCCAGAACGTCGCAGTCCTATGCCTGCAGGGCCACGATTAGGTGGTGGTGGTGGAGGTGGTACAAAGTTTGGTGCAGGCTGATTTCCAGGCTGACCAAAAGCTGATGGAGGTCGATTAAAAGATTGTCTACGCAGATTGGGAAAATCGTCAGATGGTCTGGGATTACCCATTACCGGAGGAGGTCGTGAAAAGTCTATTGGTGGCATTGCGGCTGCTACTTGCTGACGGACACTATTTACTAACTCAGTCCGCAAAACATGGAGGCTCTGTTCGAGACCTTCACTTACCAAGTCTTGCATTTGCATGCGTAAGCCTGCCATCAACGCATCAGTAGCTACTGAGGTCTGTCCACTGCCAGAAGGCAGCGGGCTGTTTCGTCGCGAGTTAGGATTGGTAAAAGTTCTTGAATGTAGATCTAGCCTTCCAGGAGAGAGTGATCGTCGACTAGGTGGTGGAATTGTCAACGGTGGTAAGTCAAGTGTTGGCATAGAAGGTAATGGATCAAGGTTGACAGACTCTGCAGGCTTCGTCATCTTCCGGACAGCACCAGTATACTCAGTGAAATCGTACTGGGTGAGATGGGCTCTGCAGAACGGGCAGTTTGAGTGCTGTCCAATCCACGTTTTCAGACAGGCCTTGTGAAACACATGCCCACAGACCGTCTTCACTGGCTTCCTCTGTCCTGACCAGTCGCTCTCTAGACAGACGGAGCACGGCTCCGGCAACAGCATCGGTACCCCAGTTGCTCGCGGTGGTGTTCGCGCTGTAGCCATTGTAAGTCAAAGTTGAAAAAGTTTTACAAATCAAAGGTTTGAAGAAGAATGTCAGAGAAAGTTCAAAAAAATCAAAAACCGAAGTTAACAGGCTCAAACAAGATCGAAGCTAACGAGCTACTAAATTTATTAACGCGTATTATGTAGATAAAAATAAACAAAAGTAGCTAACTAAATTTCAAGTAGATAATTATTATCACTACAACATTATTTACAACCGTTACATACTCGTAATATAAAAACCCATTGTTGGTAGATAATGTGTATATATGCAGTAAGCAACGAAGCGCCTTCAGATGTAGGAAAAGTATTGTACATTCCTACGAAAACGAAGTACTGGACCGATAAATAATATTAAAATTTTCTTAACTACAAAATTCAAAATATTCTCATAAATATACCGTTTTTGTCTTCTAAATAATTACCATAAATAAAAGAGAAAGCTACTATATACCATTAAGAGACTTCCGCGCTATTTTATACACCTACTAAATTTAGAAGTTTGAAAGTTGGGACAAGATACTATAATTCCAGGAAATATCTTCCCAAACGTTTGAAGAAATTGAAAAAAAAATTTAGAAAAACAAAGATTCGAAGAGTTAATTTAGGCTCCTTAAATCGAGATAGTATAAAGGATGAATCCCAAAACGAAAAAAACCAATGTCGGGAAGCGTTAATAACTTCGTCGACTAAAAATCTTCACAAAATCTGAAAATTACGAAGAATCCAAAAGATCGAAAGCAGTTCAAGCGTTAAAAAAAATTTGTTTTTTTTTCCAAAAATCATACAATTCCTCCTTCACTTCCAGAAGCTAACTCTCACATAGGAGGTGAGGTCGCTCTCTCCCTTCCAAGGTCAGAAACCGGATATAGGCAAGTGACGTGAGTGTGTGCATTGAAAAATATGTGGAGTTCCCACAGAAATCTGGGAAGAATCGGGTTGGAGAAGCTAGAGCCTGAAAATGATACTAGAGATTCTTCAGCCAGGCAGTTAGCAGTATGCCAGCTCCTGATTACTGAAGGCCTCCAGCATCACATCCATCCTCCAACAACTCTTTCCTTCCCCTTCACCTGATCGTCGTGTCCAGCTGACCTTCCAACCGGGCAGAGTCATGAATCTGGTCAACTAATTAGCTGAAAGCCAAAAAGTCGTCTCACAGATTCACGACTCTGTCCAGCCAGTTGGCCAACAGAGACATGTCTGCGTGAGAGGTCACACAAAAAATTTTGTGAGGCCACCTACCATTTCCATGACAGAAGGCCAGCGGGAAAATTCAATTTCAAAAAAATTCAAAACTAGACAATTGTTCAGACTCGAGGCTTGACCATGGTCAACCCTAGAGTCGAACTTCAATTCAAAAACAAAACTTTCAAAATATTACGTTACTTTAATCAATACGAATCAAAAAAAAAAAAATCTCAAAAACTTTCAAAAACTTTACTTTAACTTTACTTTACTTTCAAACTTTCAATAAAACTTTCAAAAACTTTACGTTACAACAATTTCATACTAACAAGACCAGTCAAACCTCAGGTCCGCATGTATCCTTCACTAGATATGAGACTACTGAGTCAGACGATTTAGCTATAAACCAAATGTCCATCTCTCAAGTAGTCTCAGTCCCCAGTGTCAAACACATTTAGACACCGAAGTTGACTGAGGTGGCCCCACGTTGGGCGCCATTTTGTTATGGATCATAACAATGGACGCGCACAACGTATCAAATCTAGAATAATGGACAACCCTTGAACAGAAGGTTCACGTGAAGCCGAGTACTGAAGTTATCCCTTCTCCACTGGATGTGAGAATACCGAGTCAGACAATCAGCTGAAAGCCAAATGTCCATATCTGCAAAGTAATCTCAGTCCCCAGTAAAGAGGTCTGACGTACTCAAGGTGTTAAGGCCCCACGTTGGGAGCCATTTTGTTATGGTATGTATGTTGATGAGTGATTGGTCAGGACGTGAAGTCCAAACTGCCAGCATGAGCTGACAGATCACTCGATGACAGCGCTAGTACAGGGCGGCACGCTAGCACCTCGGCTAAGGGTGGCGGAGAGTGTGGGGGAGTTCCCGAAATAACCTGCCGCTTGTCACCAACCATAATCAAAAAAGATTTTCGTGCCTACAACCAACAAGCCAGCACACACTCGGTCCTGAAGGGACCCTTACGTCACTTACCTACATTCCAATGAAGGCGCAGATGGTCTGCCTTCTTTGCCAAGCCCCATCCTCCCATTGACTTTGGGTGGCACAATTGTCCAAAGTCCCTTTGTTGACCTATGAAAAAGATTAAAGCGGACCTATACGACCTTCGGATGAGAGGGCTCCAGGATGTGTAGGAAGAAATAAACAGTCCTAGATCTCCATTTTTACGTTATAATTTCGTACAACAAAATTCGCTTCATTTCGCGGGAGGTACATTAAGAAGATACACGGGTTAGTATCTCAAGAAATCAGAGAACTATAAAAGTGTGTAGTATTAAACTAGTATTAAGCGGAGTATACATGTATATAGTAATTGAACTACGGTAAGCCTATCATTACAACAAAATGAGCATGGCATATATGAACTAAAGGTTCCAATTAAGCCTATCAGCAAAACTATATATACGTATGGTAATGAGTTATTACTAAATTGCGTATAAGTGCATATAATTTCTAAACTTTTGTTTTGTTTCTTTTCCTTTTTTTTTCTTTTAGTTTACATATACAAAACAATTTAATAAAGAGATGTGCTTAGCTCAAGAGTACCAAAATAATTTTCTTTTATTATATGCCTTCAGAATCCAAACTAACTAAATTAATCCTTTCATTAACATTGCCTTAGTGCATCTTTAACTGAGTGTTAAATACCTAAATCTCGAATCCTTGTTTTATTAAAGGAAGCAAAATGAAAATGTGAAGTTCATGGTCTTAACTAAATGGTCTATCGTTATTTACCACAATGCAAACAAGACGTATAGGCGTTTAATCATTACGATCAATCGAATATCTCCACGATCTCAATGAACTGAGTTATATATATATATATAAGAAACATTTTTTTGCACATCAAAAACTACTCACATTTCTCCACGGCCTGATGAAGCGCTTCAACACCCGCTGTTTTAAAAAAATTAACGAGCCCCAGTGGCACTCATATAAATGTCAAAAAAGCAATGTTTCTCGCTGCAACTCTGATACGGAATTCATTGGGATTTTTCGATTGTTACCTCGTCTTGGTAATATACTTCATGAAGAAATATAGACTTATTACAATACCTAACCTGAGTTTTTCCTTTTGTCTTCGTTTCTGTTTTTTTTCTTTTTTTTGTTGCAACTAAACTTGATTAGTAGCGTGACGTAAAATTCTTTTGCTCAAATCTTCCATAAGGTATTAATCAAACTAACTCCAACAGGATTATCATGTACCCAAAAAAATAAATCTACGAAAACCTAATAATATCTTAACTACGAAAAGGCAATGACATTACAAAATTAAGCTAAGGCTGATTAGAAGTAAGACGTTATTAAAAGTTAGGGCTAAAGCTTTTTCTTTTAGGAAAAGCAGGTTAATACTCGAACATTGTTCTAGAATCTTACTTGTCACTCCCTGTTACTTAGCATTTAATATAAATTGGATATTTGCACGTTAATAATCATAATAATTCGATCACTTATACATACTGGGTGGCCTTACTATCTGACATACAGAACATTCAAGCTCCTAGTTGTGATTGAACGCGCTGAGATGGAAACCAGGAACATCTAATATCCTTGCGTAAAACAAGTAAGGTTATACGTTCATCCTCAGAAAGTTGTGATATACGTTTGCCATTAATTTTATGGCGACTGGATGTATCGCACTGTGGCGTGCTGTCATTAACACGTAAAAATGTGAAACATCATACACCTCCATGTTTCTAGTAGTAATTCTTCCGGTGGTGGTGTTGTATGTTTGTACCTGATGAACTATCTATATACTTGTAGCTTTCCTCTCTATTGCCGACGAAAGGATCGTTAAGCACTATTAGTAATTTGAGCTACTTATAGAGTTTGAATTCCAGCTAGAAGTAAGCAGCGCTCTCTTCTTGACTTTGATGATGCATGTTACAAAGGCTCGCACAGCACCACGTAGGATTCTCTTCCTTATTTTGCTTCCGCGGTGGATTTAGTTTATTTTCTCTTTACTCCTGGAAATTTTCTCGTGGTGCACGGCGAATTTTCGACAAACGCGTAATGATTTTTCTTTTCCTTTCGCTCCCCTTCGGAAATTTCTTTTAGACTGGATGCCGCCTAGAACTTTCGACAAAAATTCTCTGGGACTTTTCCCATTCTTGCACTTTACGAAATGGCAGATCGATTGCCTTCTTCTTACCTTTCAGTCATGTCACCTGAGCGTGAGGAAGCATTACTCTCGGTCGGGGTGCGTTCATTTTTATTTTGTTTGACGCAGCCGGCCTACACGCTTCAGTACGTGTAGCATATTGATATAGGCAATACGCTACGACCATAACATTTATGAAGTTTCTAACAGTCCTAGTAGTGGCAAAAAATGTTGGTGAGCTATTTTCCTATTTCATTCAAACTTTGACAGTTTCACCCAAGTCGGAAACGATTGACCCAAAATTAGTCCAAAAAGTGATCGTTTTCGTATGTTGTGGAATGGATATTATACAAGACAGATAAAGATTTAAAAATAGTAGAAATACCGAATGCAAAAAAAATAATACATTTATATCTAAGTCCAATATATAATTTCTAGTTCTATGGAACATTATTAATCAAAATGGTGCAAATTTCATATTGTGTTCTTCATCCTAAAGCAAATTTGTTTCATTCAGTATCAATAATAAAAATAAGAAAGTTTTGCACCATTATACTAAAAATAGGTTCAAGGAGATACTGTTCCTTCGCTAAAATTGTAATAGTTCCTGTTCAAAGACTAATGTGCTGTACTCCAATCTGTAAGAAACACAGGAAAACAAAAAAGAATAAAAACCAGCTGTCAAAAGAATGCAGTCATGCAGTCTAGAGTTTTGAATTTTTAAGAAAAATGTGTAGAGTAAATAAATAAGTATACTAATTTTTATAAAAATCCAATATGGCCGGATTGGTGGCATTTAGCCCATTCAAAAATTTAAAACTACAAATTTTGTCGAAAACTTACATTCCAAATTGGAGCGCTCAATCGGCTCAAAAAAATCAATCCAAATCAAGCCAAAACATAATACATATATAGGATTGGATTTGGATTTTCGGGTCGCTTCTTGAGCTCCATCTACGACTGCTTTATTTTTTTCGTTGAATGGTGAATGGAAATGAATATGGTATAGCTTCAAGAATATGTACACACACCCCAATATAATATCAAGGAATTGCTGCCCTAAATTTAATATTCTTACGCTACTTAGATTTCGAAAAATTCAATACTATATCTACCCCCTCCCCGCTCAGCAAGGGATAGAATTTTTCCATATTTATTCCTAGCCTTCTGCTACAAAATAATTACAAACTCATTGAAGCTTGAATCACCACAAACTTGAATATTATGTCTTGCGGGAATAGAATATGGTTGAAAATGGGTTGATCAAGTGAACTGAATTTGTAAAGTCTTTGAATTTGCATGCAAAGGGCATCAAAATTTAGAATCAAAGGGCTAAATCCTTTAATTTATGTATTTTATTTCCGAAACTCTGAAAGAGATTAATTATAAGTTGCAATAAATTTTCATAGTGTAATTGCAATTTAAAATAGAAATATCAAATTTAATTTGCGAATTGCGAAAACTATGGTCGATTACACATCCCATTTTGTGCTAACAATGCTCTTGAAGAATATTAGGAACATTTTCTGTTGATAGCAAGATTTCTTAGCTACAATTTTCGTCGTAACTAACTAACCAGAAATACAGGGGGTATTCGTAAAATAAGGACCGTTTTAAAAAAACAAAACAGTAAAACAATATTTTTTGAACCCAATTTTATTTTTACATGAAATAGCATATCTTAAACTATTATTCTACATAGTTTCCGCCAATGTTCAAACACTTTTCGTAGCGGGTGACCAGCTTTTCTATACCTTCTTCATAGAAACTTCCCGCCAGTGACGATAGCCACGACTCCACAGCATTTTTCACCTCATCGTCAGATTCAAGTCGCTTGCCGCCTAGCTCGCGCTTCATGTGCAGGAAGACGTGGTAGTCAGACAGCTCCAAGTCTGGTCTGTACGGCGGGTGATCGAAGCACTCCCAATGAAATTGTCAAATCATCGTTTGTGTGTCACCAGCAGTATGGGGCCGAGCATTGTCATGGAGCAGCACAACTCCTTTACTGAGCATTCCCCTACGTTTGTTTTGAATTGCTCGCCGTAGTTTTCTCAAAGTCTCACAATATCGTGCCGCATTAGTGGTTTCACCTCTTGGAAGAATTTCAGTAAGCAAAACCCCTTGCCTATCAGAACACAGTGCACATGATTTTTCATGTTGACATAGTCGTTTTGAAGTTTACAGAGATTGAGAGTGTCTCTGTGGCTACATTCACAACGGGCTATGATGGCCAGTCTTCAATTAGCAACCACAGTCACCTATATGGAGCCACAAGCGTAAGCAACTTCACGTGGAACATTTGTAAGGACCTAAAAACTGAGCAAAAATAACTTTGAAGGTTGGAAAAGGTTAGGAGTAAGTAGGCGTTGATTTTCTAAAAAGAAAATAGAGAATAAAAACAATTTAGTCTATCAGCTTTTTACTAACCGAAAAGTACACAAATATTTCCTAGCGGTTAGCGAAAATTTTAAAAAAATAATAAAGTTTTATTGTCCGTCCGAGTAACAATATTAAGTTTTAGTGTCCGTGCCTTTTAGATTCATAATATCGCTGTGATTCACGTTGAGCTCGATGTGCATTATTGTTGCTAATTCCAAAACTATATGTATAAATTCCTGTTCTGTTCGAAGATCCAAAATATATTAAAAGATTTTGGAAAGTCGTCTTTATCTCACTCCGAAATCAAGTTCGAATATTTTGGACAAACTGGATTACGTGCAGGATCGTACCAGCCCCATTCAAGAAGGAAAGGACCCCCTTCAACTCACATCGAGCTACACCGAGAGTTCTCCCCACCTCTAGTGAGACTCTGGCATTCCACTTCTGGGCGTAGAAGAACGACAAGCTATACATACCCGAGCAACAAATTGGTGAGGTGTGTTATCCTCAAGGCAAGGCTGATACACCTTTAACACCAAATCTACACTCCATTGGTTTTTGCTAGGATTCTGGTGTGACATGATAAACCCACGTTTCATCACCTGTGACAATTCGGTTTAAAAAGTCCTCGCCCTCTTCACTGTACCTATCGGGAATACACCGTGTGATAACCTAAGCGGTCTCTAACAGTTCCATACAAAACAGTTCGAGAAATCTGCGGAAATCCGTCTGAAAACCTTGTCATTGTGAAACGTCTGTTTTCCTGGATTTTTTCATCAAGTTTCGTTACCAAATCATCGTTGTCAACAGAAGGCCGACCACTCCGACCTTCATCGTGCGCATTTGTTCGACCTTCATTAAACATTTTAACCCACTTTCTCACCATTCCATCACTCATCGCGTCTTCACCGTAAACATCTTTAACTTGACGACAAATTTCGTCAGTTGGCAGGCAATGAACAAGGAAGACTAGCGTGCATGCGTGGAACGCAGACCGCAGCACTGCGGCGATCCACCAAGTTACCTGATGTTTTAGCCATTTTAGCGCTGAAGAGCTCTATGGCTGGCAAATGAAAACACCTTTGGAGTTGCTGGTTAAACTCTAAATCTTAATTTTCAATAGCACTACATTTATACTATTTTAAAAGTGCTTATTTGGCTAAACCTTAATAAAACTTCTTTCTCATGAAAAATTTGCTTATCTTACTCATATCTATCAAAATAATGTTATCGATAAATGCTTGCCTCTATGTAATATTGGTTAAACGCTTGCATTGCAATCTTTTCTTATTAGAAGAGAAATGAAATAAAAACGACATACAGTCATCGGTTCCGTCATTGCACAATTACTTTTTTTATAGTTCACTGAGTAATATGTAATATGCTGTATTACGGTACAACGGTGACCAGTGATGATCATATTACTTTTCACAACTCTTACTTTATATTTCAAGAATGGATCGTAGAGTGGCGCGTGGCTACTCTGATCGTATTTCTTTTGTTTATTATGATTGCTTTTATTTTCTTTCTTTATTATTATTTACTATTGAGGTGCTCGTATGTGCATTTATCGTTACGGCATGTAGGTCATGTAGGTATGCTCACACACCCTGTAAATTTTCCCCTCCAATTTTTACCCAGGGTTTTTGCGTTCATCGAACAAGTTTTTAAAACACCGGGTAAACCTAGTGTGATGGCATTTCTCTGACAGTTCTTCCGAGTATAATTAATTCTAAAAAGTTATTTATAAAATGGGTGAAGACAAATAAAATGTGCTCTAGCTATTTTTCTATTTCTTTTCTTCTAATTTTTGCTTATTTTTTCTCAAGAAGTAATTTATATGCACAAATCAGCAACAAATTGCAAGTTACAGTTCTCAAGTGACAAATTTTTAATGCAAGCTCGGGGTAGCCCTAGGTTTTTCAAAAAACAAGATAGTGTAGTCCGGTGTAGACCTAGGTTTACCCAGGGTTTTCATCAAACAGACCTTTTACTACAACTAAATTGAGCATACTACAAGACGACTGTAATAATTTAATTTTTACTACAGTACATATTTGTAAGCATACAAAATAAATCTTTGCTAACAATATATTTTAAAATATAAATAACTGCTACTTTTTCTTTTAGGTAAAAGAAATGCTCTTTGTTTCTTCCTGCAAAATTCAGAAATTAAAGGAATTTTTGGTGTCCAAGTCATCTGCGGAACAAAGAAAAGGTCGAGCAGGACGAACTGGGCCAGGTGTAAGTTTGCGACAGTTTTCATATTTTCTCTAAAGTTGTTGTTTTTGCTTTAGATATGCTACAGATTATACTCTCAAGAAGATTTTGACAACTTTGAAGCTTATCCGATTCCAGAAATTCATCGCGTTTCTTTGGAATCAATATTGTTGCAAATGATGGCAATGGGCTTGCCAGATGTCAGAATATTTCCCTTTATTGAAGTTCCAGCTAATGAGAACATTGAACAAGCTATTAGGGTATTGAAGCAGCACGTATGGATATATATATTATATTATTTAATCATCTTATTAATATGTAATTTTTTTTCAGGAAGCTTTAACTCAAAATGAAAAAATTACTTCATTGGGTAGAGCCTTGTCTGCTCTTCCAGTTGAAATAACAATTGGAAAAATGTTATTAATGAGTTGCGTTTTCCGAGAACTGAATCGAGCTCTTACTTTTTCTGCGATACTGAGTATCCAATCTCCATACACTAGTAGAGCTTTTACTGATCCAAAATGTGAGGTGAATAATTGCTAATTGAACATTTTTGGGAAGGCTTTATAAGGGAGATAGATGTCGATTATTGTATTAAGACAAAAATAGAAGTTCAATGAATAGAACAGTTAAATTCCGAAACTTTGACTATGCTGAACCATGAACGGTTAGGGAGAAGAAGGGAAACTATTGACCATTTCAGATCTGAAACAATTATCTGTCTACATTTCTAAATTATTATGATAGAATGTATGCTTTAAAAGTTATAGGGTGATCCAACAAAAATATTAACGAATAATATTTAATCCTTTCTACCTCCCAACCGACATTTTTCACGCCCCTTCCGCTCCTATCCCTGCCAGCGTTCCCGGCGAAGTAATTTAGCTTATCTCGATCATTTTACCATGTTAAATATTAGCCTCTCTACCAAAGGTACCCAGTATGTATACAGAAAAAATTCTAGGGACGTGCTTTGAGTTTTTTTTACGCCGCCCCGGACACCACTCCTAACGAAGCAAATTTGAGCTTATCTTCCTCTGAAATATTAGTCGTTCTATAGTAGGCATCCTGTATACAGTAAAAGTTATTGAAGTGTGTTTTGAATTTCGCTTAAATTTTAACATCTTTTTGATACCTT
Source organism: Dioctria linearis (assembly GCA_963930735.1). Taxonomy (NCBI): domain Eukaryota; kingdom Metazoa; phylum Arthropoda; class Insecta; order Diptera; family Asilidae; genus Dioctria; species Dioctria linearis. The sequence continues at coordinate 107,542,165 of OZ005742.1, forward strand.
TATGTGCTGTAGATTTACTACTTTGGAGCTCTCGCGTTACTATTTGTGTTATGTCGATGAAATAAATCGCATCTAGTGTCCAACCTTTAGAGTTGAGTCTTCTTTTTAGCAAATCCCATCAACAATGTTTTGCACGGTAAAAAGTACGGAAAACTGGAGCGAAAATCAATCGAAGGGTTGTAATCGTCGCACCTTACAGGAAAGGCCACAATTTAAAAATCTGGTATATGTATGGGTAATATCCGATATTAAGATGAATAAACTTACAGAAGGCCAATTTTTTTATGTAGGATTTGAACTGGATAGATACAAACATAAAATTTATAAATCAACATTTTGATTTGTGTATATCCGTCTGTATATCTGTTTGTCTCTTTGTCTTTTTGAATATGATATTTGAAATGCGTTGAATACGTAGGTGAGGTTTTGTATATATTAATTTTATGAAAAGAGTAGGTCAACGTCAATCTCGTAAATGGATAAAATTCAGCAACTCCTTTATACTTGTTAGGTTGCCATACAAAAGAGTTGATTTTTACTATTATATATGTGCATTTATATTATATTTAAACACAGAAGAAAATTCGTTGAGTTAGAAAGCTAGAATTGAATATTCGTTAATGTTATAAAAAAAGTAAACTTATATAGTAAAGCTAGCCATAGTCGGGCAACTTCTTCGTAGTGCTGCAACACAAAAATTCAAATTGTTCATATGTTTCTGCAAACATCTTAACAACAACGCGTTGACCTAGCGACCTGAAATTTCGTACACGCTAATGCTATATAAAAAAACATAGGCAAGATCAGCAACTTTCTCGTTGTATTGCCATAGAAAAATGACAATACATCTCCAGGTGGTGACGACCTATGCGAATATTCAAATAAGTAGTTGCGAATAATAAATTTAAAATATTTAAACAAAACCTATCATTATATTTACGATATCAATATTGTTGGTCTTAAACTCATTATAATCTTTTAATTTTATTTTTGGCCTAGCTTATCTTTAAAGTGTAATAAATTAAATGTATCTATATATTAAACAATTTTAGTACTCCCATAAGCGACTGCAAGTACCTCTGGCTTAAAACGTTTTGTCGCGCAAAATTAGTAAAATAAAATAAACTCTTTAATTTTGGTAGTTTTGGGCACTACTTAACAGTCATATATGCTGGATAAAAACATGGTGCAAACTTGTAAAATTTTTACAGGAAAAAAACAGTTCAATGAAGTGCAATAATACCTATATTTAATATGAGTTGTTTTTTTCTTCTTCTCTTCTAACTGACAATAATCCACACAGGCCTTATCCAATACTATTTTTTATTCCACTACATTTTTTTTCATTTAACACTGTCTACATTTTTGGGTACAAAACGTCATGTATAAAAAGGATATTCAAAGCTTCGTATATACTGTAAAATTACATTAACTAAATAATACTTTATTAATAAAATTACTTTTAAAAACTTTAACACAAATTACCTACTTAATTATCACAGAGATCTCGTTCTATGCTACGTTCTGACCAAGGGGATCCTTTTACTGCTATAAATCTATACAGAGAATGGTTAGAGCTAAAATGGAATAAAAAATCAAGTACGAGGAAATGGTGCTATACAATGGGAATCGAAGAACAAAGGTATAATTATATTCAAAATATTACGAAAGTAAGTTTTAATATTAAAATTTAGATTTTATGAACTGACTAAATTGCGAAACCAGTTTGCAAATGCCTTAGAAAATTGTAACATTATAGACACTAAGTCAAATGAATTTACGTCTTCAGCAGAGAAGTCTATTAGGTATGGTGAAGTTAGATTGCTTAAAGCAATGAAGAGATCTCAGATAATGTTAGCACCAACTAGAAGAAAAGTATTAAAACGTGATTCTGAAACTTTTGAAAGCCTTGACGACTTAGGTGACATTCGCGACGTTGATTTTCGCTTAAAGAACGACAGCAACCAATTACGTGTAGGTGGCCTTTGAGTTTCTTGAACATTTAAAAAAAAATATTGTATTTATATTCTCTTAGATGCTTTTAATATCTGCAAAAGCTGAAAAGCGTAAAGACATATTAATGCTGAAACTTATTATTGTTAGTGGATTTTACCCGCAGATTGCAATTCCTGATGAATTTAATTTTTGCCAAGTACAGTTTCAGTAGTTTCATAAGACTAGTGCCTCGTTTTTTACTATATATATATTTTTTTGTAAAATTGCAGTCAGAAAGTCAACAATTTTTTCATACAGTTTCGAAGCCATTTGTTTCTCTTCATCCTAACTCCAATTTCGCAAACTGTTGCGATAAATTAAGATTGAAGGAAAGCGATATTGTGGAAAAACCTATATATTACAATTCAAGATTACAACTAAGCTCAGCTCATCAAATCTTGTGCTATCAGTAAGTAAATATGTTTACTATTTTATTTACATATTTATATGTAGGTAAGTACTACAGTTTTATACCGGAATAAATTCAAATTCAATAACAGCCAAAATTTAAAAACTTATATATATAAAGAAAAAATTAATGTAAGAATATTAAGGTTATCATTTTCAAGGATTTTAGGGACATCTGAAAAAAATGGGAATTTTATAATATAAATTCATAGTAAAACCTTTTGGGTAAATTTGTTGTATGTTCGGAAGAAGAAAATATAGAATGCCTCAAGCTATTAATGACTTACTCTCCGTCTTAGCAACAGAATTTTAGCTGAGATTGGATACAATTGAGGACTACGTTCTTGGCAATAACATGAGCAAGCGTTTAAATATCATTTAAACAAATTATGTGAATTGTATTCAACAGTGATCCAGTAGAGCATTTTCGCCTAACCACACCATATGTAATACTGCCTGCCTTACATTTGAATACGAACATCCATACCAGATATTGCTTTAAGATTCTTACCTTTTGGATATCCACGTCGCCTTCTTCAACCGATTTTTTCTCCGTGTAAGAGCAGGTAAATATTCACAGATCCACTATTATTATGACAAAGAAAGTGAGTCACTGTCTCGGATTCCTCTCCGCATCCACTTCATACTGGATCAGCAACAAGCCCTATCCTATGTAGGTGACCTCTGAGACGAGAGTGGCCAGTGAGAACTGACATCAGGGCTCTCAAGGTTGGCTTGTTTAGTCCCAGTAGCTTTTTCGTTTGTTCACTTGTTAGCCGATTTATTTTTAAGAGGGAACCGTTTATAACAAGCTTGCTGTAGTGACACGTTGAAATAATATATATGCCTTTCATCACTTATTAAATTAAACTAAACATAAACCTAATATCAGATGAAATGACATGCAATGCAACATAGAACAACAAATTTAAGTATTATATAGAAGTTTTAAAACTTGCTTAGAAACGTCAACAACAAAATCCTCACCCTTATTATTAACTAACAGCAATACACATGCAATTAATATGCGGTACATCCTAAAGTTAGAACTTGAGGAGTTAACATGGGACGCAGGTAACATTCTCAAATTATGGCTACTATCACGGAAAGAGATTTTGTTAAATAATAACGGTCACTCAACATTCGCGGTTAAGAGTTGATGCACAAAAGTTACATCGGCAACCATGCGACGTTTTTCAAGCGAGTGCAAATTTAAAAGCTTCAAACAATCCCCATCGGGTGAAAAAATTAATGAATTATTTCAGAATATGTGGCTGAGAGCAAAGCGTAGAAATTTCCGCTGAACAAACGCGATACGGTCGATGTGTGTACCGTAAAATTGAGATCAGACCTGGCTAGCGTATTCAAGAAGGGGTTTCACAATGGAAGTGTACAAACACAATGTTATGGTAGGATTCCAGAGCTTTCGGGACCAACGTTTTATAAATCCCAGGATAGAACTACCCTTCGATACCATGTAGCTTATGTGGGAGGTAAAATTCAACCTTTGGTCACATTTGACACGCAAGTGACAGACAGAACTGTTATGAATCCAGTATTTGTTATACCTAATTTCGGATTCATAACGTTAATCTAAACGCCCTTACAAATCTTTAAATGCATGTCATGAATCTATCATATCATATTATCATCATTGTTACCCCAAAACGCATTTTACATCGTTAAGAATTCAATAAACTTATTACATAATCCTAAAATTACGAATTCTTAACGTGAATACAATAACATGTATGCATATAGCAAAGTATTACACGAAAGGAACACAGCTAATGCAATATGATACGGCACTAGCATTCGGTACCCAGAGTAGCATAAATGATTCATTTATGAAATCGAATGAAGAAAATCATCACCAAGCTATTAAGCAATACGTGAGTACGTTACCGACCGATCTGAGACCGGCAAAATTACCCAACATGGGCTCCCTCGTATGGTTGTACTTCGTTGCATCGATAAGATGACATGAAAATTCGTAAATTATAATGACCCTGAAAAATTGTTATGCATGGAATCGATCGCCGTACTCTGAAGGCGATTGATATTTCCGTTCCATTTTTGGAATTCTATTATTTCGCTCAAATTTCCCGATTTTGTTATTCAAAACAGAAAATTGAGCGGTCATCAATTTTTCTCCAGAAAATTGCTAGAATGGCATCAAATTGTGGAGAGGAGTATCATCCCCGTGTTAATCAATTGTATAAATATAGTGATGGTTTCCCCCTACCATAGATAAGACCTCCTAAGTTCGAAGTAATTGTAAAATAAAGTACAAGAAAGTTTTAATAAAAGTTAAAGTCAGAACGTCGTGCATTTATCTCTTCCTCCAAGAGACTTGAAAGTCTTAAGCTCTGTGCGATTGAGGGGTTTCCCTCTCAGAGTCCAATTTTTGTTAACGTGTCTTCTACAAACAACATCATATTGCGGGAAGCCTTACGTATGCGGAGATTCCATAACCTTGCTTCTGTTTTTACTATGGAATACGTGATCAAAATTTATTACACTTTTGTTGCTATTTTTGGTAGTATTTCTCATTTGTTTCTATCATATAATGTAGTTTTTATTCTAGAAGTTTTTTGCATGGGCACTATTTATTTAATTACATTTAACATATATATTTTTCAGTTATTTCTTTTACGTAATTTTGCTAATTTTAATAACAGCTGTTTCTTTGTTAATTTTAAATTCAATTTCTTGTCGTTTCTCTTTGATTTCATATTTGGTTTATGTAGATTTTACTATTTTGGCTTTGATCAATCTGATACCACCATTTATCCTAATTTGGCCATACTAGACATCTCGCCTGAATTTGTTGGTGGAGCTTTGTATACACATGTCCTCTGATAATATCTCGAGTGATCTGAACAGGATAGTTATATTATTCAACATGTTTTGTAAATGTGCCAATGGATTAAATTATTATTATTATTATTCTAAAGAACAGACGTGCCAATTCAGAGCTCCCGTAAAGACAGGCAAGGATTTATATATAACGTCGGAAAAACTGTGAGCATTGTTCAGGAACCGGATTGTATTCAACAGTATTAAAGTGTGTGGTGGAATATATGAGTTGTGATCTTGAAAACTATTGAAAAGTGTGTAAGCAAATCGTGGAAAAATTTCAATTTGGGTGACATTTATAGAATTTTTAATTAATTTTTTTCGTTGCCATGGCAACATGACAACCATGAAAATTTTTTAAGTGTTTGAAGGAGAGAAATATTCACTACAGTTTAACCAAGTTCTGATCTGTTCTGCTGCGCTCAAAATGAGTAGCAGCGATTCTGGGGGGAGTGATGATCCCCTCAAACTAAACGGAACGAGGAAGAAGAATGCAAAGCCTTCTTCCTCTTCTTCTAAAAAAAAAAATTATAAGAGGGCCCACAGAAAAGGCCATCAAGGGCCCTACTGAAGAGGCCAATAAACTGCAGCCAACTCCGTCGGAGAAGACTGCAGGAAGTACAGAGGCCGCTGTACCTGAAGAACCTGGAGCATCAGCCCCGGACACTACAGCAATTTCTGCAGCATCGGTAGCTGCATCTCTGACCAAAGCTGAACCGACGGCTTTGAGCCTGGGACAACATCCTACGCTGAAGGATGTTGTTAAAATGGCTTCGGATTCAGCGCCAAAGGCAAATTATGCTGTGATCAGGCCACCGCTTTCTTCAAGCGTCTCCAAGAATCAGCCAACAGTACAAGGAGGACAAGCAGGACAAGCAGTAGCACTACGATCCCCAGCATTACAGTCAGGGATCTCATATGCACAGGTAAGTGGCGGTTTCAAGCAGGCTTCCACCATAGAAATTTTGAGTAAAGGCATCACTCCTCGTCCAGCCCCATTGGACGCAGGTAAGCCTCGGCCCAAGACCAGTGCGGGTCTGCAGGGCTTCTTCGACGGGAGATGGCAGGATGAGGGCTACGGTATGCAGCTCGAGCACATCAGAGGATGTCCTCAGAGCGCATACCTGAAGGCAATCTTCCGCGTCGTCTCCTGTGAGCAGCTATTCTCCATGGGGATAATAGCTGGGGGAATGGTTGAGGTGTATACCACAACCCTCGAGAGTGCTACCAAGCTAATGCTTGAGGGCATCGAGGTGGGGGGTAGATACCTTGTGCCGTTCCCACTCAGGGAAAAGCCTACGAAGGTCGTGTTTTCACGGGTCCCTATGCGAGCTTGCCATGAAGACCTCCTAAATTTCTTGGGAAGATTTGGGAAGGTTCATGGCAACGTTCGTGCTATTCCCTTAAAAATTGGGGACGAGGGTCTCGGGCGGGGTGTCTTCGGTACCAGCCGGGAGGCGTCCATCACCTTGAATAAGGGGTGCACGCTTCCAAAGGGCTTTTACCTGAGCTTATCCGGCTCGAGGCACTGGATAGACGTTGGCACCGAAGCAAAATGCCATGCTTGCCATTTGGTAGGGCATTTTATTGCTGACTGCCCCAGGAGAACCGGGAAGAAGGCTGAACCGAGGGTTCCCTCGAAGGAAGCCACTACTACAGTAGTGGATCTGGAGAGAGAGCCTGCGGCCGGCACTCAACCTGCTATTTTGGAGCAGTAAGTGGTTAAGGTGCCTGAAGTTGTCCTAGAGGCAAAAATAGTTATGGCTGTAAAACACGGCTACTTCCGACGAGGAGTCGAATAGCCAAGCAGTAAAAAAAAAGGACGAGGAGGAAGAAAGTTGACCGTGTGATGCTACCTCCTCCAGAGCCAGCAAAGCCAGTCGCTCCAAAACGGCCCCACTCGGAGGAGGACGATAGTGGTGCCCGCGGTTCGAAGGTTGTTGTGAGGGAGGCGGAAGCATCTCTCGAACAGCTTTCGGACTGCGATATGACCGGTTTGGAAGAGACTGGTCTCTCGAGCTTCAGTGGCTACGAGTCGTGTGGTAGCACCATTTCGACTGGTAGCCAATTTGGGGTCTCGAAGGGGATGGAAAACATTCCTAGGGAGAAGATCTCTGAAATTCTTGACCAGCTCCAGTACAAGAAGAACTCAGATAAAATCTGGAGCATTCTTGTAAAGGAGCTGGAGAGGCCAGAGTTGTTACTTCCTCAGCTTCGAATTCTACAACAGGAGTCCAAGAAAAGGAGGAAGTACAACCATGTAGCTCGGTTAGATCGTCTCCATAGGAAGGTGGAGGAGTTGCTTCAGGAGCATCGCTTGGCCGATTCTCCTCGTCAATAGACGTCGCACATTCATCGTTTGAGCTTTTCATCTCTTTGAATGTGCAAGATAGCTTCGATCAACACCGGGGGTTTAAGTGCACATACAAGGTTACACAGCACTATCGAACATGTCAAAATGTTCGATATAGACATCGCGCTTCTACAGGAGACGAATTTTACAGAAGACACATACACACAACTTGAGCGCTATGCTTATTTACACACTGGCTATGCAATGTTTGCCACACCTGCGCCTCGCTGAGGCTCAGGGGTGGCAATCATTGTATCCAACAAATTTACACTATCGTCATTCAAGACAAAAATATCAAGGTAGTAAACGTGTACCTTCCTCATGACCAGGACATTACAAGACAAGTTCTTGATAGTGTTCAGTCCTGTCTGGTGAATTTTAGCGGTGAAACTGTCCTCGGAGGTGATTTCGACTGCACTCTGAATCCCTCAATGGATCGGCACTCTGGAGTTGAGTTCAACTCTGTCAATGCTACTCGGTTGAGGAATTATGTCGGTGTTTCCACACTCGTGGATATCTATCGTTGAATGCATCCCACGACTAGATCATACACGAGGGTCTCGCGAAATATCCATGGAAGTCTCGCAGGCTCCAGAATTGATAGACTTTACGTCTCACCTGGAATACTAGAACATTTCGTTGGTGTCACTCATGAAGTGTGTTCCGTTAGCGATCATCTTCTTGTAGTGGCGACCAGCACTCTAGTTGAAAGAAGAACTGCATACTGGATATTCAACAACTATTTGTTGAATTCCGAGCAGTTCATCAATGAGTTCACTGAATTCTGGCACGATTGGCAAGAGAGGAAAGTTGACTTTCCTTTTCTTAGTCAATGGTGGGATGTTGGAAAGCTCCAGATTCGGTCTTTTGTCGAGACGAGTTTCAATCGAAGTGGCTATCAAGCTTCTAGCTTGTCGGCCGAGGTCTCTCGGGTGGCAGCTCTTCTCCCAACTCAGCCGGGGTTGATTCTTTATTTCAATGGAATAAAGGAACGCTTGGCGACACAGACTTACAACCACAGCTTGGAGTTTGTGCTGCGCGGCCAATCACGCTGGCTGAGAGAAGGCGATTCTCCAACTGAGTACTTCTTTCAGGCGACTAGACGTCGTACTGCTTCTTGTGAGGTCGAATCGATAATTGATGAATCTGGACAAGTCCTCAACGGACAACAGCTATCAGAATATATTCGAGACTACTACAGTAGTCTCTACTCTGAATCGACGTCGACAACATCCTCGACCACTCATGAATTCCTTGAGAATATTCCCACTTTCTCTGAAGACAGTAAGGAGCTCCTGGATACAGTAATCACATTGGAGGATATGATTGCTGCGACAGAGGATCTAAGGCGACACACTTCACCTGGTTATGACGGCTTGACTCCAGAATTCTTCATACGTTTTAGGGATTTATTAATTCCTGACCTTTTGGAAGTCTTCAATTCGGCGGTTGAGACGCATTCAGACTTTCCTTCTAGTTGGAGGAGATCTGTTATGCGCTTGATTCCAAAGAAGGGAGATTTGCAGAGGATGGGGAACTGGAGGCCAGTAACCCTATGCAATGTAGACTACAAAATCGTCTGCAAAGCATTAGGGGCGATACTCCGCTCAGTGATTGCTTCGGTAATACACCCGGAACAGTCCTATTGTGTACCTGGTCGTAGTATCTACGACAACATCGCGGTAGCCAAGCATTTGTTTGCCTACCATGAGCAGACAGGTACACAAATGGCCATGATTTCACTTGACCAGCAAAAGGCTTTTGATGGTGTCTCGCACGAGTATCTCTTGACTGCTCTCGAGGCATTTGGGTTTCCGCCCAGGTGGCTCGATATCGTCGGGAAACTGTATAGAGATTCAGCGATTTTGATTAAGCATCAAGGACAAGTTCTGGCTCCTATCTCGTTTCATCGAGGTATCAGACAGGGCTGTCCATTGTCAGGTATGCTTTATGATCTTTCGTTGGAGCCGCTACTGGTGAATCTTCGTCGAATGCTCGGACAGTATGCGGTTCGTCTACCATATACCAATGTGAGGCCTCTTATGTTGGCGTATGCGGATGACCTGTCTATTTTCGTGACAGGAGATGAAGCTTTTCCGGTCGCTCGTGCTGTTTTCGAACAGTTCGAACGTATAGCGGGCGCTAAAATCAACGTCAGTAAGAGTCAAGGCTTGTGGTGTGGAAGGTGGAGAGATCGTACAGATACTCCACTGAACATCCAATGGACTAATACTTGCCTGAAGTATTTAGGTGTGTATATCGGACGCGAGAGTAAATCAAATAATAGCCGCATCGCTCTTGAGAAACTCTCTAGAGCTGTAAACTCATGGCGTAGTCGACTGTTTCCATTATCCTTAATGGGTAGGTCAGTCGTGATAAACTATTTGATTACCTCGTCCATCGTTCATCTGCTAAAGTCTGAGACGTTTGATGAAGGCTTCGTAGGTATTCTTCAAGCAAAAGCGATAGACGCCTTTTGGTGCGGAAGACGATGGGTTGCTGAAAGCACGCTCTGTCTGCCAGTCAAGATAAGTGGATTAGGTCTCACTAACTTGGTTGTGAAATCAAGGTGTCTCCAAGTGCGTGCATTCCAAAGAGTGTTTTGCCAGAGAGACAGCTTGATTTCTCAACTGTGGGTGAATGTACTGGGAGGGATCGGCATAGGGGAGTATTACTACCTACTCTCTGTTCGACCACCTTATCCTCGTGACTGGCCACAGGATCTAATCTCAACGATTCAGACCTGGGGCAGAATCAGGCCAGCATTTCACCTTCAGTGGAATGCTCTAAGGTACACGCAATTCGCGTCGATTCCAATCAGGTTTAATCCTGAATTAATAGATTCAGTGTTCAGTAATGCTCGGGATTTTGAAGCTGACACGCATACACTGACGGTTCTCGGAGATATTATTGATATCTCTGGAAACTGTCGAATAAACACTAACACTGCACAACTACACGACCTGGCTGCTTCTGTGGGGGAGAGATTTCGCCAACTTGGGACCAGTGACCCTGGCACTAAGTTGGAAGATGCTTTCGTTCTGAACAGACCACCACACACACCTTTCAGCACACTTACAACACGTGTGCTCCGTGACGTGCTTATGTCAATAAGACCTCCGGAGTATACAGGATACAACAGATGGCGAACACACCTCGGGGTGAATATGGGCGTGATGGGAGGGATAACTTGCAGAGTAGTCTACAGTTATCCTTCTAATTACAAAGATGCTGATGTAGCATTCAAATTGCTGCATCACAGTCTTGTGCATCCTAATCAGTTGTCACATATTGACCGCCGAGTTCAGAGGATTTGCACAGTTTGTGCTGGTGAAGGCACCCTGTTTCACAGGTTTTTCACTTGTGCGGCTTTGCAGGGTCTAATGGATCTCGTGCGCGGTATGTGTCAGTTGATCCACCCGAATTTCGGCATTACTAGGACATCGTTTCTATGGGGACCAAAGGTCTGTAGTCGAGTGAATTGTTTGATTAGCTTTGTGTTGACACTGGCCAAATCTACAATTCACCTGTACTACATGAGAGTCGAAGCTGGGAATCAGAACACTGACCCACAACACCACGCACACGCACTTAAGCGCCACTTCGTTGACAGGTTGAAGAGACGTTTACGTCTTGAATATCTGGCAACGGACGCTGACACATTCAACTGCACATGGCAACCACTATCGTCGGTGCAGGACGGAGCTCTTGTCTTTCGCTGGTGATAGCAGGCCACAGCATTTGCAACACTAGTCCACGGGGCTTCTCCCCGCTTAGGAATCGTTGCACGTGCTGTGGGAAGGACAAGCACTCTGTTAGAGATGCTAAGCTGGAGGGATGATGAGGGCAGTTTGTAGAGGTCTATGATACTACAGGCTGCCCTCGCGGGACTCTATAACGGTATCGAGTAAATTTTTTTCGTTCGTTCGGTTTTTAATTTTTTATTCGGTTTCGGTCTCGGTGCAAATTGCAAAATTTTCTGTTGAAAATTCGCTCGTTTAGGTCCTTATTTTTATTAGATCATTTTGGAATTTTGGAACTGCTTGGAACTGCCACTTACCTAATTGTCAAAATTGGGACTGGTTTTAAACTTTTGGTTATTACTTAATGTTTTTTCAAAATTCTCGTGACCGTTGATAGACTCTTTTGAGCATTTTGTTTGAATTTGTTTTACTTTTTGTGTCATTTTGTTTTAGTTTTGTGTCATTTGTTTAGTTTAATTGTTTTACTTGTCCCTATTGACTTTTACAACTTTAGTTTAGCTAGCGTCTTTTTTTACACTTTGTAGAGCCTTTTGCCACCTACTTTTAAGGAATTTTTAAAAGAGCCAAAGAGCCAACAATAAAAGAGTCATTATACACATAAAAAAAAAAAATTATTTTATTATTCATGAAAAGTACACAAGATTTCACAATCTTTTTAGCACAAAAACTTTTGGAAATACTTTTGGGTACAATTTATAAAACTAAATAAAAATATCCTAATTATACAAAAACTAAAATAACATTAAAAATTAAAATCAAAAGTAAAAACCTACTGAAATTAAGCAAAAATTTGGAAATAAACATAAAATAAACAGAAAAAGAATAAGTACTGTTAAAAAAAAAACAAGCAAAAAGAAACTAAGAAACTAAAGATTAAAAATTAAATTAAAAAGAAAATTAAGAAATTATTGCCTATGTACACGAAATACAAGAAAATATTAAGCAAAACTGAAAATAATTGAAAAGTGAAAATTATAAAATTATAGAAATGATAAAATTATAAAAATTGTAAAAAATCTGAAAGTGACCTACGCCGTGAGAACAAGAGAATAAGAGAATAGGAAAATAGATAAATAGAAAAATAGAAAAAGGGGAGGATTAATTAAAAGTGTGGATCCTGATTAGATCCTTAAATGTACCGACAGATCTCGCGTTTTGATGACTAAGGGGAAGACTATTCCAGAGACGGGATAATTGGACAGGATAAGAGGCCTCCATAACTAATTTGTGAAAACGAGGTATTTTCACATTCCAATTGCGTTCCGAAGCTGTTTACTTGAAAAATTCACGCAAATAATACGGTTTGTTTGTACGTAGTAAGCTATAAAAGTGAATCAGTCCTCTCTGCTTAAGATAATCTCGTATTGAGCAACCTAGTAATTTTGTGCGGTAAGGTGAAACATGGTCGAACGTACGAAGTCCATAAATGAAGCGGATACAATCGTTAAATGCAACTTCCATCTTGCGAAGAGACGTTATCGAGTCTAGGGTATATCAAACTGCCAAAGGTAAAGTATGGTAGAATTAAGGTTTTAACCAATTTTGAGCGGATTTCGAGCGATAATGAGTCAGCAGATAGCCAGAGCCTACGAAGTACAGCATAAACCTTACCGATAATTAATTCTGTATTGTCGCAGCATTTCATATGTTGGTTCAAAACAATGCCTACATTTTTAACTTTAGGCAGCAAATCCAAGATTGTACCATCCAAGACCACACAATAGGTAAATCATGCGGGTCAAAAGTACCATTATGGAATACAATACACTGGCACTTGTCAGAGTTTAGTTTTAGGCCGTTAGCTTTGGGCCAGATATTGATTCTCTCTAGATCGTCATTAATGCGAGCAATACAGTCCTCAAGCAAACCAACAGGTCTGCTTAGGTAGACCTGCACATCGTCAGCATACATGTGCACGCTAACGTCCTGATCGGCTTCAGGGAGATCATTTATAAATAAACTAAATAACAAATGGCCCAGTATTGAGCCCTGAGGAACGCCAGACAGAAGAGGGAGGGAACAGGAGGTATTAGAATCCACTTTTACCACTTGCCTTCGATCAGTCAGGAAGTCCCGGATAAGAGCGACTGCTGAGGGACTGAGACCAAAGCAGCAATTGAGTTTCCTAAGCAAGATACCAAGATCAACGCTGTCAAAAGCTTTCGAAAAATCGAGCAGTGCTAAGGTAACCAAGTAGTCTTGGTCTATGGCAGCTCTGCTATTATTGGATACTCGCAGTACTGCGGTTTCGCAGCAGTGGTCACGACGAAAACCAGACTGCCATTTGCTTAGGAGCTCTCTCGAGTCGAGGTGCTCAACTAATTGCCTATTCATTAGCTTTTCCAGAACTTTCGATAAAAAGCATAGAATGCTTATAGGTCTGAAATCAGAAGGAGACTGAGGAAATGATTTTTTGGGTGTTGGCAAGACAGTTGCTGTTTTCCAACCGCTGGGAAAAGACGAAGTCATAAGACACGTGTTTACTATATGGAGGATGTAGGTATCAATGAAAGGGAGCAGCAACTTAACGAACCGCGGACACATGTTATCTGGACCGACAGCACAAGACTTGACAGAAAAAATTGCTTCAATCAATTCGAGGCGGTCAATTCCGCGGAAGGAAAAAGATTAATCATTACCTCTTATACTATTGGAAGTCGTTAGATTGAATTATCATGCATTTCATCCATAGGTCCCCGCTGTATGTTAATAGGAGACGTGAAGAAAGCATTGAGCAGATCCAGGTCAAATTCATAGCTTGTTTTGTCCTTACCAAAAACTCCTGCTTGCCGTAGGTTATGCCAGAGTGTTTTTGCAGGGAGATGGCAATTAAATTTTGAGCTAAAGTAGCGACGCGCGCTTAGCTCTACGTATTGCAGTTGTGGCGATGTTGCGAGCTGCTCGGTATAGAGAACGGTCATGAACAGTTTTTGTACGTATATAGCGGCGATAAAGAAATTCACGTTCTGCTATAATAGAGTGAACTTCAACTGTATACCAAGGACATCCATTAACTTACTTGGTTTTAGTTCGTAACGGCACATATTTTTGATATAAGTAGTTGATCAATGAAGTAAAAGCAGAGTTTTGGTCATCGACAGATGAACAGTCAAATATAGAGCGCCAAGGTAAAAGGACACACTCTTCGGATAAAGCGTTGACGTTGATATTTTTATAGTCACGAAAAGAAAAGCTGTGAGGTGAGTCAGGGTTTAGCGGGATGTCATAAGAAAAAAATAAAACATCGTGATCTATATTACTAAATGGGAAGTAAGGACAAGAAAAAAATAAAATATCGTGATCTATATTACTAAATGGGGAGTAAGGACCAAATCAGTAGTGATGGATTTGCGGAGTTGAAGTATGTGGGGTATGAAATAATAACATTTATGTGCAAGGTAGTAAGAAAATGTAGAAATTGGTCGGCTGAAGGATCCTGCCGACGAATGTTTACATTGAAGTCGGCAGTCACTATAACATTAGAATAAGTATGCGATATGTCAGACAATATACCTTCCAATTCCGGCACAGAGTCTGATCTGAAGCTATTAGGCGGACAATACACACTTAATAAAATACATTTAGAATTCCCCGAAGCTATTTCAATGCCGACAAATTCGATCACCCCAACCTTCGATGAAAAAACCAACCTCGACTTCAAACCATCCTTTACAAAAATCGCTACACCTCCACCCACACGATCTTTACGGTTATTTCGAAAAAGATTGTAACCGGGAATCGAGACACTAACCATTATGACATGCAAAGCAGAGCCTGAAAAAATATACTTGAAATCATCAATTTTATTACGCAAACTTCTCGCATTGAATACACAAACATTGAGTCCTCGAGAACGATTGCACATAATATTGAACATAACCCTTACCCTGTCCAAACCAGTAAAGTTATCCCGGCTCGTGATAAATAGTCCCCGCGCCCCCATCAGTGCCAATATTCGAAAAGCTCACGCTCCCATTCAAGAAATTTCCCAAATTATTCTCAACGGAACTCACGGAAGGGATAATTATCAACTGAGAAAACATAAACAGACATTACATAAATAAGAATTAAATAAAAAGAAACTAATTAATGAAAAAAGATAGGTTAATTAATGACAAAAAGAAAAGTTAAGCTTATTAAGACTACTACCAAGACTATAAATGAATATAAATTCAGTCGAGCTGAGCCTCCCTAGTTTCCGCATCCAACACAAGTTGATCGAGAGAGCTTATTTCGTTGATCATAATTGGGACTAAGATAGAGATTACTCTATAGGGTTAAACTTATATTTGCTGAAGAAGGAACTTTTTTTGGATTCTCCGATATATAGCAAAAGCTAAAAAATGTTTTTAATTTGTTATTTCATTACACAACTCGTTATACTTTGGGTGACAAGTTTCAAGTCTTGGTTTGACTCATCAACAGGTCCCAAATAGCGAAATTGAGTGACTTGAAAAACAAATGAAAAATTAGAACAAAGAAAAGAAATGAAAAAATTAAAAAATTGAGAACAATAGAAGACAACAAATTTTTTATTAAAAAAATTTTAAAAAATTAAAAAAAGCAGATTCATTCGAAACGAATCGAACCTGTATTCGCCCGCAGTGGGCTGAAAAAGAAGAAAAATAAGAAATAAAAAGGAAGAAGAAGCGTTTCGTGTTAGCAGAAAACCTTCCACTCATCGGTGCACCTTGGTTTTCTGCCTGCTGCAGACGCCTGAAACAGACCAAACCGATCCCTTCTCATATAAACTCAGAATAAATTCTGGGTGTGAATTATATGAGGCAAAAAACACTCCTATTTATACCAAGGAGGAAGAAATTAAGATAGAGATTACTCTATAGGACTTTTACCGGGTTAAACTTATATTTGCTGAAGAAGGAACTTTTTTTGGATTCTCCGATATATAGCAAAAGCTAAAAAATGTTTTTAATTTGTTATTTCATTACACAACTCGTTATACTTTGGGTGACAAGTTTCAAGTCTTGGTTTGACTCATCAACAGGTCCCAAATAGCGAAATTGAGTGACTTGGAAAACAAATGAAAAATTAGAACAAAGAAAAGAAATGAAAAAATTGAAAAATTGAGAACAATAGAAGAAAACAAATTTTTTATTAAAAAAATTAAAAAAAATTAAAAAAAGCAGATTCATTCGAAACGAATCGAACCTGTATTCGCCCGCAGTGGGCTGAAAAAGAAGAAAAATAAAAAGGAAGAAGAAGCGTTTCGTGTTAGCAGAAAACCTTCCACTCATCGGTGCAGCTTGGTTTTCTGCCTGCTGCAGACGCCTGAAACAGACCAAACCGACCCCCTCTCATATAAACTCAGAATAAATTCTGGGTGTGAATTATATGAGGCAAAAAACACTCCTAGTTATACCAAGGAGGAAGAAATTAAGATAGAGATTACTCTATATCGGACTCAATACAATTATATACTGTTAGTGTCGCTTGGTAAAGCTCTATTGTTTCTGTCTCAAAGACATTATATTTGCCTGGCAGTCTATAAAATTCATTCCACTACTGCCAGAGTACAATCTTGGGGCCGAGTTCTGCTTAGAATCATTCGTGAAAATAGAAATATCGATGCTAATACTACTTCCATTCCAATCTTAATCAGCCGTGGGACGCATCATTGTATTAGAACCCTCAACGAAAGCACACCTTGGTGTGGATGCAGTCTAATCTTATAGTACATTGAAATGTCGAGACCCCTGCTTTTAGTCTTACAACGCTGGCTGTCACTACACTCCAGCAGATTAAACATGACCTCCAGTGTGCCCGCCCGTCAGCGTGGTGCACATATATCCAGTTATACCCAGGCAAGTGGGTCTCTGGGTATTCCACAGCACATCCATGCTGAGGATAAACTGCTCTCTTCAATGCTCTGTACCTGACTATGGAGCCGTAGCATAGAATTGATTGCATTATATGTAGCTGTGTACATCTTACCACCCTTGTTTTAAATTTGCAGTTACCGCCAAACATATTCTTGTACGTATAGAAGGCAGTGGCGTGGCGTCTTTAGGAGCAAGGGATGCATTGCTTCCCTTAGGTTTTCCGATTTAATTTAATTCAAACAAATAAAAATGAAAGGAAATATAAAGAATTACGACAAAGAATATCTTCAAAATATTTTCCCTAAAGCCTTTTTTTTTGTCCTTCGCTGTAAACTATCAAAGAGAAGCAAAATCACCTCCATCTGCACAAAGCAATCAAAAACAAATCAATCAAACAATAAACAACGAAAAGTATAACATTCGAACACGTCTGTGCTCTGTCTATGATATCACGACCGATACTATTGCCTGGAGGAGGTAGATTTATTTTTGCTTCCATCAACAATCGAACACATCCAACAAAATTTATAGCATACGAACACGTTAGGAATCTACTTATGACGTCACACATCTCTGTTGCTCGTTCGCCACTTATATTGTAGATAGCTAGCTACACTCAATAAGAAATGGTTCTAAGCCTAAGGGATGCAATTGAAAAAATGCTTCTATGGGACCAGGAAACCAAAGATAACCTAATACGGAGATAGGGCATAGCCGAACAAACTGGAAATTGTTCCTGTTTTTTAGACCAAAACAAGTAATGTCATATACTTTCGTCTTTTGTATGAATGGGGGAAAAGAACTTGGCTATGCAGTATGAAGTGCGATTGAGACAACGAGCTAAAAACAAATATCTAGAGAACGTAGGATTACCCGCACGACAAAATCTTATTGAATCTCACAAAATCCTATCAAACTATTCATAATAATGTACGGGTCACACTACCTCACCCCAAGAAAAAGATAAATTTCGCTTTGGCCAAGGTGCTGAAGGAAGAAGTAAAATTTCTGTCAAATGCAATTCTAATTTTTCCCGAAAATATCAGAGAATCCAGCATGACTTTCTCCCACTTAATATCTTCAAAAAGGAATGTAAACAGAAGCACGTGCGTTCAAATATCATAGGAATTACACCAGCAAACATTGGTTCTGAAAAAATATTGATTAATTCTCTCAATATTTCAGCAAAAACCAGTTTTCCCAAAAGCGCGGGAACATTTTATGAGAGTAAAACCTGAAAACTCCGCCCCTTCTAATTTATTTACGAAAATGAATCATTTGCCATTTTGTTTCGTTGCATTTAATCTACGCTTTCATATTTTTATCTTTATTCATAAAAGTTTTAAAGAGAGTTGGAGTTTTTTGTTATTTTTCTCCTTCTTTCTTCCGTTTTTTGCCGTGTAAATTTTAAATGTAAAGCAAACGGCAAACTCTTCTGTGTCCTAACTTGTCATTAAGGCTGAATGAATTTGTAAGCATTTTGTTCCCCCGTTTTATTTTCCACAGTTTTTATGATATTGATTTGAAACCTTCGGCAAAATATTAGAAACTCTTCAGTTCAAATGCTACCGGGCTCGGATTTTTGAAAAAGATGTTGTGTTTATTTAAAAAAATCAAAAACCTCAAAAAACCGTGTTATTTTCCTCTCCTCCCGAATAACAGCTGTTTTTTCAAATTTGTTAATATTTTTCATGTTATAATTACTTTCATAACATTAAACATGAGTATCTATCCTGCACGTATGTACATAATGTATATTAACGACGCGTCATAGCACAAGCACAGCCAGTCTGCTATGCTACTAGTTGTGTGTGCAACTTTGTTGTTGGAGTGGATTAGGAATGCACTGAGAGAAAAGGGAGAATATTTGTTAATATTTTTCGTTTATGGTTTAGTTAAAAAGAGACGAAAGATATTTATTTAGAATATAAGCCGAAGTGCGAAATCGTACCACTCTAATACTTTTGCAAGTAGCAAAATTGTTTTGTGTCACGGCCTGGAACATAAAGACGGCAATGACAGAGCTTATTGTCATTTTCGTATAGGAAAGCATGGCACAAGTTTTATAGTTCTCTCTTTCGCCCTATGGCAGAGTTGGAGCTACCAACACAAAATATTGCATTCTGGAACGTTGATGTTTTTATGTTGGCTACAGATGCAATCACCTCAGAAGGAATAAGGTAAAGATAGTGTGCTCCGTCTCTCTTGCCCATAAGGAGGATTCAGTTAAGAATAATTTTTGAAAATTAAAGTCGGAATGAGTTTAATTCCTTATAAGCGATTAAAATATCACATGGGCACAAGAAAATATATTATTTAATTAAATTCGATTTTCGGGTGTAAAATGTCATCTGATTGGTTGAGTTTTACATGTTTTTTATGTCATCGTTTTAAAGGGTGCTCTAACGGTGATATACAGAGACACAACACTTTTTGTGCCACATGAAATAGCAAATCGCTCAGTCCATTGTTATAAGTCAGTGCTCCAATTTAGTACAACTTGTTTGAAGCATTGTGCATATACATTACATACGTAGAAGACAAGGGATGTTATATAAAGATCCCAAAGGCTGTATGGAAAGCAATAATAAAATTACAAAAACAGTTCAAATAAATTCCGAACAACAACAAAACAATACGCTTCGGTTTGAATATGGCAGACATGTTTCCTAGAGAAAATAAAGAAGAAAAAATATTTGCCATGTCAATACAGTATTGATTATGTACTGCTGCTAGGTCAAGATACTTATATACAGCGAGTACTGCTTCTGCATGTGGCACTAAATCGAAAGCTTTGTACGAAAGCTCACGCTAATACTACATAGTTAAATGGAAGCTCGGAATCGAGAGCTTTATTTTCTGCCATTCAGCCTTAAGCGGGGTTACCACCAAAAAAAAGCTCACGATTTCTGTTCTCAAAAGCACAGTAAAACATAAACGCATAAAATTATGCAATTTGAAAATTGAATCAAGTCACTATGCAAAGCTATATGATGCTGTGGTATTCGTGTGCATTGCACCCCAAAGCATTTCGGCCATCTGCACAGCAGTAGGATTGCATAAGCATGGCGAGATTTTAGATTTGCTGTCGGATTTTTCATAATATTTTTTTTGAACTTATAAAACTTTTGCGTGAGGAGCAAGCAAGGGGCGAACGAAATGTGTGCGCTCTGTGCTGTTGGTCATACACTTTTCCTTGTAATTTATCTGGCTTCATTTATTGCTTGGGCAAATTTTATATTTCTGAAACCGCTCATAAAATAAAACTCTTCCAAGGAAGAACTCTGAGTTGTAAATGAGTGTTTACAATGGCAGAGTAGAGTGGAATCACCAGATTGTATTTGCTCTCATCATCTCACCAACGTGAGATTAGGAATTTTTCAAATCTGACGCTACTCTGTACAATCTGGTGAGACAAGACGAGATAATGCAATCTGGTGACTCCACTCTACTCTCCCATTGTAAACCTTCCTTAATGTTTCATATAGTTTTGGCAATGTTCACACTATATCAGTTTTACCATTTTATTAACTAGATAACCAAAGAACTACTTTAAAGAGTTAGATTTTATTCAAGGATAATTTTAAGAACTTTTATTTTTTAACGATTCTAAATCAAATTTATAAATACAAGATGAAAAAACAACCGCCTCGTCCGGGGTTTGTAACCTGGACCTTTCGCTTGCCGGGCGACTGCTCTTACCACTGAGCTAACGAGGCAGATGATTTTCCGTCTTGCATTTATCAAATTTGTAACTAGTCTACTAAGCCACGTTTGCTTTCAGCTGGCATTAACCAGTAACGATGAAAGCGCACAAATAAATTGTAATTTCAATTTTATTTATTTTTCCCGCGGACGGGAATCGAACCTACACTTGTTAGAATCGGTCAATGATGGAGAAAGAAGAATTTTAAAAACTTTTATTTTTTAACGATTCTAAATTAAATTTATAAATACAAGAAGAAAAAACAATTCATCTCATTTTTTCAAATTTTAACGATTTTCCCGGCAAAATGCATGATAACTATACAGTTTTATTACAAGATTTAAAAACCCCGGAGTGTTACCTTTAATTTTACTATGCACACGTACCTACCTAAATGCAACCATTTTTGAGATATTCCCGTTTCTATGATGCATTATTTCATTAATTTTGCGTAGAATTGCATAAAATTAGGCGAGATTTCTAGCGTCAGTAGCAAAATTAACGTAATATTGAATCATAGAAACGGGAATATCTAAAAAACGGTTGCATTTAGGCAGGCACGTGTGCTTAGTCAAATTAGAGGTAACATTCAAAGGTTTCTAAATCTTGCAATAAAATTGTAAAGTTATCATGCATTTTGGCGGGAAAATCGTTAAAATTTGGAAAAATTAGGAATTTTTTTCCAATTTTTTTAATTTGACGTCCTACAACTCCCGGCGAAAGGTTAGAGGAAGGCTGATTAGGCATTCATTGGAAAACTGAGACGGTTTGCTATTATCTGAGATGAATCGCACCTTGATAGGTTGTATATCAATAAATTTAGAGGGTGTAAGGTGGAGAGGTACTAAAAATCTTAAACTCCCCTAACGCCGAAACAACCCGTCTTACCCCCCTTTCCCTTATAATTTTTTGCTTGTCATCACCTCAGCTATCAAACCCTTAAGCTAGGTGCACCAATTATGAAACGCCCTGTATATATTGAGCGCTAAGTACTTGTCGTTGTGTTCATAGTTCAGCTAATCATTTTCACAGTTTGGCTTTTACGTTTGGTTGAATAATAGTATATATGTATATGTTGACCGAAAGATAAAATGTCGCGGTTCTCATAGCTCAGTTAAGCATTTCCATACTTGAGTATGTAGGTTTAATCAATTATTAGTATACCTATCAACGATTTGTTGCTACGATTTACTAATCGGATTTACTTTAGGAATCATTTGTTATTTTGTTTCGTTGCATGCAATCTGCGCTTTAACATATTTTATCTTTATTCATAAAAGTTTTAAAGAGAGTTTGAGTTTTTTGTTATTTTTTTTCCTTCATTCGTCCGTTTCTTGCCGTGTACATTTTAAATGTAAAACAATCGGAAAACTCTTCTGTGTCCTAACTTGTCATTAAGGTAACTTTGCTACAAACACTGCTATACCGCATTGGAGTTAATTTCATTCATATGAATAGTTTTTATTATAATAGATTAACGCTGTATTTGTTTCAACTGGAGGTGGTTTTTATTTGTGCTTTCATCATTTTCATGTAATCTATTGAAAAAAAATCCTAGTTTTTCAAATTTTAAGGATTTCCCCGGCAAAATGCATGATAACTATATAGTTTTATTACAATATTTAAAAACCCCGGAATGTTACCTTTAATTTGACTATGCCCAACCGTTTTTTAGATATTCCCG
Organism: Dioctria linearis; assembly: GCA_963930735.1. NCBI lineage: Eukaryota > Metazoa > Arthropoda > Insecta > Diptera > Asilidae > Dioctria > Dioctria linearis. The sequence continues at coordinate 107,564,774 of OZ005742.1, forward strand.
TTTCTATGATGCATTATTCGGCTGATAGTCTGGATTTTACATTCAAAGTCAATCACTCACCTAATACCATAACAATAGAGGCTATTATTTATGTTAATGTAATTTTGTTTCTAATATTAATTCATTGAAAATTCAAAGATTCACCTAATACTACTCTTAAAGCCTTCCAGCGACATACCTTATAATCTAGAAAGGGAGTAAATTGAACGCAAGCACACAGTAGATCCTTCAGGTCGTAGTGAATGCGAGGCTAACGCCTGCACACACCTCCACAAATTTAATCTAATCTCTCGAAAATTTAGAAATATCTGTGGAGGGATGTTCAAATATAAATAAACGGCGCGGGAAATTGCCGACTTTCGGTGCCGCAAACGAAGTAGCTACTCTGAACTACTTGAATTGCAAGGCCAACAGCTTCTATTACTATTTGATTGTAGTCTAGAAAGCGTTTTAGCTCGAGACAAATTCTCTAGATCTATGTCTGAGGAGGCTTCTATTTCTTGGTCGGGACTAGTTAAATTCTAAATTTCGAGTCCGATAAAATAAATCGTGTATTAAATGTACAAGATTTTCGTTTGTATCTAAAATACACCGGTATTGGATGGCTGAAGCTTTTTAAGTATAGTAATTGAATTGAAAATCATATCGGCGATGGTTAATATAAATAATAATTAAAGCTGATAATGTGATACCTGAAAAACAACTACTAATAAATAGATGTTGTTTACTATTTCTTAATATATATATTGTTCTGCCCGTAGTTAGAGTGAACACGCAAATAATGATGAAATGTGATGAAAGTTATAACTCTTGTTCAAAGTCAGTAATTTCGTAGCTTAATTCTTCGGTTCACCAAGTTTACTACACTGTAACTCGCACTCCAACTAGATTTTTTAAAATTCAATAAATGCTATAATTTGTAATTAATATATAATATATATATGCCTGATAATATTATTTCAAAACCACAATTATAATTTAAATTTATCTGTAAAGCTAAATTTAATATTGAATAAATGTGAAAGAATAAGTAAGATTAATTTAATTTTATGTTTAGAAAATTTTATTGTATTCTGACAATGTACTCACCAGCTCAGTATTAGGCACTCAATCAAATTGGTTTTCTAATTTATTGAGGTTTGGAATTGGATTATTCTTTATTCTAGTGGATATCCAGAATAAAGTGAGGTTATTAATTCTGACCCGTAATAAAGTGGTTTATATTAGTACATTTCTTATTCGGTCGATACCCACAATAAGAATCTTTATTCGGTCGAGACCCATAATAAAGTGGTTTAAATTAGTAAATTTCTTATTCGGTCGATACCCGCAATAAAAATCTTTATTCGGTCGAGACCCGTAATAAAGTGGTTTATGTTAGTAAATTTCTTATTCGGTCGATACCCGCAATAAGAATCTTTATTCGGTCGAGACTCGTAATAAAGTGGTTTATATTAGTAAATTTCTTATTCGGTCGATACCCGCAATAAGAATCTTTATTCGGTCGAGACCCGTAATAAAGTGGTTTATGTTAGTAAATTTCTTATTCGGTCGAGACCCGTAATATAGTGGTTTAAATTAGTAAATTTCTTATTCGGTCGATACCCGCAATAAGAATCTTTATTCGGCCGAGACCCGTAATAAAGTGGTTTATGTTAGTAAATCTCTTATTCGGTCGATACCCGCAATAAGAATCTTTAATTTAATCGCTATTCAAAATAAAATCTTTAATCTAGTCGATACCCAGAATAAAAATAATTATTTGAACTGTCAATTAAATAAAGTATTTAAACTGTTAGTAAAATTTATAGCACTTGGAAATAACGCTGGGATATGTTAATAAAATTTAGAGCACTTGGAAATAACACTAGGAAATAGAATACCAACTTAATCACTGCACTGCCAAACTGCAAAAGAGAACGAGACAAGTCAGACTCCGATTTATATAGCCATGGGTTGCTCATGGCACCAAAAACGGCATTCAAAGGCGCATGGCACGCATGGTAAATTGGCATAGCAGCTGCACTTCGTTTTCTATTGTTTAAAATGCAACAAAAGACAAAAAAAAACTTGTTTGTAAGTTCTATTCAGTCAGAAATATTCATTGCCTACTGAATTTTTTCTAAATAGATGTTTATTTTCAACTTACCAAGTGTAAATGCATTGTACTACCCATGTACAGTTGTTTCTGGCTGGCTCACTTCACTGCAGCGTTGTTGATTTAAACTTCTGGATGCAATTTCGCTTTAGGTCGACAAAAAAAAATTACCATGCGTGAACGCAATGTACTGCCCATAGACAGTTATCTGGCTCATGTCTCTGCGAAAGTGTTACAATTTAGACCTAAAATACTTGTTTCTTTAGGTCGATATATACATGTGTCGACATGTAATTTCGTCAATATTCAGGATTCTTATGAAATCTGAACATATACTTTTTTTTATATTAAGCAAGAAGGAATTTTTTTAGATTCTCCGGTATATAGCAAAAGCTAAAAAATGTTTTTAATTTGTAATTCTATCACACAACCCATTATATTTTTGGTGGCAAGTTTCAAGGCTTGGTGTGACTCATCAACAGGTCCCAAATAGCGAGTGACTTGAAAAACAAATGAAAAATAGAATAAAGAAAAGAAATTAAAAAATGAAAAAATTGAGAAAAAAATTGAAAAAAAAAAAATTTTATTAAAAATATTTAAAAAAAAATTAAAACCCCAGATTCCTTCGAAACGAATCGAACCTGTATACGCCCGCAGTGGGCTGAAAAAAGAAAAAAAGAAAAAGGAAGAAGAAGCGTTTCGTGTTAGCAGAAAACCTTACGCTCATCGGTACAGCTTGGTTTTCTGCCTGCTGTAGCCGCTTGCAAACAGATCAAATTGATTTCCTCTCATATAAACTAGGAATAAATTCTGGTTGTGAATTATATGAGGCAAAACTCCTATATTACACCAAGGAGGAAAAGAATAAAAGTAGAGATTACTCTTTAGTACTTTTTACTGGGGTAAACTTATATTTGTTCAAGAAGGAATTTTTTTAAATTCTCCGGTATATAGCAAAAGCTAAAAAATCTTTGTAATTCTATCACACAACCCATTATATTTTTGGTGGCAAGTTTCAAGCCTTGGTGTGACTCATCAACAGGTCCCAAATAGCGAAATTGAGTGACTTGAAAACATGAAAAAGATTGAGAAAAAAATATTGAGTTACAAAAAGACTTGATACTTGCCAACAAAAATATAATGGGTTGTGTGATAGAATTACAAATTAAAAACATTTTTTAGCTTTTGCTATATACCGGAGAATCTTAAAAAAAATTCCTTCTTGAACAAATATAAGTTTACCCCGGTGTTACTGTTTCTTTGCGAGGAAACTTGGTTTGAGTTTATGAAGTACTTGCTATCAAACTATAGCCAAGTACTCTCATACAAGCTCCTTATTTGTTGATCTGACTGTTGCGATACCTTACTTGCTCTTCTTCGTAACGGCAGATGGTTGTAGGTACGTTGATTGATCGGAGTAGCTAATGTAGCTTTGCTCCCTAGTTTGGTGTAGTGGAGTAGCTAATGTAGCTTTACTCCTAGTGTTGTGTATTGGAGTAGGTGATGTACCTTTGCTCCTAAGGTGTGTGGTGTAGTGGAGTAGCTAATGTAGCTTTGTTCCTAGTGTGGTATATTGGACTAGCTGAACAGCTTTCCTCCTAGTAAAAACAACTTGTTGTGTGTTGTGAGTTACGATTGCAACTGATATTTTTAATTAAATCGTTATAATATTTATAGAAAAATTTAACCTTAACTGCTACGGAAGTAAAGCTAAAGTTCTTAATTTATTTCCTCACAGCGCTCGTTATACATACATATATATAAATCGCACCTTGCTCAATATCTACAGCTGGCCATTATCATTCATCGTTTTTCATCTGTAAATATTAATTTCGTCCAACGTTTGTAACTTGTTTCTATACATACATAAATATCAATTTAGCTAAATGCTTGCAGCTGACCATTACTACTTCACGTCATTCATCGTGAACCATCAAATTGGTCACCTACATACATACATTTGTTTTACCTCTGGCGCAAGGTCATCATATTACAATGTGAGATATCTTGCGCGCAGGAGTATAACCTCTCTTTCTTTTTCCACTTGTACGTATTTTCTTTTGGATAAATGTAGGCATGATATGTAGTGTACGTATGTACGTAATTTATTTTGGTAAGGTGTGTACGTAACAAACCTCCCTCTTTTTAAAAAAAAATGTGTTATTCTTAGAAGAGGAATAACGCATTATATCATTGGATATGGCTTTGATAGCTTACTAAAAAAAAAATAACAAGATGTTACATACATATATATATGTATATAAATAATGCCGAGCGCTGAGACGATTACTTAGTTAGGTTGATGAAGCTAACTTATCTATGTGTACAATATCGTGAATTATTTCTAGCCTATTTTTATAATTTTTTTTGTTTAAGATTAATTAGCTACAGTAAAAAGAGATTTTTTCTCTTATGAGGTATAAATATGTTTTTTTTTGCATTAATATATCTGTATATATCAATTTACAATGTAACCTTTTATGGCTTTACAATACCATATACACATACTCGAAAAAGTCTGCGTTCACCCGCTACCAATCGGATAGTAACGTCAAAATATGAAAAGCGTTAGTAACTGGTTGGATATCCTTGATTCTTCAGGACCTCTTGGAGTCTTTTTGGCATTGAATTGACAAGCTTCGTTGTCTCCTCAGTACTTGTTTTCTCCCATTCCTCTTTGAATACAGCTTTCAACATTTCTTTACTTGTAATTGAGTCTTGACGAACCCTCCTTTCTAGTGAATCCCATAAATGTTCGATGGGATTAAGGTCTGGTGATTGTGGGGGTGTATGTAGCTGTTTTGGGACATTGTAGAGTAACCAAAGCTTTACAATCTCGGCTGTATGCTTCGGATCATTATCATGTTGGAAGCAATAATCCGTACCTAAGCCGAGGTTTCTGGCACTTTCTTTCAAATTATTTTTTAAAATGTTGAGGTAGTGATATTTATTCATTGTCGATTCAATAAATTCCATCTTCCCAACGCCATTACTCGCCATACACCCCCACACCATTACTCCACCACCACCATTTTTTTTTGTTTTTTATTTTTACAATGTTAATTCTCTATGCTTTTATATTAATATATGTGTGTATACATATTTTTGCATTTACAGTAATATATGCGGTATACATATGTTTTCCTTATAATTTTAATTTGTTGATGCATTTATTGTAGGATATGTGTGTACCTATACATATGTTTTCCTTATAATTATAATTTTTTGATGCATTTATTAATATGTACGTGTATACTTATTTTTACAATTTTATTTGCTTACCCTAATCTACATATGTGTATATATATTTCTGTTGTGTTAATATTTATATTTTAACCCGTTTCGCCCCACGGTTGCGTTTTCGCAACATGAAATGTGTACTGCATGTGTACTTAAAGATATAAAGTGTGCTACATACTTTTCCAATATGCAACATATTTTTTACTTTTTGGCGAAAAAACTTTTTACAAAATTATTGGTTAACGGTAAAACAAAATCAAAGCATATGAGTATGTTCAGCGTGTTTTTGACGAGTGCTTAAAAATAATTAAAATATTAAGTTAAACTGCAGAGTTTAAGTGAAATTTCTGCAGATTCCACTAATATAAATAACACTGCGTATTTCGAGTTCAAATGCAAGTTTGTGTCATTAGTTGAATTCTGTTATTTTACTATGAATGTTAGATGTTGCGAAAACGCAACCGTGGTACTAAACGCTAACTTTTTTCTCTATGTATGTCTCAAAACGGTACCGTTGTCTTCAAAATACCGTCACGGAAATCGAAGCCTGAATAGATGAAAAGCAAAATTTTTCTAATGCTGACATCGTTATTTTACCTCTAGAGGAATATGGTGGAATCAATGATAAAGAGATCTCGGAAGAAAATTATGGTGGGGGAGTTGTTGATGATATAAGTTCCCTTAGATATAGCTGAGGATCTCGAAATAAATGCAGAGCATTCCGACTGTGATACAGATGACGAAATACCCCTTTCCCGTTTGAAATAATAACGCGTTTCAGGACTGAGAGAAGCTCAAGCGTTCCCTATTTCATCACACCACTTGATATTTTCGAAGTGTTTTTCACCGAGGGTGTATATAATACTAGACCAAAAATATATATGTATATGCTGCTCAGAAAAGCTACCAATTTGCCCTTACCCTCCCAAACTAGAAAAGATTTCTTGGAATTTTGTTGATTTCTGTCCACTATCCGCTCCCCAAGGGAAAACTGTACTGGTCTAATACTCCTGACTTTGATTTTAAAGTAATTAGAAACGCGAATATGGAATATGTATTACAACATAAATTCAAATATGAATCACCCCAATAATGACCCCATAGACCATTATGATAAATTTTATAAAGTGAGGGTTTACCAGAGTCTAATTTCCAAGAATTGTTTTAAGTTTAGTTTGGAAAATTTTCGCACCTCCTATCGAAAGAGGTAACATGGCGAAAATGTTCATAAATGTGAAACCTTTTCACTTTGGATATAAGCTTTGGTGTTTGGCTGGCATCATCCACAAGATATTAATTAAAATTTTTCCCATATAGTGACAAAAATGAGGCATTTGGAGTTACTGAAAAAGTCGTTAAACATTTAAGTTCAAGAGAAAAGTCAAAGACTTTTCGAAAAGTGATATAATAATAATTAATAATAATAATAATAATTTATTTATAGGAAGTGGTACACAAGAATTATAAATCTTTTGTTCGTACATAGAGAAATTACAGTGGAATCTAGAAATTATAGTTATATTTAAATGAGGTGGTTAAGCAAATATTAACAATTTTAACTATTAGAGAAAGTTAATAATTAATACACAACTACGAAAATCTGAGAAAATGAAAATAAGAAAATAAGAGAAAGTACATAGAAAAATTCAAGAATTCAATAAAATAGATAGACTACTACACTAGCAATAAACTGCACAGATTGAAACTTAGAAAAGCGCTCAAAAGTGTTCGCAAGATTACAGAACATGAGATTTAATAATAGCTTTGAATGCATTAACGGTGCGAGCCCCCTGCAAGCTAGAAGGGAGCAGATTCCAGAAACGGGCAGCCTGAACAGGAAAAGAACTCTCCATGACCGTTCTGCTGAAACGGGGAATAATAATATAACGGTTACGTGGGGATACCAGAAATTGGAAAAATTCTCGGAGATACTCTGGCTCATTGCTATTTAATATACCAAAGAGCAGAATTAAAATTCTACGCTTTAAGTAGTTATATAGAGAGCAGCCAAGTAGGGCACTACTGTAAGGTGAAACATGGTCAAACCTTCTTAAGCCGAAAATGAAACGAATGCAATCATTGAAAGCTACTTGAACTCTCCGGGCGCATCCACTATCTAATTTGGGGAAGATAGTATTTCCAAAAGAGAAGTAGGGCATAGATAATGTCTTCGCCAATCTCTGTCTAACGGACGTGTCTAAAATACTCGCCGAGAGCCATAGCCTTCTTAAGCCTGCATAGACTTTGCTAAGTAAGACTTTAGTATTATCGCAACATTTCATGTCTGAGCTCAATACTATTCCCAGACTTGTAACTTTATTGTGCACAGGCAATATAAAACCATTCAGGCTTATATCAGGTATGTCAATTTCGTTCAGTGGTCGGTTATAGAAACAGATACACTGCGACTTTGCAGGGTTAAGCAGTAACCCATTCAGCCTAGACCATTCATGAATCCTCCTAAGATCCTGATTAATACGCTCGATGCAGTCCTCAATGAGGCCAATAGGCCTACTTAAGTATAGCTGTACATCATCAGCATATAGGTGAATTTTAGCATCTTCAATAACATCAGGAAGGTCATTAATAAACAGGCTTAAAAGTAGGGGACCAAGTACAGAACCCTGTGGTACACCATAAGAGACGGCCTTCAAGGCCGAAAAGTTATAATCCACCTTAACTAGCTGATGTCGATCATAGAGGAACTCTTTAATCAAGGAAATAGCGGTTGCACTGAATCTGAATTCAGATGCAAGTTTACAAAGCAGGAATTCATGGCCAACGCTGTCAAATGCCTTAGAGAAGTCAAGAAGGACAAGCGTACTGAAATTATTGTCATTCATGGCCATTCTTATATCTGTTGATATCTTTAATATAGCAGTTTCACAACTGCGAAACGCACGGAAACCAGACTGCCAAGGAGACAACATCTGATTACAATCAATCCACCCTAGTATTTGCCTATATATGAGCTTCTCTAGAACTTTCGATAAGAATGACAAGATACTGATAGGGCGAAAGTCACTAGGTGTTTCAGCTTTAGCCTTTTTAGGGATTGGCAGGACAATAGCAGTTTTCCAGGTGTTGGGAAAGGTAGAAGAGGTAAAACAAGTATTCATGATATGAAGAATGTACTTATCAATCAAGGGAAGTAATAGCTTTATAAGGCGGGGTAGTAGAGAATCGGGTCCTGTAGCCTCCGATTTGACTGAGAAAAGCAGAGCTCAGCTCCTCTAAAGTAAAGTAAAGTAAAGTAAAAACAGTTCTGGCTAATTTGTGGGACCCAAGTAGCATCGGAGCTAGGAACGTTGCTTATAGGTGAGATACTTGAAGCCGGAAAATGCGAGTTCAGGTCATCTGGGTTTAAATTACAAGATGCATCATCAGTGCCATACACACCAGTCTTCCGCAGATTGCGCCAAAGTACTTTGGGTTTTTGGTCTAAACTAAACTTAGCACTGAAATAACGTCTCTTGGAATTTCGAATGGCGACCGTTGCTTTATTGCGAGCAGCCTTATACAGTATTCGAGCTTGATTTGTTTTTAAACGTCCGAAGCGTTGATAAAGAAATTCTCTCTCCGCAATAAGTAAACGTACCTGGGGCGAGAACCATGGGCAGCCTGCTCTAGGTATCCGCCTGATTTTGGTAGGAACGTACTTATCCGCCAAATACCTGAGCAAGGAGGAGAAGACATCAACTTGTTGGTTCACTGTCACAAGTTCATATATTCCATCCCAAGGAAGTAACATCAATATGCTTATAGTCTCGGTAGAAATACTCCACCGTTGAATCTCGATGAAATACAAAATCATAGGTCAAGAAAAGAATATCATGATCCAAAGAACTGAATGGGAAAATCTGATTGAAGAATAATACCTTTCCCATATCCGATGCAAAGATAATGTCAAGCAGTGATGGATTGGTTGCATTAAAGAAGGTGGGCTGGGAGTTAATCGCATTAAGGTGAATTGTTTGGAAGAAATGTAGAAACTGGTTAGCGATAAAGTCCTTGCGTAGAATATTTACGTTAAAGTCGTCTCCCACAGTACATTAGTGCAACGGTTCGTGACATTTAATAGGCATTCTTCTAGTCCACAAGCACATTCACAGCTAAATTTGGTCGGAGGACAATACACAGCGACCAATACACATTTTTCCAATCCAGAAGAGACTTCCACACCCATGAACTCTAGGTCACTATTAACAGAGGAAAAGATAATTTTCGCCTTAAGGTTTTCCTTAACATAGATTGCCACTCCACCCCCAACACGTGTTTCGCGATCATGCCGATATAATCTGTAGCCAGCAATATTGACTTGCGACGAAGGTATGTTGCCATTTAACCAGGTTTCACTCATTAAAATCACGTGTATCTCAGCCTCGGCAAAAAGCTCACAGAATTCACCAATTTTGTTTTTAATGCTCCGCGCATTGATCGAGTATATGTTCAACCCCACAGATTGGTTACAAAAAATCTTCAACAGAGTTCTCACCCTGTCCAGGCCACCGAAGCTATGAGAACCCATAGTAAACCACAAGAAGGGCACAACCGAAAATGCATAACGAGCCAACAAATTCAATTGCTACATAAAAAAGAGTACTATTCAATATCAATCCATGCAGTGAGACTAATAGGGAGAACTTAACTAATAAATAAGTACATGAAAATTCTAAGTAAATTGATGTAATTAATAGTTTGGTCATAATTCAAGAAAGTGTATATACTTCAAAAAAGAAAAGAAAAGTGTTGTTAAAAATAATTCAAAGAAAATTAATATAATAAAAAGAAGATATAGAAGAATAATAAAATGCATACAATTTAATCAGCTCCATCCGTTCATAATGATAATTTGGAACCTTTAGTCAAGGTCAGTAAACAATTGCTCCACATTTGATATTTTTACTGGGTGACCTTCCAATGATTTTTTGACGTAAACAGAGCCATTCCTAGTGAAGACAGTAGAAATTTTCTGCAGTCGACGTTGTTTTAGTGCCTCTCGCAGTAATGAGTTGTTAGCTGGGGTCAGGCTTTCATTTATGTAAACGAGACTAGCAGTGGAGAATCCATCGATTTGCGACAGCCTCAGATCCCCACAGTGACGAAAGGCAGACAACAGCGCTCGTTGTTCAGCATGCCCTGAAAGGCGCACAAAAATAGGTGAAAAGCTAGAAGAGGAATTCGTCATAGACTTCAACCGGAATGCATCGAAAAATGGTGATATAGGATGCTTAATTGCTCTAGCAATATTTTTTACAATGTCAACGACCTTCTCATTGGGACTGCTGGGGATGCCCCATATGATCACGTCACCCATTCTGTGTGCCTGCAGAACATTATCAGCTTGCTTGAGTATAGATTTTTGATTAACATTCAGCTCCAATATATCACTCTCACACTTAGTCAGGCGATCATTTAAAGAACACATTGACTCTTCAATTCTCTTTGCAATCCGCTCCTCAAACTGTTGGAAAAGATCAGCCACGCTATTAATCCTTCGTTCAAGCTGGTGAAAGAGATCATCCATTTTATTACTGAGTTGGACCATCAGAAGATCATTTCCCTCTTTGATACTAATTGTGGACGATTTCAATATGAAAAAATCAAGTCGACGATGGTAAAAGAAAGCGATGTCGAGTATGTAAGAAACGTGTTCAAGAAATGGAATAGATATACCCTTACACGTTAAATGAATAAATAAAAATTGTTTTTTGTTTTTTATATTATTTTGCATACAAGTTTTTTTCTTTACTCCCTCTTTTTCAATTAATAAAAACGTATTTTTGAGAAATTATTGAAATGCTTTTTTATACCGTTTTGTACCACGGTTGCGTTTTCGCAACGTATCAAATCTTCGAAACCACCCGGTCAATATTGATAAAATTGGTTATTTACATATATTTCACTAAAAATATAAAACACAAGAAGTTTGGTCAAAATCGCCCAACGGGAACTGTATGCGAAGCGAAACAAGACAGATCTTTTTTTATTAATTTTGGTTATCTTGGATTTGAGAAGTAACTAAACTACTTGCAAATGGCGTGTACATGAATCGGGATGGGTTATAGATGGTGGGAGTGGTGGTGGTGGCGGTATTGATAAATGTTGCCTTTTATTTGCCTGTGGGTGCGGTATAGTTTGTGGTTTACTTGAATCTTTTGATTCTGAATGAACGGTATGAGAAGCCGTGCGTCTTTGTTTTCCAGTATTTTTATTTACTCTTCTAGTTGATCTAAAGAGTAAGAATTTTCATTCAGAATATGATTGGCATCTTCTGCTCTTATCATAGTCACTAAAAAAAATTCTTAATGGGTTGCTTGTAAAAATTGGCAATAAAAATAAAGTAATTAACTAATTATTGTCTTTCTTTAATCAAAACAAAAAATATTTTAACTCTGATTCGGCATGTGGTATGCATTCTCTTCTCTGTAAATCCAAACATACAGTCCATTCGAGTGAGCTTAGTGCCTTCATGTGGACTATTATTATACACAAAAGCCGCGGTTCTCAGGAATCGATCCATACTCCACTAGCGGTCTGTGGGTTCGTTCAAGTGCGCCGTTGGATTGTGGATGATAAGCGGATGTCTGCAGTTTTCTAATTTTTAGGAGTTTACAAACTCGTTTGAAGAGATCGCTTAAGAAGTTAGAGCCTTGATCAGTTACTACCTTTTTAGGAATACGATAACGAGTGATTATCTCGTCGAAAAATATTCCATGGATGGCGTAGCAATCTACGAATTTCGTAAGATTGTCTTGAAAAGTCAAGATATATTTGTTTCCTGAGTGTGTTACTTCAAGAGGACCTACAATGTCCAGATATACCTTTTCGAATGGCTTTAGGGCAGTATCCGTTATGACCATTGGCATACGATACTCCGGGCTAGCCTTCATCTTTTGGCATTTAGAGCACTTCCGAATATATTTCCTGATAGAACTAAGCATGTTTTTCCACTTATATTTCTTCTTTATTCTTCTATAAGTTTTGATTACTCCTTGGTGACCACCAAATGCGGAGTCATGATAGTCCTTTAAAATTGTTTCGATTTCCTCAGGGTCTGAGATAGTTTCCGTGAATTTATGCTGGGAATTTTTTACGTTGTTGTTCCAAGGTAATTCGCCCTGTTCCGATGCACTGCTTTCTGATTGGCTGCTATTAGTTGAGCCGATTTCGACTCAGCTATTTTGGGAGTTCCGTGAATATTTTTGAATTTTGTGGGGAGTTTCTTGATTCTGATTTACTTCTTGTATATTATTTTGTGCCTCCCTTATTTGGGCTCTTGTAACAACATTCCATTGTGCTTGCTGCTTTGATGACTGTGGAGAACTATAATCATCATCGTCTATGTCGGACTCGAGCCGGTGATATACCTGAGCTTCGACAATGATCGAATTGGGGTTTGTTTGGTTTAGTTTGGCAGGTATTCTACTAAACGCGTCTGCATTGGTGTTAAATTTCCCAGGCTTGTATTCCATTTTATAGTCAAACTCGTAGAGTTTATGGTGAAACCTGATTAGTCTTGAAGTTGGATCTTTTACATTGAATACGCCTTTCAGGGGCTTGTTGTCGGTGTAAACCGTAAAAGTTCTACCTTGTAAATAACACCTGAAGTTTCTGGCGGCCCACATAATAGCGAACAACTCTTTTTCTATTGTGGAGTATCTTTGTTCCGCCTTATTTAAACTTCTACTTGCATACGCTATTGGCTTGTCTTTACCTATTGCCCCTTGTGATAAAACCGCTCCCAATGCCTCATTGCTAGCATCGGTTGTTAGATTAAAAGGTTGGGAAAAATCTGGATATTTGAGTAGAGGTGGATTTATAAGGGAATTTTTAATCTCATTGAAAGAGCCTTGGCACTTTTGCGTCCAATTAAATTTGACGTCTTTCCGTAATAGATTTGTTAATGGTCTGACTATCTTTGAGAAATTAGGGATGAACTTGCGATAGTAGTTTGCCAATCCAAGAAACGATTGAGTTTGTCTAATAGTTCGTGGTGGAGGAAAATTTTGGACACAGCTTGTCTTACTGGGATCTGGAAGTGCTCCTTCGTTTGAGCATTTGTGTCCGAGGTATATTACTTCTCTGCGAAGGAACTGATGCTTTTCAGGTTGTAATTTAAGATTATGGGCTCGAAGTCTGTCGAATACTTTTGCCAGTTTCTCGTTATGATCTTGTAAAGTTTTTCCATATATTGCAATATCATCGATCGAGATAGACAAAACATTATAATCCTTGGAGACCCGTTAGAATATAATTCATCAGGCGTTGAAAAGTCGCAGGTGCGCCTTTCAGGCCAAATGGCATTCTCATAAACTCATAATGCCCGTAAGCGGTACTAAACGCAGTTTTTGGTCTATCCCTTGCGTCAACCAGTACTTGGTGATATCCGCTTACACGGTCAAGTGTAGTAAAATACCGCGAATGCCCAAGCTGATCCAGTATATCCTCTATCCAGGGTAATGGAAAGGCATCCCCTATAGATTTCTCGTTAACTTTACGGAAATCTACTACCCGCCAACGTTTATTGCCATCAGGCCCAGCTTTTTTGGCGACCACCAGCAACAGAGAATTCCACGGGCTTTTACTCATTTGGATTATGGAATTTTCTAACATTTCCTTAATTTGCTCATTTATTACAGCCCGGTGTGTTTCTGGAAGTCTATACATCTTTTGATTTATGGGTGGCTGATTGTGCAATATGGGGATGGTATGCTTTATGGTATTAGTACACGTTAGGTTATCTCCCTTTAGATAGAAAAAATCTTTATACTTATAGCATAACTCACGAATTGATTTTTCTTCTTCGTGATTTAAATTTTCTTCCAACAGTAATTCTTTACGTAAAGCCACAAGTCTGTGTGGGCTATAGCTTTTAATATGGTTTACGTTTATTGAATATGGATTGGAATTAAATTTTAATTTGTCGTTTTTGACGTTGTGTGTGCTTTTGTTTTGTACACGAAGGAAAGGTGGACCACTCTTTTTCTGAATACTTTGGGTATTTACGTCGTCCAAAGGTAAATGGAGACACTGTATGTTATAACAATTACTTGGAACTAGAGTAAGCGTTAAGTTCCTTAGGAATACTGGTTCCGTGTTTACATTTAGAACTGATAACGGTATGAAGCTTTTATGAGGACTAACTAGGCAATTTGCGACAAATACTCCTTCTTGGATCTCCTGAGACAAACAGATTATTTCTTGGTCTATTTGTAACGGTATGCTCAGTACAATTTTAGATCGAGGGGGTATTCTATTGGATCGCTAAAGTACTACTTCATATTGCCTACTTTCATCTTCTTTTGAGGTGTTCGGAGTTTCTTCCATTGGAGGTAAGGCATTTTTGTTATCTGGTGCCCGTGATTTAAATTGCTTCTCCAATTGATCACTTGGTATTTCCCCTCCATCTTCTAGGGATGTTTCGAGAGGTACCGTGAATTCAATAGAGTTGGTTTCCGTGCGAGGCCCTTCGATATTACAATTTTTTGCAAGAAAGTCATTGCCTAACAGCCCATCGTGGGAGATTTGGGCGATGTCTTCTACTACCTGGAGTTTGCATGGGACACTGCGGCTTAATAAAAAGTTGCCTTGGCAGTTTCCCAATGTTTCTCCTTCTCCAAATGGAGTTTTCAAAGTCACCTTTTTGCTTCGTTCTATATGTTCTGGCTTATCTAGTGCTACCTTTTTTATGATGCTTATTTCAGCTCCAGTGTCTACTATCAGCCGAACGGCTGTGTTTTGCCTATGTCCAGTGGTAAGTCTACCACTGGTACATTTTTTCTATTTGATTGTTTTTTTGTTTGAGAGGACCTTGAAGTAGTTGCTGCAGTTTTATTTAATGTCGAGCCGGGGATTTTTCGGTCGACATTATGCCGTTTCCCGAATGTGTGGCCTCCCATCGTTGTTTTTGCTGACAAGTGGACACCGTATGACTTCTCCAACAGAAGTCGCACATATTATGTATGTGGTTAAGTCTTTGTTCCCTATCTGCAGAGCCCCACCGAGCATTGTTTTTAGAGTTTGCATGTTCGGGTGGTGCCTTAATATTCTGTTTACAATATTGGGCATCATGGCCCTTCACTCTGGCAGTGAGTACAATAAGGACTATTCTTACGTTTTAGGCACTCGTCATATTGTGCCCCTTGTAATTGCAGTAGCTGCAAGTGATCTTGTTTAACAGTAATTTGTGTTTTTCGTATTTTTTCTTCTGTCTGCTCGTAAAAAGAGTTCCTGTTTGGAGGTGGACTTCCTAACGATTTCCTTGTTATGTTTGTTTGAGGAGAGCGCCAATAATTTTCTCGGTTTCCATCGGTACTAAAGGATACTGAAGTTTCCTTTGGTGGTTCCACTATTGGAGGTATACCAATTTCAGTTTTTATGTTATGTCTTCCGAATTCCTTTGTGTAAGGGTAGGAAGACAAATTTACACTTTCAGGTATGGGATAACCATAGGTATTAGAGAAATTTGGGATATTATGTCTTAGAAAATGGTTCACTTGGAAAGAGTTTGTTGGATTAGGGATATAGTTTGTTGGTAGTGGAATGAAAAAGAGTCCTTGTTGTAACCTTTCCATATCTAATGCCTTTTGGATGAGATTTTCTAAAGAATTTTCATTCAATGTGAGTAAATAGGCGCTTAGATGGGGATTAGTTGCACCACTCTTTATGGAAGCGATAGCAAAATCTTCTATTTATTGCTTTACTACTTTAAAATTTTCAGATCTGTATTTACTCTGTGCTGCCTCGTTGCATTGAATTAAAAGACTCTTTAATCTATTTGTAAATGAACTAAATGATTCTGGTGGATATTGCCGGCAAGTAATTATCTTGTTATTAGTTCATGGTATGTTTCACGAGGTAAATACATTCGGGTAAGCAGTTGTTCGACTTCTTCAAATTTTTTGAGAGAGCTCGACGCTATTAATTGGTACGCGTTTCCTCTCAATCTGGTGGGGAAAAACTGCATGAAGGCTTTCCTTTCCTCTTCCCCTAAACACTGTTGCACTTGCTTACAACAGCCTATAAAAGTCTGTAATTCTGTGAGGATTTGCGCGCTTATTTCCCCAGAGAACAAACGCATCATTTCTGCCGTCAGTTTTACTACTTTTTCGTAGTTTACAGACATTTTGTCTGTTTTACTTTGTTGTTCTGTGCGGGAAGTGATTTGAGTGTTTATACTCGAATTTGGTGTGGCTAACGCCTGCTTGGATAGTAGGGCGCCTAAACTATGATTTCTTGCGAGTAAATTAATTAGACTGTGCCCTCTGAAGCGTTTACCTGAGCGATGCTCGCGATACCAATTTATGGATGGTCTGCTTTGGGGTGAATTTCGCTCTACTGTTAGGCTGTCTGGAGGACTGGTGTTGTCAAACGACAATCAGCTTATTGCTACCTCAAAATCTGAGCCAGGAGAGCTTTGATCAGGTCTGGGCATGAAAGCTAAAACTTCGAATTTCCACGAATAAGTGTGAGAGAGAGAAGTAGGGAAGAAAAAGGAATAAGTAGTTTAGCGACTTTTGTTTTAAAAACAAAGAAATTTGCTTTAATGTGTTAGATCTGCCCTGTTTTATCACTTATAGTTAATAAAAGCTACTTAGCTTGGAATGAAAAGAAGGCGAGAAGAATCAACGATTTTTTTTTAAATACCTTAGATGTAATATATAGATAATATATCTTTAACACTGTCTAAAGTGATTTCGCTAATAATTTGTTGCCTCTTTTTAACAATTTTTTATGGAAACTTACTTAAAAAATGTTTACGTTCTTGCTTTTCTGTGGCGTCAGCTTTGCTTAGCTATATACCTATATATAAATATATATTCTCAATTATTTTATCCAGGGAAGTTGTACTGCAATTTGGGGCTTCTTCCGTGTGTTGGCTGGGTTAGAAGCGCCCTATCGTGGTATTTTTGATGTCAGATTCAACAGTTAGATGTCTGTATGCACTCGTATTTGTAGGTTGAACTAACATCCTTGATCCTACCGGCTGCGCCAAATTGTTACTGTTTCTTTGCGAGGAAACTTGGTTTGAGTTTATGAAGTACTTGATATCAAACTATAGCCAAGTACTCTCATAAAAGCACCTTATTTGTTGATCTGACTGTTGCGATACCTTACTAGCTCTTCTTCGTAATGGCACGATGATTGTAGGTACGTTGATTGATCGGAGTAGCTAATGTAGCTTTGCTCCTTAGTTTGGTGTAGTGGACTAGCTAATGTAGCTTTGTCCTATGTTTAGTGTAGTGGAGTAGCGAATGTAGCTTTGCTCCTAGTATTGTGTATTGGACTAGCTAATATAGCTTTGCTCCTAAGGTGTGTGGTGTAGTGGAGTAGCTAATGTAGCTTTGTTCCTAGTGTGGTGTATTGGAGTAGCTGAACAGCTTTGCTCCTAGTAAAAACAACTTGTTGTGTGTTGTGAGTTATGATTGCAACTGATCTTTTTAATTAAATCGTTATAATATTTATAGTAAAATTTAACCTTAACTGCTACGGAAGTAAAGCTAAAGTTCTTAATTTATTTCCTCACAGCGCTCGCTATACGTACATATATATAAATCGTACCTTGCTCAATATCTACAGCTGGCCATTATCATTCATCGTTTTTCATCTGTAAATATTAATTTTGTTAAACGTTTGTAACTTGTTTCTATACATACCTAAATATCAATTTAGCTAAATGCTTACAGATGGCCATTACTACTTCACGTCGTTCATCGTGAACCATTAATTTGGTCACCTACATACGTACATTTGTTTTACCTTCTTTTGGTAAGGGGTGTACGTATCACCGGTAAAAAGTCCTAAAGAGTAATCTCTACTTTTATTCTTTTCCTCCTTGGTGTAATATAGGAGTTTTGCCTCATATAATTCACACCCAGAATTTATTCTGAGTTTATATGAGAGGAGATCAATTTGATCTGTTTGCAAGCGGCTACAGCAGGCAGAAAACCAAGCTGTACCGTTGAGTGTAAGGTTTTCTGCTAACACGAAACGCTTCTTCTTGTTCCTTTTTCATTTTCTCTTTTTTCAGCCCACTGCGGACGTATACAGGTTCGATTCGTTTCGAATGAATCTGGTTTTTTAAATTTTTTTATTCTATTTTTTCATTTGTTTTTCAAGTCACTCAATTTCGCTATTTGGGACCTGTTGATGAGTCACACCAAGACTTGAAACTTGCCACCAAAAATATAATGGGTTGTGTGATAGAATTACAAATTAAAAACATTTTTTAGCTTTTGCTATATACCGGAGAATCTAAAAAAATTCCTTCTCGAACAAATATAAGTTTACCCCGGTAAAGTGTCCTAAAGAGTAATCTCTACTTTTATTCTTTAAATTAAGCGTTCAATTAAAAAATTTATCCGTATGTCGTAAGTTCACGAGAGAACTAAATTTTGCAACATTCTTAAATCTTATTCCAAATTATGTAATTAATATTTGATAATGAAAGGACGACGGAGGAACAACCTTTTTTTTCTAATTAGGTATTCAACTTAAAATACGTGACATAAATGTAGCTCATATTACTATTGTTATCTTAAGCTAACGCTCACATAAGCCAGGGCTTATGAGTGAGCGTTGTAACAGTCTCGATTATTATACATCTCTCTAAGCCAAGTTACAACAATTTAAAAAGAATAACTTACAAATTATACTTTAATGAAGAACTTATCTATTATTATTACATAACAAAACTTATGATTATTATACATTCATTAACAAAAATATTTCAAGAAAAAAAGAAAAACTATGCCAAACAAAAGTAAAAAAGGTACATTATTGACTAAATTTTAAAATTTTATCAAAAATAGTAGGCGTAAGAAATACATGCACTTTGAAAAGGCTCTTATAATTTTCTTCATTAAGCTGTTGTTTCAAGTCCTGGTAAATCGCATTATACAATTTTAGACCAATGATACTACTATGCCTTGTACATCTTCTTTAAACTGTGGGTACAGATGTCAATGTATACCCTTCGTTTTGATGCGGATATTTCGCTTTCTCGTTATTTTCCTGGATTGAAATTTCTTTTTTTTTATAATATGGAAGGAGATTTTATGATAAATGTTATATCTAAAAAGAGAACACAGAATCATACTAGCTAAACATTTTTACAAATGATACTGTGTTGTTGATGGTATCTGATGGTGAAAACAATGATGCGATATAATAAACAGGTAGCCAACATATAAATTTTAACCGCTCGATGACATCTGCAAAAACTGTTATTTGGTGCTCTTTAACGCCTTGGAGAAATATTTTGAATTTTTACGTATTTTATTCCTCTGCAGTCTTCTACGCGGCCATCATTTTGCCGAGCAGGAGGAACAGGCTTTTTGTTATTGGCCTGTCGGCGCTAATAAAAAGTCGATGATGAATAGTGGGAGAAGACTTTAATGCCGCAATTTTCTGCCTGAAATGCTGTAGCTTGTTGTTGTGCGATGCTTTTAAACAAATGTACAGATTTTATTTTGTAGTTATGAATTTAATTATTTATAAATTCACTGATATTATTTTTAACGTCAGGATCACCATTTATGTGTAGCACAATGTACATATGTATTAAAAACGATACACATATTTCAAACGACATATTTTTTTGTAATACTTATTCGAGTGGGCCAGTAATCGCGGGTGTCTCACTCGTTCCAGTAACTCTCTTTTTCGGGAAGCTCTGAACCACCGTAGAAATAAATTGATTCATTCCGTGCATGTACGAGATGGTTTTGTATATGTACGTCCAACGAAATGTCGAGCAACCATATACCAAGATAAAGAATAAAGAACAATTCCGTGTGCTAATCTCTGCTAATTGTAACTCGGGTGAGTTTGTTAAATTTAATTCTTAGTTTAGTTGCTTTGTTTGATTGAAGTTCTATTTGCTTTTGGTTGTGCTTTTTCATCTATAGTTTTTCTCAGTAATACTTTTTTATTTAATTTTTATGCTTATATCACTTCTCCTCTATTTTATAGTTTTCTCTTATGGTTTTCTCTACTATTAAAAAGCCTGAATGTGTCGATAGTCTCTTTGATATCATTTGGATAATTATTTGACAGGTTATGACAAGGTAAGAGCTCTTATTAATGTTTTTTGAAAATATAGTCGAGGCTTTAATATTTGTTCGCTAAATGCGAGAAGTATGCGTAATAAAATAGATGACTTTAAATCTATCTTTGTTGGCTCTAGTGTGCATGCCATCTTAATGAGTGAGACTTGGTTGCAAAGTGACATCCCATCTTCATTACTCTCTATGCCAGGCTACAAGCTATATCGTTCTGACAGGAATGATCGTAGAGGCGGTGGGGTTGCTATTTTCTTGAGGGAAGAGATTAAAGCGAGAAGTGTTAAGTCTTGTAGCTTAGATAATATTGAACTAATGTGTATTGAGGTAAACTTATGCGAAGAAAAAATTATTCTAGTGGCGGCTTATTGGCCTCCTGCCTGCTTTGATCATGCGAATCCACCTAATAATTTCATTGATTTTCTTAAACTTTTCTCTCAAAAATATGACAATATTGTTGTGGGTGGGGACTTCAATGTTAATCTTCTTCGTGAGGGTAGATCTTCTAATGAATTTCGTTTTTTATTGCAGTCTGCCCAATTAAAAGTGGTTAATTCGGTACCTACTATTCCTACTATTCCTTACTTATGATATCTTAGTCAGTCCATGTGATAATATGATTACTTCTTATACATACCGTGATTATAATAACATCGATCTTACTTCCTTGTATAATGAATGTGGTGGTTTATTATGGAATAGTATACTTTATTCTTCTATTGATGAGATGACGAAAATTATGGATCACAATATTAATTACTTATATGAAAAGTATGTTCCAGTTCGAACAAAGCCCAGAAAATTGTATGGCCACTGCCCCTGGTATTCTGCTAGAATTAAACAACTTATTGCCAAGTGAGAATATGCATATCATAAATATAAAAGGACAAAAACGTCAGACAGAACGTCAAAATACCAGTATCTCAAAAGCAAGTTTGATATCAATCTTGCTCCTAAGGTCTTGTGGAACAATTTAAAAAGCAGTGATGTCTATGGAAAAGAGATCTTTAGCTGCTCCTTCGATCCAAATAAGCTCAATGAATATTTTGTAACGCCACAGCTTAATATAAACTACTCAAATCATCCTACTGAAGAATCTGAGAGCAATACTGCTAACAATTTCTCCTTTCGTTGTATAACTCTTGAAGAGCTTGGACTTGCCTTTTATTCCATTAAATCTAATACAACTGGGTCTGAACAATTAGCCCTCGGTTCTTACGTCTACTATTTCCAATAATTAGTTAGCATATATTATTGTTACGAGCGTGGCCTTAGTTCGTTATTTAAAACACAATATTTCAGATATCATTAACAAGTTCTTTCTTTTATTTAACTTCACTATTTGCTTGTATAACATTTACAAACAATTATGAAATCAACTCTTTATAAGGTTCGCTAGTACTGTACTTCTAATTATCGCAACAGTTTACTTCGTTCATTTCACTGTCTGAAATAAGACTGCCTCCTGGATGTGAGTAGCGCCATATTTATACTCAACAAATTATCCTAGAACCTTCCTGAATATTTCGTTCTCCAAACCAGTTTACTAGGATGTCACTAACCTAAAGTTGTCTCCATTTCCAATAGATGTCGCTTGTATCACTTCGTTGTCTAAGTTCCGATACATAATCGTCTGGTAACTTTTGTTCACCTCTGGGTGTACCAAACTTGAGGTCGCTAGGTAAACGCATCTCCTTTCCGAATATGACTTCTGCAGGAGTTTGTCCGGTTGTGTTGTGAACAGCTGATCGATAGGCCATTAGGAACATGGGAATATGTCGATCCCAATCGCGTTGGTGATAGTCGACTAGTTACTATCTTTAGATGCTCGACCAATGTTCTGTTGAGGCGTTCTACCATGCCATCAGATTGTGGATGCAGAGGAGTAGTTCTGGTTTTTCTTATTCCCAGCATTTTACACATCTCTTGGAAAGTCCGTGATTCGAAGTTCCGTCCTTGGTCCGAATGAAGTTCATGAGGCACACCAAATCTACTGACACAATTCATTATAATTTGTTCCGCCACTATGGTTGCCTCTTGATTAGGAATTGCAAAAGCTTCAGGCCATTTACTGAAATAGTCAATAGCAACTAATATGTGACGGTTACCGTTATCTGTTTCTGGAAAAGGTCCAGCGATGTCTATGGCTATCCTTTCAAATGGGGCTCCTACATTATACTTATGCATTTCTCCTCTGCTTCACTGTGGCGGTCCTTTGCAAGAAGCACAGATAGTGCTTCTGCGGAACCAGTCCTCCACATCCTCTCGCATATGTAACCAATAAAACCGTTCTCGTATTTTGGAAATTGTTTTATTCACCCCCAAATGTCCTCCAGATGATCCACTGCGCATTTCTTCTAAAACATCTTTGACCTTGGATGCTGGCACGACTGTCTGCATTCGGAATGACTCGCCACACTCAACGTGAAGAGAATTTCATTGAGCCCAGTAGCTCTTCAATTTCTCACTCCTCTCCGAGATATCTTTCCATGTCTTCTTTCCAAGCAAGAATGGGTGATATGTCTGGGTCTTCCCGTTGTGCTGTTCGCAAGCTCTCGATGGTTCCACCGTTATCATCTGTATAGTTGCCTTTGTTTCTTTTTCTTCCACCCGAACGTAATGTTTGCATTCAGCTTTGCATGGACGTCGTGAAAGGGCGTCTGCATTTCCATGGATACGTCCTCTTCGGTGTTGGATTTCAAAGTCATAAGCTTGGAGTCGTTTTATCCTCCTCGCCACTTGTCCTTCAGGGTTCTTAAATTGCAAAAGCCATTTAAGCGCTGCATGGTCTGTGCGTAGGTTAAATTTCTGCCCGTAGAGATATTTATGGAAATGTTTTGTTGAATTTACAATAGCAAGTAGCTCTTTTCTTGTACCACAATAATTTCTCTCTGATTTTGAAAGTGCTTTCCTATAATACGCTCCTGGCACCTCTTGACCATCCTTCTCCTGTGAAAGCACTGCCCCGATACCTACATTGCTGGCATCCGTGTCCAATATAAAAGTTTTTCCCAACATTGGATAGTGAAGTACTGGACTTTCACAGAGATGCTGCTTCAAATTCTCAAAACTCCCATTACATTTATCTGACCATATGAACGGATTTTCTTTTTCTGTAAGTTGATGTAGGCTCCTTGCTATATCTGCAAAACCTTTTACGAATCGCCTGTAGTAGGTAGCTAGACCAAGAAAACTCCTTAATTGATATTTGTCCTTTGGAATGGCCAATTTTTGACAGCTGCTATCTTTTCTGGATCAGTTCTTACGCTTTGTGATGAAACTATGTGCCCCAAATATTTTACTTAACTTTTAAATAGAGCGCATTTATTCGTACTGAGCTTCAGTTGCGCATCTCTCAGTCTTTGAAGTACGTCCCGTAAATTGTTTTTATGTTCCTCGATTGTTCCTGTTCCTGATTACAATTATGTCATCTAAGTAGACCAGACATGTTTTCCAGGTTAATCCTCGTAAAACACATTCCATGAGTCGTTCGAATGTGGCTGGAGCATTACATAATCCAAATGGCATAACTCTGAATTGCAATAAGCCACTTCCAACTGAGAAAGCAGTTTTCTCTCGGTCCTCGGTATGTATTTCCACTTGCCAGTAACCACTCTTCAAGTCCAGGGTGGAAAACCATTGTGCTCCGGAAAGGGTGTCTAGTGTGTCATCAATCCTTGGTAACGGATAGCTATCCTTTTTCGTTACGTTATTTAGCTGCCGGTAGTCTACACAGAATCGGGTGCTGCCATCCTTTTTTCTGACCAGAAAAACTGGCGATGTCCAAGGGGTATTAGATTCCTCTATTCTGCCTTGTTCCTTCATGGAGCTTATCATATCTGCAACTTCTGATTGTTTCGCTAATGGTAGTCTTCGCGGTATCTGCCGAATGGGCCTAGAATCTCCTGTATTGATCCGATGCTGGACAAGATTTGTTTTACCGAAATCTTCATCATTCATTGCAAATAATTCCGAAAATTCATCGACCACCTCTTTGGCGTCGTTGCATTTCTGTTCACTTAAGGCAATAGATGAAAGAAGTTTCTGAACCTGTTGAGTAGTAGTTGGTATAGGTATTGCTTCGTTAATATTACTACCATTATTCAAATTAACAATCTGATAAACGGGTTCACAATTTCCAATTATATCACCTTCTTTTAGTTGTACCTCATTTTCGGATGTGTTGAGCACTCTGACTGGAATTAATGTTGCACCTCCTGCTTTAACTAAAGTCTTACCTACAATGATGTTCGATGTAACTTTTGTAGGGTTAGGTTCCACCAAATAGAATCGGCAGGGCCCGATGGCATCAGTAAGTTTTGTCCATACTAGCGTCTCCGAGAGTGCAGAGAGAGTAATATTCTCACAGACCATCGTCCTTATTTTTGCAGGATAATCTGTTCCTCTTCCTAGTCTCATAGGAATTTCTATGTTGCCATATTTGAGTATCCGTTCTCCGACATCTAAATTTATTTTATATGTGGTTATAAAGTCTACTCCAAGAATGCATTCATCCGTTATGTCTGAAACTAGGAAAGTGTGAGGAAATAGTAGTTCGCCTAGTTGAATATCCAAACTTATTTCTCCAAAAACTTGTACTGCTGCTCCAGTTGCTGTTCTTAGTAAATATTTGGTGGTATTGTGAAGCCATTTGTTCTTGACAAGATCCTCTCTAATAATTGATCTTGAAGCTCGAGTGTCGATAGTGACAGCGCAGTCATTTTTCCCTACACTTCCATATATAACAAGACTGCTATTGTTTCTCTGCAACTGGGCTATCTGAATGATGACTTCGGGGCTGTCGACCCTACCAACCAACTTCTGCCCCCCGAAGTTGGTTTTTACATGTTTTCCGACTGCTGAACAGGGGAGCTGATGCGACTAATCGCTGTTTGATTTCTAGTCTCTCCCCGAATAGCTTGCTCCCTGGCTCGACATCTTTGGCATTCTGTTCTGTCCTCCGCTTCTGGCGATTCCATTCGACGGCGTTTTCCGCAGTCCCTTTGGAGGTGTCCTGGTCTATTACAATTCCAGCATCGCAGAATACCGCGTGAAGAATTGCTCCGTGATGGCTGCATTCTATTACAAGTACATTCCTCCACCGAAATTTCTCTCACTCGTACTGCACTTCGATAAGCTTGCCTGGCAGATTCATACGCTAATGCATAGGCTAGTGCTTCTGCTGTTGATTTCTTTCCTGCTAGCCTTAACGCTTGTTGTAAATTTTGATCTGCAATAGCGTTCGCAAATGCTTCTGTTGCCTTTTCATTAAGGAAATCCGCATTTACGGTAGAGTATGAAAGATAATCTAATCTTTCCACATCAGCATGCAGTTGTTGTAGTGACTCTCCATGCTTTTGAGTCATGTTGCGTAACTGCAGGCGATATACTTGCTGCATGTGCTCATCTCCATAACGTAATTCTATCGCCTGTACTAGTGAAATGTAATCACGTTGCTTTTCAATCTGTATAGTTTGTAATAACTCTGACGCAGGACCGCGAAGTGCTAATACCAGAGCTGTAGCTTTGTCTGCATCACTCCATCCATTTACTTCGGAAGCTGCCTCGAATTGTCTCTTGAAAATATGCCACGAACTTTGCCATTGCAGGTTTCATTCTGCCTGTACCGGATATTTCAATTCCTTCGCGTCGAGGTTGTCGATGCTTTATCCTCTCCAAATCTGCTTTAAAGTTATCAAGCTGCTCCGTGACATTTTTTTGTACTTCCGACACTTCTTGTTTAACTTCCTACACTTGTTGCTGAACTTCCAACACTTCCTGCTGGATTTCTTCAATTTTCACATTATGTGTGTCTATTGAATTTTTCAGAAAATTCTTCTAACTAAAATGTTCGAGGGGAGAAAAAAGTCGGAAGTAGTCGCTTTTAATTTTTATTTATCTTATTTAAGTTTAGATATCACAAAACCCAATTTTCGGATTGATTTGGAAAACCTGTCGATAATATTATCCACATCAATGTCGATCAAAGAGTGGACAGACATTAATGACTCATATCCACATTCTCTTTCTCGTGCAACGATTGTAGAAATAGATGTAACGCAACCGATTCTGTCACGGGTGAAGTGAATGACTGAGAGTAAAAGCTTGCAGCTTGAATCGCATTCAAAGGAATAGGAGTAGAACTGCATGATATGTCACTGACTACATCTTTTGATGGGAACTTAACTGATCTTGCATTCTTCTGAAAAAAGTTATCAATGGTCTTATCAATCTTCTGCTTGCCACTTTTGCTACTATTTCTGCCTACATCGCTAACTGGTGTAGCAAGTTTATTCTTCTCCTATAAATTAAAAGTAAACGTGAAGTTAAATTAAGCAATATTACTTGAATTAATACGATAGTACAAGCAAAGCAACGGCAACTACCGCAGAGGAAAGCGAACCAGTTTTTATTTTTATAGTCTTGCCGTAAAAATTGTAGAAAAAATTTTAGTGGCATTAATCCAACTGATCGTTTTCAGCAACCAATAGTGTATAAAAATTCGAAAGAAAAATGTTTAAGTAATTTTCTAAGAACAAAATTTATGCTTGCCAAAGCTCATAAATATCTTTAGCGAACCCAGATCAGCCAAGGCACCTGAATCAACATAACTCTTTGGAATCATTGTCCGCCACCAATAGTGCATGAAAAACCTAAAGAAAAATTTTCAGATCTTTCTAAGAAAACTGAATGTTTGTGCTCCTGTCCGAAAGAGTGAGCCAACGGAATCAATGCACCATTTCGTTTAGACCGTTGTCTTAAGAACAATTTGCAAGTGTATTTCTAAGAAAATTTTTGAGCAACTCTTGAATCAGTGTCGCTATGAAAAATAAACGGCTGCCTAGACGTTGATTGTATGGACTAGAGTTTGTTCCCAGATCTGAGGGATTTTTCCTTGAAAGTTCGGTTGAGGGACAAAACTTTCAAATTTGTTGAAATTAAGGGATTTTTGACTGAGGAAGCAAATTTAGAGTATTTTCTTTATTAATATCACATGTACAAAATATTTTCTGAGCTTAGTGATTGTGTGTGTGATTCTGAGCTTTGATTGTGTGTACTGCCACTATGCTATACTATGTTATATTTGGTACGTAATAATAAGCCTACACCAATGCGCTGCGGTGTACTTGTGCTTAGTTTCCCATTGGTCTATTTTGCGGAATATCTTGTATTGGAAATAAAGTGGTAAAGTAAAAAATAGTAAATAGTGGAAGAAACATTAGATATTAATATGACATATTTCTTCATTAAAGGACATGGCGAATTCTAAATTTCAACTCCTCAAAAAAAAAATTTTTTTTTAAATAAGACAGTTTAAATAAAGTTGAAAACAAAAAATAGGTTAAGAAATTTTCCGATTGCTGGTTGGAAAACGAAAGTAAATATAAAGCCTGGATTCAAAAGCTCAATGACCGAAAAAAAGCTAAATACAAGGTTTGTCGTTTCGAAATTTGTTTATCATTGAAATCTTCAAATAATTTATAGGCTTGCAATAAAATTCTTATTTGTGGAACATCTGAACTAGACAGAAATTCTACCAGAAAAATGCATAAACAAAATTTTAAAATTATGAGTGTCCCAAAAAGTGGAGGCTTTTACTCTTTGAAATATGGTATTAAGGGATTTTAAGGGAATTTTATGTCCAAAATTAGGGATTTTCGTTGGCAAAAATCTAGGAACACTCTACTGGAAGATGGAAGAACCGTAAAACAAAATTTGTTAAGTCAAGGCTTAAATACAATTGCGACGGGCAATGGCAAACGACGAAAATATGCCGCTATCAAACTTCTAAAGGCCCACCGTTTTATGCGAATGCCCAAATTTCGACAGGTGACGGTCAGCGGTGGACGAAGTTGCCGTCGGGATTGATTAATTTCTAATTTTGCCGTCGTCGCCAGCAAAATCAAACGAATGAAACTGTTGTGGCATTTATTTTTGTTAAGGTTGTAAGACGCGCTTCAATTTCAAAACAATGAATTTTGATGATATATTGATGAAGTGCCAAATCATAAAATAATTTATGATATACGAGACAACCAATATAGGCGAGTTGACAAAAAAGACATGGTTTGGATGAATATTTCGAGGCGCTTAAATACAAATGGTAAAATTGTGATATTCTTGGCATTCAGTTTGATTTTAATTTAGTTAATTTCTATATTTTAAATCTTTCCTTTCCACACTTTGGTCCTTTGCAATTCTTTCAAAATAATATAAAATATTCTCGATAAAAATCTGTTTCAAAACGCTCAAAACTAATAACAAATGAAATCTCAGTAACTTCTTCTTTCACAATCGCCGCTTTTCGACTACGTGTTTGCGAATTTCCCGCTGCAGTCTACCGTCATAAAATCAGAAAGGTAAAAAAAATTATGATCGCTGACCAATTTCTTAGAAACGATAACACTTTTTAAACTCGAAATTGTGTGCTTTTTCATATTATGTATGAGTAATCGGCGCAACAAAAATATAAAAGCATCTTCATAACTGGGCTGCTAAGCATTACGTGCCTTTTTCTAAACAATCGAATACTAAAATAAATATTCATTCCAAAATTACTTACTATCCTGTGATAGGTATGATAGATGACTTTTCGACACTATATAAAAACGCAAGAAAATTCTAAAAAATGTGTACACGTTTAAAAGAAAAGAAAGAAAAGAGCTAAGAGCGAATGATTATTATACCCAATTCACTATTATACTACTCACATCACCGCGAAGGTTAGGTGGCGCGCTTCGTAGGGGAGGGGGGGGGGTCATGACCCCCTGTGACCCCCTCCCCTGTATACGCGCCTGATTAGTGCGCTGCCAATCTGGCTTCCGACATCATCACAGTTGTGAAGCTGCCTTACTGAAGGTTACTACGGATATTCGCAAGACTATGGATGATGATAATATTTCTATTTTAGTACTGCTAGACTTCACTAAGGCATTTGATAGTGTTGATCACTGCAAATTGCTTCATAAATTGGAAGCTCTTTTTGGGTTTTCATTACCTGCTACTCGTCTTCTCAGAAGTTATTTAATGAATAGGTATCAACATAGTTCCCTAATTTTCCCGCGAATGGACAGTGTTTGTAAATGGAAATTGAACGTTGCATTTAATGATTGTTTAAGATTTATTTTTGGATTAAGGCGGTGTGATCATGTCTCCTCATTTAAATCTCTACTCTTGGGCTGATCACTAGAGTGTTATCTGAAACGCAGGATCCTAATCTTCCTATTCAATTTAATATATACCAGAAATCTTGAATACCTGTTTAATTATATTGAATTCCTGCAATCACTTCGACATCGAAATATCATGCTGCCTCATGTAAATTGCGGCATATTGGAGAACTCTTACTTTGTCCAAGCTTTTAGATTATGGAACTCTCTTCCCGCGCACATTCAGCGTGCGGGTACGGTTGGCACATTCAGGAGGTTAATAGAGGAACATATTAATTATTAAATATTAGGGGTAATTGATTAGTTGCTTTGTTTTATTCATATATAATTGCCTTCACTGACATTTATTTTGTTTCATTTTATGTTATTTTACTTTATATCTTTCTATCGCTCTTTTCTAATTTCTTTTGTAATCTTAGTTACTTTTTAGCTTTCTTTTTTTTCTCCTTGCTTTCTTTTTTGTTTCGTTTGTTTGTTTTTGTATTTGATTATCCTTTTAGTATAAATCATATGTAGTAGTCATTGTGCTCTTGCTTAATTCTTTTGTTTACCTGAAATTATATTATCTATTTTTTAATTGTACTCTAAAAGATTGTAAATCTTGTGTACTCTCCTTGATTATAAAAGAATAAATTGAAATTGAAATTGAATAATGTTCGGCTCGTTAGCTGTAATGAGTCTTGATCTCGGGGTAGTTAATTGATAGAAACCATTGCAACTAGTTGGATGCTGGTTTTAGGACGACTAGATACCCGTTTGGCTGGTACTTTTTCTGCTAACAATTCTTGCCACCACACATATTGGCCATTTCGAACATTTCATAAGCATTCTTGTGCCTCCAAATCGGTCAATAGAAAAATGTGGATATGGTTCTAAATTGACTTAGGGCATTTCTTAAAATAATGATATGATTTTGAAGAATTTGTAGTAAAATTAAATAACTTACCGAATAAATTGCAGTTGCACTAAAGTTTGAGCCAAACTGTGTTTGTTTTTACTGCGCTACAAGCACCAATTTATACTAGATATATTGCCTTCATTCTTACATATCGCTACAGTCGATACTGCTGAACTATGTAAAAATGCACGCAATCGAACTCCAGGCGCAATTTTACGGGTTTTAGAAGTGTTTACACATTGCAACTGCATTCCTTAAAAAGTTAGAAGGAATATTTACATTTACTTTTAATATACAATATGCCTTCATCTCGGGTGTAAAGATAAAATAAAAAAAATGTTTAACCATTTTTCTTAAAGAACTCTCCTTGAGACAACCAAAGCTTACTTGATTAATACAATTCGGATGCCAGCAGCGCAAACATTATTATTATTTTCATTCACAATCGATACGAATGCGTTGGTTACACATATTGTTTGCGATTCTTGGCTTAGTCTGGAATTCCCTACGCCCGGATCAGGTCAAGAGCTACTTCTTACAGCTATAAGATTAAGACGATTATGGCAAAAATTGCTAACGGAAAAGCTAAATGGTAACGATTATTATTATGTAATGTATGTTTAAAACCAAAAAACCTTAAAAATATTTTTAGGTATGCAAGAGGGGGAGAAAACAGATATCGAAGAGAAAACTGATGATTACTTTGATCAAGATCAGTTGCTTAATGATTTAGTTGACTTTATGAATTTTAATATCATTTATACAATAAAACGCTTACTCCCAGGGGATTTGAAGGTAAATATTAGTAGCTCTCCACTAAGTATTTTTATTATTTGTGGTTTTTCCTGCGCACAGGATTTGTATACATTGACAGAAATTAATCAAGAATATTTCATTCCGAATCCATTTGCCAATGATTTTGAAGTGAGCGCAAATCGCGAAAAAGGTGGACTAAATGTATCTGAAAATGTCGTCTACGGGTGGTATAAGCTGCTATATTTATCATACTATTAAAGAAATCTATTATATTTTATTTTATCAGCCTTAAAGAAGCACCTTGGAATACAATGATGCAAGAACTTGCCAAAAATGACAGCTCACATTGCAATGTTTGTGATATAACGATATCAAACCTAGGAATCGCTCGATTATCTCATGCAAATGGTATGTATTTCTTATTATAATTCTAACAAAAATTAATAATTATAATTTTTTGCAGATTGTTTACAAAGACATACAAATAAAAAAATAAATACGTCTTCAACAAGTCATGGAAGCTCAACTAATTTAAAAAGTTTTTTTTGTTCTACATGTGAAAGAAATTTAACTCTTAGCAAAATAAATATATTAAAACATAAAAATAAATGTAGAACAGCAAGTAAATGAACACAGAAAATATAAAGATTTATAAAATGTTCAGTTTTTGTGTTGAGTATTTAAAAATAGCATTTATATTTAAATTCCTATGGCCATGTTCATAGTCACACATACGAGAACGAAAAGAAAATAGAAGTAGAATACGATGAGCTATGGACGACATTCTAAACCCAATTTCGCGAGGCGATTTAGAAAGCATTACAACTTAAAAACTTAAAAACTATAAAAGTATTTTATATTAGCGGATCGATCAACTTCAAGAGGCTACTGCTCGACGGGTGTAAAGACGACCCCTCTAAATTTGGCATAGCTGCCCTAGGTACCCATAAAAGCATGCAAAACGTTTTGATTCTTTTTATTATTTTCTCACGACGCGACGTTTGAAAATTGTACATGAGAAAGTGCACAAAGTTTTGATATGTTGTTGTGTTAAAATTAATATTTTAAGCGACGTGAATAATTGTATGTACATAGGTATGTATATGCAATTAGAATTAAGGAATACGTATGTACATTGTATATATGAAGAAGAACAGGAAGAAGAAGACACTGTATGTACGTATGTACATAAGTATGCATA
Organism: Dioctria linearis; assembly: GCA_963930735.1. NCBI lineage: Eukaryota > Metazoa > Arthropoda > Insecta > Diptera > Asilidae > Dioctria > Dioctria linearis. The sequence goes on from OZ005742.1 coordinate 107,597,202, forward strand.
TCGTGAGAATGGAATGTGTGCCTGATAATTGCAGTTTGTGCTTAATTGCATTTTATTACAATATAGAAAAGAATTTTTAAATGAAAATGAAATGAAATGAATTGGAATAATTTTTGATTTAGATAATTTTATGTTTACAAATATCATACATATATTGTATAAAAAAATGTGATTCTAGTATAATAAAAATATAATAATACTTTTCGAATTTATTTATTTAGAGTTTCTAAGCTAGTATAAAAGGAAATGCATAATAATAAAATTATAGTTGTACATAAGATTGATTGGTAATATAGCTACTTATATTTATTTTTATTTTTATTTATATAACTAATTGGTACAAGGATTTGTTTTATATGTTTTTATTTGGTTGAAAAAACATAAATAAAAGTTAAAAATTTTATTTTTAGTTTTTCTAGTCCTTTTATTATGTATGTATACCTATAATTTCTAGTATATAAAAAAAAATATGTTTCTTAAATAGATATTTTAAATTAGCCACAGCCTTGACTCTTCTTATTTTGTTTCTTCTAAATTAGTGCAAAGGAAATGAATAATACTAACGATATACTTATAAGTCTGGTAATTTTAAAAATTTTATATACATTTATCCTATTTTAATTTTTATTTTGTGATTCATTTCTATCAGAAAAAAAAAATTATCACAAAATTTTTTTTGAAAGTTTTCCTTTAATTTATATACGGGGTGTCCCGCAAGTCGACGTGAAACCGGAATCGGGTGTTAGACCAAATCATAATAGTCCCCAGAAAAATATAAAAAAATCTAAGTCATGTATTTTTCAAATCATAGACATTTCTTTTGTTTTCGAGAAAATGTACACCCTGTGATGTTTTTTTAGCTCCTGTTGCTATAAATCTTACTTTTTTCAATTTTATTTTTCTAATGTAATCCCGAATAGTGCTTATATAACCTGTTGCTTTAAATTCTAAGCCAACTCCTCCAGCTTGGCAGAAAATATCACATTTTGCCGAACCATGAATGGAAATTTAATACTTCACCCAACTTTAACTGACTGTAATGAAAAAAAATGTACATACTACGCCAGTTTGGCCAGTAACTTTAGCGGTTGACGCATTTAATAAGAATTCTACAATTGTATAACACTTGCTACATTATTTCTTAGATTACGGAAAAAAATTTGTCTTCAAGAAACCCAGTTTCGAAAAAAATTTTTTTTACCTATTCTATTCTTCTAGTATACCCAAAGCTTGCCGTAAGACCGTAACTTTAAGATTCTAGTTTGAGTGAGACGGGGAGTCATTACATGAAGTGTGAGTGACCCAGATTTCTGGTAACTATTATGATTTGTTCTATCACCCGATTCCGGCTTGACGTCAACTTACGGGAAACCCTATATATATAAGTTAACACCATGGAAATAATCATCGTTCATAATTTTTCACAATCATTAATTTTCTTGTGATAGAACCAAATAAATTGCAAACGACGTGAACGAGTTCGCTGAATAGGTAAATTTTCATATTTAAGGTCATGTTGATTGACCAAACCTGACACTGGACACGAACTTGCAATTTATTTGATTTTAATTAAAGGTAACTGAACAATAAAAATATTTTGTTAATGTAGCATTTCCAATCGAGGGAAACATTTTCTTATTTGTCGCTTTTAAAATCTTATTTGTCGCTTTTAAAATTTTATTTCTTGTCGGCGAACCATTTTAGAAAAATAGGAAAAGAACACTTAGTAGAAAACGGTAATGTGGAAGTTTGTAGTGTCAAAATCGTGAAATAAAGCAGATATTAATTTAGTGAAATATTTTTTAATTTATCTACACATATAAAATACATAACTTATACATTTCACTTTACAGTATTTTGAATACTACATAATTGTATTTTTTTATTTTTTTATTAAGAGGAGTCGGTACCAAGATTTACAAGTTTAAGGATTTATATCTTAAATTAAAGGTAACGAAGAGGTCTAGTAAATAACGTCCGGACAATTTTTTTTTATTGGAATGGAGATATTAGCTCGCAAACTTGTAAAAAAAGGTAAAAACTGAAATTTTTTAAATCAAATTCCTGTTAGTAGGTACTCTCATATCTTTAGATGGTGACTATTTTAGAAAGATAAAGCCTAGATCTAGCAAATAACGTCGAGTTTTTCGTTTTTAATTGGGCTTTTTTTAATTATTTGACTCTAATAGTACTTGTTTTTTCTCCCGATATTTCACCCAACGAAAAATTGAAATTGAAAGTTGTTGAAATACACAGCAAAATAGTATATTTAACAATTATGTGCAAAAAATTTTTAGGAGAGTTAATTCTCGTTAAAAATTTTCAATTTATTTGAACTGCAAATAGATATCTCTAATGTAACTTGTGGTCTTGGTCTAGCCTAATTTTATATGAATTTTCTCACTTTCAGGACAACAACCTACGTATAGTAAATTTTATTGCCTACAGGATCGCTGGTATCTAAATTGAAACTTTTGCTGAGTACTGACCCCTCCTAAGATTTTTTATTTAGAAGTTTTGTTCTTTAATTAATTTAGTTAAAAATTAAAGGATGGAAAAGATTACTGTGTCAGTTTTTTGTTCGTTATAGTGTGTACATATATGTTACACTTTTCGTTTGGAAGCAAGTCCACGAGATATATGCTAATATAGTATATATGTATGTTTAAATATATTTTAATATTAATCGGAGAAAAGTTTTAATTCATTATTATAGATTCTTTTACTTTTGGTGGTAAATTCAGATAGTTGAGTTTTCGGGTGAATATAATTTCATACGGGCCTGACCATAATGGCGAGAGCTTGTTATATCTTACTCTGCTTTTTAGTAAGACTTTTTCTCCAATATTGAAAGATTTTTGGACGGAGTTTTTATCGTATTGAAGTTTGGATCCTTATTGCCACGGCTATATCTTTCGCGATCTTAAATCTGTGTTGTAGACGTGCTTTTAATTCGTTTGCGTAATTGTCATAATTATAGCAAACGGTCGGAAATGATTTTAGTTTATTTGGGATTTTGGCTGGGAATCCGTATAGGAGTTCGCGGGGAGTATAATTAGTACTCGAATGAAGGGTGGTACATATTATCGACAAATATGGCATATGGGATCCATGTATCCCAGCCTTAAGGATCTGAGGTATTCTGCTAAAGTTCCATGACGTCTCTCCAATGCACCATTCGTTTGAGGGTGATATGACATATAGTACGTTTACATGAATACTTGAGTATGTACTTGACTTAAAATCTACTTGAAACTCAAGTAGGGTTTTTAGTTAAATTAATTCCAATTACTTGAATTGAAATTTACTTCAACTGATAGTTTTCCTTTGACAACTCTACATAAGGCTCAATACATAGGTACGGATTTTTAGGTAAATATTTTAAGAAAAGTGCTAAAATTCACAACCTGAATTATCAACAATAATATTCTTCTCTTTCCTCTTTGCCACTTTCATAACTCGCAGAAAAGAAAAATGTAAATGGAACAAAAGTTTGTGATTTACTTGACAAGTATACTTGAAGACAGTGCGCGTTTACATAATATTTTGATTACTTGATCTCTACTTCAAGTATTCATGTAAACTTACTGATAATTTTGAGTTTTTTGATCTTTAGGAATTTAGATACATCGGCGAACATGCCACTTATTAGGTTGTAACCCTGATCTGTTAGGATACTTTCTGGAATACCATGCCAACAAACTATTGTTGTCGTGAAGGCTTCCGCTAATGTTTTTACTCAGTATTTTGAGAAGTCGTCTTGGAATGTAAGGATGTATTTATTCCCAGAATGAGAAATTAGGGGAGGGCCTACAACATCTAGGTACACTCTTTCGAGAAAGGTTTGGAGCTTATGCTCGAGATTTTCGTAGGAATTTTGAGATTTCTGGATACTTGTTTACTTGACACAGTTTACATTTCCATATGTACCTTACAACATCATCTGACATCACGGGCTAGTAGAATTGTTTTTTAATCCTTTTAATTGTACGGGAAACGCCTTGATAGCTTCCTGTAGGTAAAGAATTAAAGTCTTTTAACATTTGTTCGATCTCGATACTGTTGGATAAATACTTTATAGAATCTTGATGGAGTTTGATGTTTATTGTTTGATTATTGAAGACCCTAGAAATAATATATATATTTTTCGAACCTATTACAGGGAGGGAGATATTTATTTGGTCTAACTGAATTTCAGATTTCAGTTAAAATCTATTCGATGTCCGATTTATCTCTTTGGGATCGGCACGGTAAATTAGTTTTTGAAAGGGTTACTGTGCAGTCTTTTTTCTTAAAGTTCAGTTCATTGTCTAAAGGTGGAGATTTATCTGAATGTTTTAGTTTAGAATTTAACACTCTTTCAAGCTGTGCACTGGCAACATGAAAAATTTTGGAATCGTACTTTTAGTTAGAAGTATTGGAAAATTAGTTTCAGTGATTATAACTGAGGAATTGTTTACCAATGATGGAGCTGGATGTGGAGTAATAATACCTGAATTGGGGTACAAATTCGTCTGAGCTCTAGCTTGATTCCTAGTTACCACTTTTACATAGGTGGTGGGCTCTGTTGCTTTTTCGGAATTTTCTGGGATAGTTCTACTGAGACCGTCTGCAATTGTGTTGAGCTTACCTGGTTTATGGACTATTTTATAGTCATATTCTTCAGACGTATTCTCCATCTCATCAGTATTGAGCAGTGATCCTTTAGATTCATCAGCCATACTAATGGTTTATGGTCAGTTCTGATTGTAAACTGTCTGTCATAACCGTATGGTCTGAATTGGGAAAACGATTGCCAAGAGATCTTTTTCAGTTGTTGAGTAACGAGTTACAACTCACGTAGCCGATTGAATCTCCATCATCACCTACCCGTGAAAGAACTGCTATTATGGTGTAGTCACTGCCATCGGAGGTGAAGTCGGTATAAGATAAAATTGGTGCAGCAATTACTTTGTTGCGTAGTTCGTAAAATGCCTCGTCACAAATTACATCAAACTTGAAAGTTGTGTACTTCTTCAGAAGGTTTGTGAGAGGTTTTGCAATTTTGAAAAGTTGGGAAATGGAGTTTTATATTGAAATCCCGACGTTGGCTAAATACTTCTGTCAGTCTGCTTTATGGACCTTAAGGTTGTATCCAAGGACTACATTATCGTCCATGTATACGAAACAATAGAAGCCTTGGAGTCCGGAAAGCTCGTTGTTCATGGCACGTTGGAAGGTTGCGGGCGCACCTTTTAATCCAAATGGCATACCGTTAAACTCATAATTTCCATAAATTTCAAATTCATATTTAATATGTCCGTAATATTACGTAGTGAGTAAGCGTCGCCAATAGTAATATCATTTACACGGGGGAATTCCACAACGACTCGCCATTTTTTGTTGTCCGTCTTTTTGGGAACTTAGACACTAATAATTTGAACATAAGTAGCTTTGCTCTAACCTACCTTGGGATAGAATAAGAGCTTTAGCTCTGACGACGATCAAGTTGCTGTTTTTGAAAGCCTTTGCAGCTATCTGTGCGATAAATACGTACCTTCGCGCACCAAGAGGATTATTTAAAATAGGTGTGGCACACTGCAGAAATCGGGATTCTTATCGCAGAGCGTGAATATCTCTACAAACAATTTAGGCGATGAAAACGCTGTACACTCGTTCCCTGTATAAAGCTGCCCGTAATAGAGTAACCACTGCTATCCGTAAGGAAAAATGTAGCTATTATGGTAATAAATTCGGCGCAAATCTGTCCCGAAAAATTTTGTGGAGGAATCTGGAAAAAAAATGTGTATGTGGTAGACTAGGCCATTTGAACAATAGTAACTTTGATTCGAACGATTTAAACGAGCTGTTTGTATCCGCTCCTGTAGCTTCTAATTTACATAGTAGCACTCCATTGGATCATCCTGTGATCCACTTTCAACACCAAGACGATTGCTTCTCCTTTCACGGAATCGATTACCAAGAGCACGTAATAGCACTATTCTCTGTCAAATCTGAATCTGTAGGGGCTAAGAAAATATCACCTAAATTCACGAAAATATTGCTCCCCTATATAGGTCAATATATCCTGCACTTACTAAATCTTTGCCTTACGTCATCTACTTTCCCTACAAACTAGAAATTGGCCACGATTTTGCCTATTGCCAAAAAGTCTTCAGTGACTACAGCATCTGATCTTCGCTCAATTAACATTTTGTGCTTCTTTGCCAAAGTACTAGAAAAGATAATGTGTGGGCAAACCCTATCATATGTCGAAAGTAGTAAAATGCTGACACGCTGGCAGTTAGGTTTTCGTGCAAATCACAATTGCGAAAGGTTACTATACCGATCGACGGAAAGCCCTGGATAAGGGTGAGCTGGTATTCTCGCGCTAGTTGACTTCTCCAAGGCTTTTAACAGAGTCAACGACTCAAGGCTACTCTTGAACTTATTCAATAATTTTGGTTTCTCCCAGTCGGCTTTTAACTTGATTACGGAAAGATGCCAACAAGTTCGTTATTACGAGTGTGATTCAGACTTCTTACCTGTGTACTGTCCGTTAATAGAACGTACACGCAAAATTTGATTAAGTGACTGAAATTAATACACTGGTAGATTTGGATCAAGATCAGTGGTCTATTTCCTAACAACAAATCAACACTGTTCACTTTCTTTGACTTTCAAGAAACTACTGCACTTAGTTTTAGAATCTCCCACTATTAAGATCAGATTATATATAAAAAGGTTTCAGGTCAACGATTCAAAAGTATGGGAAAACACTCACAGGATTGTTAATAATAGATATATAAGTAGATATTCAATATATATAATTAATATAGAGCAAAAGTTAGAATAATTTAACTTCAAAACACTGGCACACGTGCTTAACGTAAATATCTCGAGTAATTGTATTAAGATAGAATTATATAAATTGATGGGTCAGCGATCAACACACACTAGAAAACACACTATTTGACACCGATTTATAATGTACGATTTTTAGAAATAGATATGTTGAGACAAAACTCTGTACATAAATTTGGGTCTGAGATTTTTGTATTACACTAAAAACACTTATTAGCACCAAGTTATAATATAAGATCGTCAAAAATGTAATAAAAATATATGTATAAAATAGATATGCACATGAAATGTATAATAGATATATGTGTATATAAGTCAAATTATAGTCAAATAGATATATGAATAAGAATTAAAATGTTACAAGTGACTGGTACTCACCGATCTCCACCTTGGCACTTGAGGAATTGGCTTTAAGCTAATGTTAAGACCCTTTGTTCTAATATTTAGAACAATTCTTTATTCCCGTCGAGACCAGAAATGAAGTGTTAATGTTAGTAAGATTATCTTAACTTCAGTCGAGACCCGAAGCAAGATTCCTTATTTCCGTCGAGACCAGAAATAAAGTGTTTTGTTAGTAAAAGATTATCTCAGTCGAGACCCGAGATAATATTCCTTAAGTCAGTCGAGACCCAACTTAAAGTGAATGTTAGTAAATATCTTAACTTCAGTCGAGACCCGAAGCAAGATTCTTTATTTCCGTCGAGACCAGAAATAAAGTGTTTGGTTAGTAAAAGATTATCTCAGTCGAGACCCGAGATAACATTCCTTAAGTCAGTCGAGACCCGACTTAAAGTGAGTGTTAGTAAATATCTTAACTTCAGTCGAGACCAGAAATAAAGTGTTTGGTTAGTAAAAGATTATCTCAGTCGAGACCCGAGATAATATTCCTTAAGTCAGTCGAGACCCGACTTAAAGTGAGTGTTAGTAAATATCTTAACTTTAGTCGAGACCCAAAGCAAGATAGTTTAATTTTCGTCGTGACCAGAAATTAATGATTATTAGTAAGTAATATACCAGTCGATACCCGGTATAAATGTTAGTCCCTAACAAAAAAGCCAACTTACCCCAATCGATGCCAAGTGCAAAAAGAGATCGAGATCAGTCAGCTTGTCGTTTATATAGCCCTTGCTTGCACACGACACCACTGATAGAGTAGCAGCGGCGCATGATTACAAGAATTGGCAATGCAGCTGTGATCTTACGGTATCAGCGATAAAATTTGCCTAGCAACGAACAAAAATGCATAGCAACAAGAAACTTAGAGCTTCACATGCTGCTGTGTTAAATTAAATTATATTTGCAAAATATTCTCTTTATCACGTAGCGAAGAAATTTCCGTTGGATATTACTTGTAATGATGATAATGATAGAGTTGCAAATTGATCGGCTTGATCTGATTATATTTGCGCCATGCATTGTATGCTACATGACAACACATGCTTTTGTTAGATGTTTTACCCATTTTTAGGAAAATTGTAATTAGATTGAATTTTTTGTCTTTTTAGAACTCAATTTTAGCATGGTATTTTTAATGTTCCCTTTCCAGGAATTGGTCTTGGCATGAATCTAACGGTTAAAACCTATAATAATGATTTGCTCGATGAGGCTATATTGTTGTAATGTATTTGTGCAATGTGTTATGTAGATGACAAATACATGGCTTTGTTGGCTTATGTACATGTTTTATGATTGATGATTAAATTTTTCTAAAAGTTTTTGATGTTTTGTTTTTAGGATTTTCTTTTCAGAAGTTGTGTGTTTATGAAAATATATTCGAATCAATTTGGTTCGAACATACTGCCCCCCGTTGAAAGACAGGAAATGTCTTTCAAGTGATTAATTTTAAAACTGACTTGTAAAGCAATGAGAGAAAATTTTGAGCAAATTTATTGAGGGAGGAACTTGTAGTCATATTACTAAGATTCAAAATTTTAACTTTCTTGTATCGGCAAAATACATATTTTTGATAATGGTCTTTTTACAAATCCATTTTTCGTTTTTATACTGACTACGCGAATATATTTGTCAGCACCTGGATGGACTTCTTTTATTCGTCCTAATAATCAACGGCTCGCTACCAGATTTGGTTCTTTGATAATAACTAAATCACCTGTTTTAAGATTTGATATTGGAGTCTGCCATGTAGGTCTATTTTGTAGGGAATTTAAATAATCATGGGACCATTTATGCCAAAGCTGTTGTTGCAACAGTTGGAGATGCTTCCATCTGGTGAGCGATGAAACCTTATTTTCCAACACAGGTTCTGGTGGAAGTAATAAGGAAGTGCCAATTAAAAAATGTCCCGGAGTTAGAACATTGAGATCGTCTGGATCTTTTGTGATAGGACATAGAGGCCTGGAATTCAGACAGGCTTCAATTTGTGTCAAAACAATTGCGAATTCTTCAAATGCCAATGAAGAGTTCCCTAAAATTCGCTTTAAATGGAATTTTATGGATTTAACTCCGGCTTCCCACAATCCTCCAAAATGAGGTGCGGCAGGCGGGTTAAAGTGTCAACATATCCCGTCTTGGGCTAGTGTTTCTGCCATCTGCTTGTTAGCTTGCAATATGGCTGTTTTGAATTCTTTTTGTAGGACTTTGTCAGCTCCAACGAAATTAGAGCCACAGTCTGAAAAGATGTCTGTGCAGTGCCCCCTTCGGATGGAGAAACGGCGAAAAGCTCCTATAAAGGCTGCTGTGGACAAATCAGACACAGCTTCTATATGAATGGCTTTGGTTGCCATGCAAATGAAGATGCATATATACCCTTTATATACCCGATTATTTCGAAATTTAGAAACCTTTAAACTGAAAGGACCAGCATAGTCTAGGCCAGTTTGTTGAAACGGTCTAGTCATATTGACCCGTGGTGAAGGTAGATTTCCCATAATTTGATTTTTAATAGTTGCGGATGGCTTAAAGCAAGTTATACATTTATGTAACACTTGTTTCATTTCAGTATCAAAAACGGCATTCTGTGCTGCTTTAATTAGCCGAATTTTTCTTTGAGCGATTTCTGTTGGATGAAGTATCTTTGGATCCATGGGTTGTTCTTCTGTGGATTTCGCCGACACCCTTTTGCATTTATTGATGCACTTAATGCAATATGCGACGATTCCTTGCAATTTGGCAAAGCTGGAGAATTTTCCAAACAAATCATCGATGTTTGAATGAGCTATTGTGAAATGAGTTACGCGTCTTTGTTCAGTTTCAGGCTCATTAGCTGGAATTGTTTTAGTTTTCGGCCAATCATTTTCACTGTTCTGCAGCCAATGAGGTCCATGCCACCATAACTCATGATCAATCAATAATGAAGACTGGAATTGCAGTCGGCTGGATTGTCAGCAGATTTTACATGATGCCATGCCTTGATGTCGATCAAGTTCTGAATTTCCGCCACCCTATTAGCCACATATGTCTTATACTTATTAGGGTGACTACGAATCCAAGCTAATACAATAGATGAGTCTGTCCAAGCAAACGTAGGAACTTGATCAAATTTTAAATCGATTTTAACACGATTTATGAGTCGTGCTACCAATACCGCCCCGCACAATTCAAGACCTGGAAGAGATACGGATTTGACAGGCGCAACCTCTGACTTTGCCATGAGTAAATTGACTTGAACAAATCCTTCTTCATCAACAACTCTAATATAAACAGCGGCAGAATACGCTTGATTAGAAGCATTGAAAATCCATGTATTTGACAGGTGGATAGGTTATTTGTAGTATGTAACCAACGTGGTATGTTGATACTACTAATATGATGTAATTCTGCTTTAAATTCGCGCCACTGCTTATCAATGGATGCCGGTATTGGTTCATCCCATGAACAACCTGCAAGCCATAACGCTTGCATCAATATTTTGGCAGTGATTATAATTGGTGATATCCAGCCAAGTGGATCGAAAAGCGTTGCAATTTCTGAAAGAATAGAACGCTTTGTAGAGAGGCAATCTGATTTCCTTTTGTATTGTAGCGTGAAACAATCAGATCCTGGAAACCAATGAATGCCTAAAGTTTTTACGGACTCATCGCTTGCGAATCGCAAAGGAAGTTCAACTTCTCTGTATGGTTCGGGGATCCTAGATAGTAAATCTGAAGAATTGCTAACCCATTTCCTCAAATTAAATCCGCCGGAAGATAACAGATTGATAAGTTGATCTTGTATTTGGAAGGCTTCTTCCTTTGTATCTGAGCATGTAAGAAGATCATCAACATAGAAGTCACGAGAAACTATCTTCGCAGCTTCGGGGAACTTGTCAGCTTTATCAATGGCTAGTTGATTGAGCGTTTTTATTGCGAGATAGGGAGCTGGCGTGGTGCCAAAGGTTACAGTGGTTAATTTGTAATCTTTAATAGGTTCATTTTGATTATTCCTCCAAAGTATTCTTTGATAGGTTTGATCTGGGGGTTGTACCTTTATCATCCTGTACATTTTCTCTATGTCAGCAGACATAGCGAATTTGTACTTTCGCCATCTAAGGATGATTGAAAAGAGTTCAGACTGCAGTACTGGACCCGTATGCAGCTGTTCGTTTAGACTTTTTCCATTAGTCGTTTTTGCTGAAGCATCAAAGACGACGCGAACCTTTGTAGTGGTGCTATCTTTGATGACAGCATGATGAGGAAGATAGTAACTTTGTTCCTTGCTTACTATCTTGTTAGCCACTGTCATGTGACCTAACGTCTTGTATTCATTAATACAAGTTTTGTATTCCTGATAGAGTTCAGGATTTCGCTCTAATTGCCGTTCTAGGCTGTAGAACCTACGTAATGCCATACCGCGAGAGTCACCTAGGCTAGGACTTTCTGCGATGAAAGGCAGACGAAATTCGTAACGGCCATGTGCGTTACGAACATGAGATTTTTGATAAAACTCTCCACATTCTTGATCTGCTTTAGACAGTTTTCTTCCTGGATTAACTTCTTCAGTTTCCCAGAACTGACGTAAAAGTTTATCCAGTGAAGTGTCGTCATCGTAATGAGCCTTTGCTGTTAACGCGGATGCTGTTAAGAATGTGGATGTATTTTTTAACTTTCCGAAAAGTATCCATCCGAGGGTGCTGTTTTGGGCAGTTGGTGTTCCTGGACGACCTTTCCGTAAACCTTCCAAGAGAATTTCACTGTACACATCTGCTTCAAAAAGTAGATCAATTTTTCCTGGTTTAAAGAAAAACGGATCGGCAAGTGGTAGCTCATGTATATGACTCCATTCTCTATTTGGAATGGTTGAAGGAGATAAAATGTCCGTAATTGTGTCCACTAGAAGGGCTGTAACTGTGGTTGCCTTAGTTGTGGTTGAATAAGGATAAATGTTCAAAGTAGTTTGCTTTTGAACATTTGTAGTTTCAGTTTTTCCCAGGCCCGTGATTTGAATTTCCACGTTTGTAGTGGATGATTGCAGCTTACGTGCGGCGGCTTGGGTTACAAATGAAACTTGAGAGCCTGAATCTATCAAAGCTCTCAATACCAACATGTTTCCCTTTTTTGTAGGAACGTTTAACAGTGCTGTTGCAAGCAGTGCTTGTTTGGTACGTTGGTTTTTTGTGTGAAGTGTGTGAAGAGAGTTATTGGATGTGGAAGGTGAATTACAAGGTTGAGCTTCTGATTGCTGCTCCCTTGGCTTGAATTGGGTCGAGACCCTTGGAGTGGCATTATTCCTGTGAAGTAAAGAATGATGCCTCCTTCCACATCGCTGACATGAAAACTTACTCGTACAAGTTTTCGTGCTATGGCCTTTTGATAGGCAATTATTACACAATTGATTTGATGTGACAATTTTGAATTTATTGTCTACATCGAGTTTTATAAATTTCGGATATTTAAATAGACGGTGCTGCTCTTTGCACAAAGGAAATGCTTGGCTGTATGAAGTCAAATGGGTAGATGCTCTGGGGACTTGAGCATTTTTGTTGGCTAGGGACGGTTTGGTATCGACTATGGCTTCTAAAATTCTAAATCTAGATTGTAAAAATAATTTTAAGGACTCGAAAGTAGGAAGTCCTGCAGTATTGACCTCTTGTTCCCACGCACGGTGGGTTTCTGCTGGTAAACATTGTACCACCATATAGATGAGAATTGCATCCCATTGCTTAGTGGAAACTTGCTATGCCTCGAGTTCGAAGATACATTCGAAAGACTTATCTAGCAAGGTTTTGATAGCCTTGGCTGATTCGTGGGCTGCTTTAGGTAGATTAAAGAGTGCTTTCAATTGGGAATTTACCAAGACTCGTTTATTATCATACCTTTCAAGCAATATCTTCCATGCGCTGTCATAACTCGAGTTAGTCATAGGAAATTGACGCAGTAAGTGCTCTGCTTCTCCAGTACTGTTACAAATCACCGCCCTGCACTTTTGTACCAAGTGTGAAAACTTGTAGTATTTGCAACGCATTTCACATTTATGATAAAATTTATTGTCGTATAAACAATCACAATAAACACAGAAATATTCCTTGTTGAAAAACCCAGCTGGAGATTTAACAAAATTGAAATGTTTTTCTCTCTCTGAAAAGTACAAATAAATTTTTTTGTTAATATCAAATTGTGGCGGGGCTAGAACCCTATTCTCCAATGCTAAACCGCATGGAGAATATTTGGTCTAAGGTCAAAGCCGATGCCAAAAGCAACATTCGTGTTCCAAACGTTGTAAAAAAACTCTCATCTTCAAAAGTTGACGTTTAAAATGTTTGTTTGAGAATATGGAAATGACACACGAGCAGAACGGAATTAAATCTTATCATCATGTACTCTTCAGCACTGATCAGAGAAAAACACCTAACCCCTTTGATAACAACCGGTTTGTGAAGCCTAACTCAGTAGAAACGCTACCCTGGAGGCATTTCAGTATTATGGATCTGGACTAAATGTGATCAATTACATGAATCAATGTTTGTCTTAATTGTTTAAAAAATATATTTTATGCATAATACCTACTTATAACAACTTTGTAATCATTGGAAAAAAGATAAGTAAACATTATTTTTGCAACGCTAACATAAAAATTCTACAAATCTGAGTTTTTGCAAAATATTTAAAAGCTGTTGCAAGTTTGTTTAAGAATTGATGGGTAATTTAAAAATAAAGCAAGATTAATATAATAATGTGGAACATATAATGAGATATACGGACAGATATTTTAAAAATTTTACCAACAAGCAGTCATAAGTTTTTACAAATACATATAATATTTGGAAAACGGCTTAGTTATTTCACGATTTTTTCTGAAATAAAGAATTTCAATATTGTAAACTGCTTTTTGGGAAATATTCAAATTTTTTCTTGGAAATACTGAAAACATAAGAGTTTCTACTAACTGATTCACAACAAAAAAACAATATATAATTTTTTAAGGCATTTATATTTAATTTATTTCCAGGTTTTACTTCATCAAATTTTGCATTTATTTGTTTAACACCCAGATTTTATTTGATATTCAATTGGTAGGTAGCTGTTATGTTGTGCATATTGTTATATTAGCATGCTTATAATTTTTATATTAATTACCCACACCCACGCGCATGAATATTTTAAATATTAATTGTAAGGAACTAGAATTTTAATCTAACGCACAGAAATTTTGGAAATTAAAGTTTTATGTACAACAATTCCGTTCTTGTTGTGAATGGGATACCCCTCGAACAAGAAAAATTCTGAATAAAGCGTTTAAAAGAAATATATCGGTGTTGAGAATTTTTATAATTGGGTAGCAAATCGTTTGGAATTTTATGAATGAAAATTTTCTTTCATCAATCTCGAATTATATTTATATATTTCCTTAATTTTTGGTAGAGAAAGATTTAAAAATGCTTTGGAAACTTTGTCAACTTAAGGAAAATTCTAATAATCTTGCTACCTTGATATATCTCAAAATTTGTATCTTGGGTCGAACGTTGCCTATTTTCTACAAATGTAAATATATGTGTGCTACCTAACTCGCAGATGATGTCATTTGAACTCATATTGCGAAATATTTCGAAATCCGCATAATGCTTCTACGTTAAGAAAAGTAGTTAGTAAGCATCAAAAAAATATTCTTAACATAAAGGCATCCACCTGTTTCTCATTCACAATTCAGGTAGATAAGTATTATCTCTAGAGGAAAACAACAAATTAATCAAAATGAAATAATCGTAAAATTTTTGAAAAACCTGGAAATGGTTCTAACAAAAAAGTTCTCTTGCGACAAATATTCATTAAAAAATAAACAATGATATGAAACAGAAGCAAACCCAGTAGACATATTATATTTATCATAAAAAATATTGAGGAAATAAAATCACCCATATGTTTCTCATTATCAATTAATTTAGATAAGTCTAATCTCTAGAGGAAAACAACAAATTAAACTAAACGAAATGAAAGTAAAATGAAGTAATCGTAAAAATTTTGAAAAACTGGATAAGTTTGTCACAAAAAAAGTTCGTTGAGACAGACATTCATTGAAAAATATACAATGGCATGAAACAGAAGCAAACCCAGTTGACATAAACCTAAACGAAATGAAATCAAACTGAAATAATCGTAAAAAATTTGAAAAAAATTGGAAATGGTTCTAACATAAAAGTTCTCTTGCGACAAATATTCATTAAAAAATAAACAATGATATGAAGCAGAAGCAAACCCAGTAGACATATTATATTTATCATAAAAATATTGAGGAAATAAAATCACCCACCCATATGTTTCTCATTATCAATTAATTTAGATAAGTCTTATCTCTAGAGGAAAACAACAAATTAAATTAATCGAAATGAAAGTAAAATGAAGTAATCGTAAAAATTTTGAAAAACTGGAAAAGTTTGTCACAAAAAAAAGTTCCTTGAGACAGAAGCAAACCCAGTTGACATAAACCTAAACGAAATGAAATCAAAATGAGCTGAAGATTTTTTTATATCAAGTCGAACTTCTTATGTACACTTAAATTATTCTAGATTGCATTGTATTGCAAATCTAATTTTTGATGCAATGAATTTCGATTACAAATAATTAATGCAGTAGAGTTCATTTAAAAACCAGATTGATGGCTTTTAACCCCGAGATAATCTTTTTAAATCGTAGGCTTATTAACTTGGGCACGTGTTTGTATGGAGCTTCGCCGTAGGCAGTTTTTAGATATAAAACCAGAATTGTCACAAGTAGGAGATATCATTTTAAATGTAAATCATAGAAGCAATGATTTAAATAAAATTTATATAAAGTTAATAGGTTGATTCTTTTTAGTTCTCCACATATGTATATATGCATACGGAATTTGCAAATACTGTTTTAAACGAAAGCAAATCATCTCTTATTCTAGATTATTTCATGCTCTTACAGAGAAGCGGCCTCATCAAAGCTGAGTTTTTATTTTTAATCTACAAAACGTTTCTGAAAGCGAATTAAATCTTGATAACCGACTTTTAATCTCAAGATAATCGTTTTGAAACGCGAGCAGTAGGTATGCATTATTTATTTAAATTTTTTTCAATTAATGTTGACCTTTTTATTTATAATCTGCAAGAGATGATCCAAAAATAAAATATTTCAAATTAAAGTGGCATACATTTCATGTTTTTTCAGTTCATGTTCACCAAATCGTCAACCTGTTTTTACCGGGACGAGCCCTTGTTTACATACTGGCAATCTGACCCATTTTTTTCTCGTTATTGTGGCAGGTCATGCTTTTTTGTTTACGCTACCTTCCTACTTTGGAAATTGATGTCATTTTGTTAAGAAAATATGATAATGCGATTTGGACAAGATCAATGATATTATGCAAATATCCAGAATTTCATATAAAAATTATGCGAAGCAACAGTAGCAGCTAAGCAACAGGAGCACATAATAGGTGCATGCGTAATTGCACACATATTCGCAGAAAGATTTGACGTGCTGTTCTGTTATTTTTGTTTTGTGCTAAATCAGGTTTACGCTGCCAGCGAAGTCTGAAGCAGCGAGAGTGAATAACGTTTGTTTTCTTTTTAATGATAGCTTTTGCATATTGTGCAGTGTTATCAACCTTTAAAGACGAGTCATAAGCAAAGCCTAGGGGAAACGGCTGAGGGGGCCGAGGACACTAATCTATGCTTGTCTACGTTAACGAAGAGCTTTTGAAACAAACTATGTACTAAACTATGTACAATTGAAATAAATACTATTAATAACCAAGATTTTCTTTTATTTTCTTGAAAGATCCCTTGCACATACCGTTTTTATACACAACCTGTTTTACATAACAAAATTTGGTTTTGTTTTCATGCCACTAATAATGCTTAACAAACAAACGCTTTGCAAAAATATTTATTAAAAAAGTCTTAAACTTCTTTTAGTTTTATTAATAACATTGTCAGTAACCCTGCTGCAGTTATTCATACACAACAGGTTTTGTTTTTCTGTTTATGTTAGTGACGACGAATATATGGAATCAACTGTGATAACTGGGCAAGGAACTTCTTTAATCAGAAAGCAAGAATTACAAATTAAAGCGAGACCTTTAATAAAGGCATCTCAACCGAATTGGTTTTTTATTTTACTCAAGCAACCCGTTTCTTTTAGCTCACCTTCACCCACATTCGTGTCGTTCACACATCAAGTTCACTGACTGCCGCCGATCTATTCTTGTTTTGCAGCTCTTTATCATACGCCGGCAGTATTGAACGCCACAAGAATCAAGAACCCTTGCATAAGAAGCATCAGAACTTGCTCTTTGCGATCTTTCCTTAATCTTTTTTCATTTACATCAAAAAATATTCTGGAAATAAAGTCACCCACATGTCTCGCAGTTTCAATTCAGGTAGATTTAAAATTCTATGCATAAAGAAACAACATCTGGTGACCGCATCGCGGTCAAGTTCAAATTTTAAAACTCTTATGGTAAAATGACGTTGAAGAAGTGTGACTAACTGATCAAAGCTTGTTTGGAGTGGAAGAAAAAATGAACGGAATATAAAAAAAGAGGCGCGATAACCGCTGAAGATATGAAGACAGCGATACAGGTTTAAACCATGCATGCTTGCTACATATGGGTGCAAGATTTTGTGCTTTAGTTATCTGCTTGCCTGGTAGTGCAATTTTATAAAACTTTACTATGCTTTACGTAAGCCGCATATAGTACACCTGCTTGCACGCACTAGGCTCAGCCATCCTAGCAACTGGACCTTTCCAAAACAGTACCCATCCCCCGTCCTTGCCACAGACAGCACCAGCTCTCTCCTTTCAACCAACAGCCGGCATCAAGACAACACGGTATCAAGTCAGCTTTTTTTATTTTTGCCCCCAATGCTTGCGACAGGGACCCATCTACCGTCCTTACCACAGACAGCACCAGCTCTCTCCTTTCAACCAACATCCTGCAACAACACAACTCGGTATCAAGTCAGCTTTTTTTATTTTTACCTCCCAATGCTTGCGACAGGGATCCATCTACCGTCTTACCACAGACAGCACCAGCTCTCTCCTTCCAACCAACATCCTGCAACAACACAACTCGGTGGCAACTCAGCTTTTTTATTTTTACCTCCCAATGCTTGCGACAGGGACGTGTCTATTCTACTCCCTCCTCAAGAACTTCTTATCGGCGGTGGGAACCGTCTTGCAGAAAACCAGCGAGTGGGATCCTCGTGGCAGTTGTCTCGATCGGACGTAATGTAAAAGTATAGGGAGGTGGGACCCTTACTACTACTACTACTACTACTACTTACTAGTACGAGTCATAAGCAAAGCCTAGGGGAAACGGCTGAGGGGGCCGGGGGCACTAACCTAACAATCCAACCCCTAGAGCTTTCATGACGTCATCACCCACAACTATGCTCGTCCACGTCTACGAAGAGCTTTTGGGACCATTTTGGGAATTCAGAGGCCCCTTTAAAAATACACAGGAAATTGCGCTAGAACCCGCATAGCTATACTACTAAGGCGTCCATCAATCGTAAGAACCTGAGAATTTTGGGATTGTGATGGTAGGTAATCTCAGAGACGATGAAGTTTCATGTGCTGATTTTGGACTTGATTCAACCTTTGTTTCGAATGCATCTAATGCATTCCTAAGAATACCTCGAAACATAAAGTATTTGTTTTCCACCTTTGAAAATTGATCGTTTGCGAAATAATCGTACTTTTGAAGCTCACTATCTTCCAAGGCTTGCGTGGCTTGGATAATTGTATAGTGATCTTTCTTATAATTTGACCAAATTTCATTTAGAGCGGTTAATCGGTCAGAAATAAAACCTTTCGTTCGTTTTTCTACATCAGTATTGGTGTAGTTATTGAACGATTTTTCGAAGATTATTGCAGAGGTGACTTGGCTGCCCAAAAGTTTTTGAAGTGCAGACATGTTTAAAAGATTGACAAAATAAAACACTAGACCTTAGATCCGGCTCGCAGGATCATAAAATGTACTGTCCGTTAATAGAACGTACACGCAAAATTTGATTAAGTGACTGAAATGAATACACTGGTAGATTTGGATCAAGATCAGTGGTCTATTTCCTAACAACAAATCAACACTGTTCACTTTCTTTGACTTTCAAGAAACTACTACACTTATTTTTAGAATCTCCCACTATTAAGATCAGATTATATATAAAAAGGTTTCAGGTCAACGATTCAAAAGTATGGGAAAACACTCACAGGATTGTTAATAATAGATATATAAGTAGATATTCAATATATATAATTAATATAGAGCAAAAGTTAGAATAATTTAACTTCAAAACACTGGCACACGTGCTTAACGTAAATATCTCGAGTAATTGTATTAAGATAGAATTATATAAATTGTTGGGTCAGAGATCAACACACACTAGAAAACGCACTATTTGACACCGATTTATAATGTACGATTTTTAGAAATAGATATGTTGAGACAAAACTCTGTACATAAGTTTGGGTCTGAGATTTTTGTATTACACTAAAAACACTTATTAGCACCAAGTTATAATATAAGATCGTCAAAAATGTAATAAAAATATATGTATAAAATAGATATGCACATGAAATGTATAATAGATATATGTGTATATAAGTCAAATTATAGTCAAATAGATATATGAATAAGAATTAAAATATTACAAGTGACTGGTACTCACCGATCTCCACCTTGGCACTTGAGGAATTGGCTTTAAGCTAATGTTAAGACTCTTTGTTCTAATATTTAGAACAATTCTTTATTCCCGTCGAGACCAGAAATGAAGTGTTAATGTTAGTAAGATTATCTTAATTTCAGTCGAGACCCGAAGCAAGATTCCTTATTTCCGTCGAGACCAGAAATAAAGTGTTTTGTTAGTAAAAGATTATCTCAGTCGAGACCCGAGATAATATTCCTTAAGTCAGTCGAGACCCAACTTAAAGTGAATGTTAGTAAATATCTTAACTTCAGTCGAGACCCGAAGCAAGATTCTTTATTTCCGTCGAGACCAGAAATAAAGTGTTTGGTTAGTAAAAGATTATCTCAGTCGAGACCCGAGATAATATTCCTTAAGTCAGTCGAGACCCGACTTAAAGTGAGTGTTAGTAAATATCTTAACTTCAGTCGAGACCCGAAGCAAGATTCTTTATTTCCGTCGAGACCAGAAATAAAGTGTTTGGTTAGTAAAAGATTATCTCAGTCGAGACCCGAGATAATATTCCTTAAGTCAGTCGAGACCCGACTTAAAGTGAGTATTTGTAAATATCTTAACTTTAGTCGAGACCCAAAGCAAGATAGTTTAATTTCCGTCGTGACCAGAAATTAATGATTATTAGTAAGTAATATACCAGTCGATACCCGGTATAAATGTTAGTCCCTAACAAAAAAGCCAACTTACCCCAATCGATGCCAAGTGCAAAAAGAGATCGAGATCAGTCAGCTTGTCGTTTATATAGCCCTTGCTTGCACACGACACCACTGATAGAGTAGCAGCGGCGCATGATTACAAGAATTGGCAATGCAGCTGTGATCTTACGGTATCAGCGATAAAATTTGCCTAGCAACGAACAAAAATGCATAGCAACAAGAAATTTAGAGCTTCACATGCTGCTGTGTTAAATTAAATTATATTTGCAAAATATTCTCTTTATCACGTAGCGTATTACTTGTAATGATGATAATGATAGAGTTGCAAATTGATCGGCTTGATCTGATTATATTTGCGCTATGCATTGTATGCTACATGACAACACATGCTTTTGTTAGATGTTTTACCCATTTTTAGGAAAATTGTAATTAGATTGAATTTATTGTCTTTTTAGAACTCAATTTTAGCATGGTATTTTTAATGTTCCCTTTCCAGGAATTGGTCTTGGCATGAATCTAACGGTTAAAACCTATGATAATGATTTGCTCGATGAGGCTATATTGTTGTAATGTATTTGTGCAATGTGTTATGTAGATGACAAATACATGGCTTTGTTGGCTTATGTACCTGTTTTATGATTGATGATTAAATTTTTCTAAAAGTTTTTGATGTTTTGTTTTTAGGATTTTCTTTTCAGAAGTTGTGTGTTTATGAAAATATATTCGAATCAATTTGGTTCGAACAACCTGTACCTCTTGGTGTTCCTCAGGGATCTTTGTTGGGACCATTGTTGTTCAGTTTATACATCAATTACTTACCTAGTGTTATTCAACAAGTCAACATCCACTTATGCATCGACGATGTGCAGTTATACAGTAGTGGACCTATAGGGGTATTCGAAGATTGCTTAGAGCGAGTCAATGAGGATTTTGCCAGAATCTATGACTGGTCTCTACCTAATCCTGACAAGTCTCAATGCCTTATCTTGGGTGGTGGTACTTTGACCAGACCTATACCCTCCGTATTTCTCGGGGAACAAGCTGTAACTTATATTGATGATTCAATGCAGAGATGACATGTTGTGATTATGTCAGATCGGTTCTGGGAAAGGTCTATTGTGGGCTACACATGCTCTGGTTGTCCCCACAAATTCTAAGCACGAATACCAAACTGAAGCTCATCAAAGCTCTGATTTTGCCACATTTTACCTTTGGGAGCCTGATCTTCCCAAAATTATACTCTACCTGCCTGCGCAAAATCAACTTTGCGTTCAACGATTGCGTGAGGTTCGCCTTCGGTTTTCGTAGATTTGACCACGTTTCTGGCTTTAAGACAAGGTTAGTCGGATGTACTCTTGATATATATTTAAAGCGCAGGTCACTTTGCTTCCTCCATAAGCTCATTAATGCGGGAAAACCTGATTACCTCGCGAATAACATCCAACTCTCGAATTCGTCACGCCATTGTAATATTCTAATTCCCCGTTATTGTAGAATGGTTCAAGAGGGCTCTTACTTTGTTCAGGTCTTGTCATTTATGTATATGAAACCAAAAATGCGGTAAAATTTAGTTGGATACATTATATTCCATTTGCATTCGAATAGCGTTGTGTGTCTGGCTACCTTATGAAATAAATAAAGGAAAATGCAGTACATTATCTCCATTTTTTTTTAGAGAGCTCAACAATATAAAACATACATATACGAAGTTATACAAGACTTTGTTACGATATGCAAGTATATAAGTTTCAGTGATATTTGGTTTGAATGATTGAAATTAAATATTGAACTCCAATATCCTCCGGTCGGTTTTCGCAAATCTGGTTATTACTTTTTCAATGTCAATCGGAATACGTCTATGGATGTGCATAAGGGCAACACCGAGGAGGTGGCTGTCATGCATGGTTGACTTTGAATATGACTAGGGGTTGATAGCCTTGTCGTCTACACCAGGTGACGTCTTAATAATATTTTCTGGAATTAAAGCTGGTAGCTTAAAGACGCCCAAGGTTTCAACTGAAAATATTTCTCGCAGATCTGTGAGGACAGAGTCTAGTAAGGGTGCATCAAATTGATAGTCTGTAGTATTCCTCGGTTGAGTTTATTCCATGGTTGGCACGGTAAACTTGTCGTCCGCAATGGCGAGGGATCCGAAGAATTTTTACCGATGTGCGAGGAATACGGAAACCTGTAGTCTTGGGCTTATTTCTATGAGTTTGATAGGAGCTGATATTCTGTTTTGTGTAGTCATCTACATGTTTACATAAAAACTTTCCAATTTCGTAAGGGACATCTGAGCTATCGCACGATTCCGCAAGTGTGGAAGAAGGTTCTTGCAATTGCGATAAACAAGATGGACCTGACGTGGAACAAGCTACCAGAGTAGACTCGGGAGAAGCAGGAACCACAATCTTATTATTATCATCTACAATATCTAGCCCAGGAGTTGCAGTACAAGCTGAAACTGGTCGTTTACTGACAGGCTGAAAAAATGTTTCAAAGCTTCGGCTTTCTGATGCTTCTTTGACGACCACGGACTTGCCTGTGAGACAAACAACCTAATATTATATATTAATATAATAGGCTATATTTTAAAAATTCTACGGGTTTTATGAAAACAATTCCTGTAATACAGTTAAGGAGTGTAAGATCATAACCAGATAATTCCAATTTTCTAAATTTTTGTTTAACAAAAAAACTTACATAATTGTTTCCAAACGAAAACAATCTTTTTCTGCTGCTTTTTTGAACCTTTGAACTTGAAACTTTCTAAATTATTGATATGTTGAATATGGAATTATCTGGTTTTAATCAAACCAGTATTAGAATTATTTTACCCCAAAAGTAGTTACGCTATGTTCACTCTGGCCACTATTTTAGCTTCCAGGATTTCGCCACAGATGGTGCCGCCGTCGCTAGGTGTTTTGATTCCATACTAAATTTGGGTTTGCGCCTTGGCTGTACTGGTTTATGTCTTGGATGTTGGGGATTCGAGACCCTTTTAGCATTCTCCAGCATAGGAATTCGAATTTGTTTCTGAAGTTCGTCTGTTTTTCATCTCGAATTTTGGGGATACGAGACCACTTTTAGCACTCTCCAGCATAGGGAAATAGCATAGATTTTCGATTTTGTTTCTGTAGATCACTTATTTTTCATCTCGGAGATCGTAGCTCTAAACATTTGTGAAGAGGTGGGAAGCTTTATTGGTAGAGGTTGCTGGTTAAGTTTGATCTGGTTTTGGAGGCTATAATTTTTCCTTGAGATGCCCCCTCCTGTGTCTGGCTACTGGAGGTTTGCTGAGAGCTGTAGTGGCAATATCTGATACTATGACTAGGACTGTCTGGAGTGTGTTGGATTGGGCTACGTTACCTGTACCAAGGCTGGGGTAGAATGTGTGCTGCTTAAGTAATGATGTGAAATACCCTAAGCGAATTTATATCGGGGCTGTATACTTGTCAGCTTGAGTTTGTTGTTAGTTGTTTACTTTAGTATGAGTGCCCTTGGTATGTTGGGCTGGGCTACTTGGTGGCTGAAGAAACGCTACCTAAGGCGTGGATGGATGTGTGCAGCTGTGTATTTATGAGGATAAGAAATGTTGTGAAATTCCCTAAGTGAATTAGTGTAATTAGTATAAGTAATAAATCAAGTTAACCCTAGAATATTTTTTGTCCATGCCAATAGCATTACTACTACGTGAGTAAAATTTTCATCAGAAATCCTCTACGGGCTATGGTTCGAAATATTAGCGATCTTTGCTTCTCAGGTGTAATTAATATTAGTAGCTCAAAAACAAAAAAAACAACAACAACTGTAATCTAAGTTGTGGTTAAAGATTTGATGGTATTAATCTGTCGGTGTCTTTTATAAACAAGATTGCACCATATGATCATATATCTAAAAATAGATCAGGCGAAGCTGATTGGGGTGAATGTAGGTAGATATGTTCACTTAGATAAGTAAAGGAAATTAGTAAATGTGTAATTTTGCTCTTCAGGTGGAATGCTTCTAATTTTATTCCTTGCATAAACAAATTCGGACAGTCCAGTAAAATAAACATATTCGCAGTTGAATAATGTAAACAAATTCGCACAGCAGCCGAGTAGGATATGGTGTCTTAGATGAGTAGTGGAAGTTATAATTGAAAATTTTTTTGCTGAAAAAACAACAACAACAACAACAACACCAACAACACCAACAACACCAACAACACCAACAACACCAACAACACCAACAACACCAACAACAACAACAGCAACAACAACAGCAACAACAACAGCAACAACAACAGCAACAACAACAGCAACAACAACAGGAACAACAACAGGAACAACAACAGGAACAACAACAGGAACAACAACAGGAACAACAACAGGAACA
Organism: Dioctria linearis; assembly: GCA_963930735.1. Classification (NCBI taxonomy): domain Eukaryota; kingdom Metazoa; phylum Arthropoda; class Insecta; order Diptera; family Asilidae; genus Dioctria; species Dioctria linearis. The sequence continues at coordinate 107,622,180 of OZ005742.1, forward strand.
ACAACAGGAACAACAACAGCAACAACAACAGCAACAACAACAGCAACAACAACAGCAACAACAACAGCAACAACAACAGCAACAACAACAGCAACAACAACAGCAACAACAACAACAACAACACCAACAGCAACAGCAACAACAACAACAACAACAACAACAACAACAACAACAACAACAACAACAACAACAACAACAACAACAACAACAACAACAACAACAACAACAACAACAACAACTATAACGTAAGTTGTGGTCTGTAGGTGTCTTTTATAAACAAGAGTGATCGTGTTATGATATTCGATGTGGAAAAATTGATCACGGCTGCTTGGGATGGTAAGACATATGAAATTATTAGAAGTAATGGAAATTAAAGCATTAGAAAAGGTGGCCAGGTGGCTGGTAATTTGATATCTTGCGGAAACAAATATAGCCGAGTAAAGCAGACAAATTGAGCGAATAATGTTTTTTTTGTATCTAGGAGTTTGTATTTCAAAGTCTTACATTTTATGAAGAATAGTTTTTTTATTTTCAATAAAATTTCTCAATCAGTCACACTGTTATGAGATTTGATTGATCCCCGATATCATAGTTCTGAAGCTGACTGGAATATAATAATTTTATCTTCATACTATTGGGGTGATCACATTATTTCTTACCATTAGGTTGAGAGTGGGCTTAATTAAATGTTTTGATGAAAGAAGGTGGTGTTATGATATCAATGTAGTATGATATCTTGTCTTAGATGAGTAATTTAAGTTGTTTGGGAGCTGTGAGTAAGGAATAAAAACCTTATCAGCCAGGTCGCTTCATATTTATCTCCCTAAATTTTTATCCAAATGGTGTTTTTTGAAGGAAGACAAAATTGATAATAGTGAAGATCGTGGTGGAGGTTGAGAGTGGGTGGTGGAAGTTGTGAATTAAATTGAAAGTTTTCATGGATCTTAAGGTTTAAACTTTTTAGCCTCCAGCAGGAATATTTTCTTTAAGTTGACTCGGTGGCTAGATAAGAACGTGTTAATTTCATGCTCATAATTTCATCTTGTGGTGAACATATGAAGGTAGCAGAGTTTTTTTTTTATATTTCAAGCAGTTACGCTGCTATGAGATTTGATTGACTCCTATATCTAAAAAATAGTTCACATGAAGCTGATAAGAATATGATAATTTTATCTTCATACTATTGGGGCAGGTACATTGTTTACTTACCATTAAGTTGAGAGTGGGTTAAATCAAAAGCTTTGATAGAAGAACGCTGTGTTACGATATTAATGTGGTATGATATGTTGTCTGAGATGAGTAGTGGAAGTTGTATGGGAGCTATGAATAAGCAGTAAAATCTTAATCAGCAATCTCGCTGGATATTTATCTCCTCTAAAGTGTCACCCGAATGGTGCCGTATGAAGGAAGAAATAATTGATAACTTTCCATGAAAATGTAAGATTCCCAATTCCAACGATATGTTCTAGTATTCCAGGGGGGACGTAAAGTCTATCAATTCTCGAACCCGCGAGACTTCCATGGATATTTCGCGAGACCCACGTGTATGATCTGGTCGTAGGATAGATATCCACAAGTCTGAAAACACTGACAAAATTCGAGCAGCATTGAGCTGTTATCAGAGCTGTTTGAAAAGCTGTTAAGCTGTTATTAGAACTGTTTAAAAAGTTGTTCAGGTGTTATCAGAGCTGTTTGAAAAGCTGTTAAGCTGTTATCAGAGCTGTTTGGAAAGCTGTTATCAGAGCTGTTTGGAAAGCTGTTAAGCTGTTATCAGAGCTGTTTGAAAAGCTGTTAAGCTGTTATCAGAACTGTTTAAAACACTGTTTAGCTGTTATTTGACCTGTTTGAAAGCTATTAAGCTGCTATAGGAGCTGTTATCAGAGCTGTTAAGCTGTTATCAGACCTCTTTAAAAGCTGTTTACCTGTTATCAGAGCTGTTTGAAAAGCTGTTAAGCTGTTATCAGAACTGTTTAAAAGTTGTTTAGGTGTTATCAGAGCTGTTTGAAAAGCTGTTAAGCTGTTATCAGAGCTGTTTGGAAAGCTGTTATCAGAGCTGTTTGGAAAGCTGTTAAGCTGTTATCAGAGCTGTTTGAAAAGCTGTTAAGCTGATATCAGAACTATTTAAAACACTATTTAGCTGTTATTTGACCTGTTTGAAAGCTATTAAGCTGCTATAGGAGCTGTTATCAGAGCTGTTAAGCTGTTATCAGACATCTTTAAAAGCTGTTTACCTGTTATCAGAGCTGTTTGAAAAGCTATTTAGATGTTATCAGAGCTGTTTGAAAAGCTGTTAAGCTGTTATCAGACCTATTTAAAAAGCTGGTCGCACCGATATAAATGTTTTCACAGAAATCACAAATTTATAAAATTTATAACTTAGCGAAAAGAAATGTTACAAAATGTGATTTTAGAGATCCGATGGCAATTCTGAACCTTAAAGAATGTTCAATAAACAGAATTTTATCTTGTATGTAGCTATAACGTCAAATTCATGCAGTTCAACTTATAATCGAGAAGATTAACCTGTGTGCGAATTTTACAACAGCAATTTTTTTTGGTATAAGTAATGGCTTTGCATTTAAAACAGAGTGCGAAATCGCAGGAGAGCATTATAAACTAAACAGGTTATGAATGTCACAGATGCATTTTTTAGAATTTCGAGTACAAGTGGTCTCCTTTTAACAGGGTGCGAATTTTATACAAGTAGTCTTTGGGCGTTTGAGTGATAGCCGTCTAATTTAAATAAGGTGCGAATCTTACAGGTACAATTTTTGGAAGTTCGAGTGATAGCCTTTTACTTTAAACAGGGCGCGAGTGATACATGTACAGTTTTTGGAGGTTTGAGTGGTAACCTTTTACTTTATACAGGGTGCGAATATTAGCAAAAGAGCGTATCCGCTCAAGAAAAAATACATTGGTGACCCCGACGTAATCGTGTCATAAAAGATATCACTGTTCAAAGATTGCAGAGAAAGTAACCATGTTGTTTTAGATCATGGACGGACTTCTAGATTTGCAATCATTCCTTGGTGATCAAATTCAGAACAACTATAAAAACTACAAGAAGGATAGAAGGAGAATAGGAGCAATTCAACCGCTTTTGGAAATTGGAGGAAATAGACTCAATGGATGAAACCTGCAGCCTTACAAGAACTGAGCAAAGATGTGCAGAGCACTTCGATCAGTCTGTCAAAAGAAATTATCAAGGCAGATTTGTAGTCAAGCAACCATTTCCCCAAGATCCGAAGGCCATCGGGGAATCAAGAGATATCGCCCTTAAACGATTCTATTCCCTTGAAAAGAGACTTCTTCGCCAACCGAACATTAGAGAACAATATGTTGATTTTATGCTGGAGTACGAAGCTTCAGGTCACATGAGAAAAGGCCCACATTACTTTTTGCCGCATCACTGCGTCACAAAGTTGGATAATACTACTACAAAGCTAAGGGTTGTGTGCGACGCATCAGCCAAAACGACGTCGAACGTGTCGCTAAATGAGGTTCTGTGCAAGGGTCCAACTATCCAGGACGAGCTACTCTCAATCTTGTTACGATTCAGATTCCCAAGGTTTGTCCTCACCGCCGATATAGAAAAGATGTATCGGCAGGTTGAAGTCGCTGAAGAAGATCAGCAGGATCAATTAATCACCTGGAGAGAAGATCCACACCAGCCATTACAGTACTTCAAATTATGTACCGTTACCTATGGAGTAGCACCAGCCCCATTCCTCGCTACCAAGGGTTTTGTAATATCTTGCCAATGATGGGGTCGAAGGTCCTCAAACAAGATTTTTATATAGATGATGTAATGACAGGGTCTGATAGTTTAACTGAGCTTCTTGAGACATAAGACCAACTCAACCAATTACTCATTTCTGGCGGATTTAATCTTCGTAAGTGGTGTGGAAATCACCCACAGCTATTACAACACATTCCGAAGGAAGACATTGAACTTGAGTTAAACTTCAATGAGCCTGCAGAAGAGTCCCTAAAAACGCTTGGTCTAACCTGGCAACCAAGTTCAGATATCTTCCGAATAAAAACAAGCTGGAAAGAAATACGGAAGGTTACCAAAAGAACAGCCCTCTCCGACATCGCACATATCTTCGATCCACTGGGATTCATGAACCCAGCAACCCAACAAGCGAACAACCATGGATCGCCAATATCAATCACAAGAACTCCGCCCAGAAACTCTTAAGGATTCTAGCCTACATGCTCCGATTTACTCGCGGCTCAAGGCGACAAAAACGAGCGTCATCATTAAAATTGTCAGTTGAGGAACTAGACAAGGCACTTATGGCAGTCATTTACCAAAAGCAACGAAAAGACTTTAAACATAAAGTACATCAACTCCAAAGGAACAAATATGACTGCAACAACAATCCATTAAACAGTCTTTGCCCCTTCTTCGATGATCGAAATATCATCCAGTTTCGGGGACGACTGGAAAACTCTGAGCTGTCTTACGATGCCAAGCACCCAATATTATTGCTGTATTCTCATCCAATAACAACGCTTTTGATGCTGGACATTCATAATCGCAATCTACACGTCGGACCTCAGGGGTTGCTGGCGATCACCAGATAACGATACTGGCCAATCACGGGAAAGATCAATTGTACAACACTGTATCCGCTGCAAGAAGGTGTAACCAAAGCTGATGACACAACTCATGGGCAAACTACCAACAACCAGGGTCCAGCCTGCGAGAGCCCTTGCCAATGCCGGCGATGATTTCTGTGGGCCAATGCAAACTCATTTTAAATTAGGAGGGAAACGTCCACAGAAGTCTTATATAGCTGTGTTTTGTTGTTTCGCCACGAAAGCCATCCATCTTGAGGTTGCCAGTGATCTCACCACGAAGGGGTTCAAAGGAGCACTAAAACGTTTCGTCGCAAGAAGAGGAAATTGCCGAAATCTCTACTGTGACAATGCGACAAACTTCAAAAATCAACTTCTGGAGCTACAACAAACTATATAGGCTGCAGAGTCAACAAACAAAATTTCTGCATTTTGTCAAGCAAGAGGAACGGACTTCCATTTCATCCCCCCCTCGAACCCCACACTTCGGGGGCTTATGGGAAGCCGCAGTGAAATGAGCGAAGTTTTTGCTCCAAAGATCGGTAGCATCAGCTGCACTTGTGGCTACATTCACAACGGGCTATGATGGCCAGTCTTCAATTAGCAACCAAAGCGAGACACCTATATGGAGACACAAACGTAAGCAACTTCAATGTATTATCACACTCTAGTTTCTCTCGATGAAAATAGTGCTAAAATAGTAAGCCGGAAGGCAACGAGTACGACAGGTTGAAGAGTACATTGATCTCTAGACTCACAGGTAGCGTTAACAGACGTTTAAAGCAATTATTGACAGAACTGCCATTAGGTGATTCGAACCCGTCGAACTTAGTTAGGGAAATGCGGAATTTAATTAATGGAAAAAATCACGCTGGCTTCAACGTCTACCCGCACACATACAAGCTATCTTAGCCTGCAATACAGGAAGCTTGGAGACGCTAGCTACGTGTGCTGGGAAGTAAATGCTAATCCCCAGATGTATTCTGTTGCCACAGGAGCTGATTATCAAAATTCTGTTCTTGCTCAGATAGTCGACGAAGTCCGAAACCTAGCGAAGCTTGTCACAAGCTCCTTAACGCTCAATTGCAATCCACGTCATAATGACCATTTCCAGTCCAGAGGTCAATCCAGAAATAGATCCCCATCACCCCGTGTCCAGTCAAGCCAAAGAAATTCTTTTTGTTGGTACCACCAAAGGTACGCACACAAGGCAAGGAAATGTATTCCGCCTTGTTCATTCGACAAAAAAAAATTACGCGCCAACTCGGCTATTACTTCACAACCTCCGACAAACTAATCAGCCCTCCACCATTGACGACGGGTGGAAGAGGCTTCTTAAATAGTCGTCTCTACTTATACGACAGATCATCAAAGAAACCTTTTTAATCGACACTGGAGCTGATACATCAGTCATTCCGGCAACTCCAACCGACCAGCGAAACAAATCTGATTTGTGTCTTGTCGCTGCAAATTCCTCAACCATTTACACTTTCGGCAGAAAAATCCTAACTTTAGATTTAGGCCTCCGTCGAGCATACCCTTGGCAGTTTATTTAGGCAAACGTACCTAAACCCATATTAGGAGCTGACTTCCTAGGTCACTACGAGCTGCTCGTTAACGTCAAGGAGAGAACACTTATTGATCCACTTACTACACTGAAATCTTTTTGGACAACAGGTAATAGGACAAAATTCAGCGCTATCAGTGCTCATGGACCCTGAAGTAAACCCATATTAGGAGCTGACTTCCTAGGTCACTACGAGCTGCTCGTCAACGTCAAGGAGAGAACACTTATTGATCCACTTACTACACTGAAATCTTTTTGGACAACAGGTAATAGGACAAAATTCAGCGCTATCAGTGCTCATGGACCCTGAAGTAGACAGTGAGATACAAAAGCTGTTACGTGAGTACCAGGCCATTACCGTGGAGACGGGTTTTATTAAACGGGTAACTCACAAGGTAACGCACCGCATCATTACTAACGGACCTTCCATTGTTTCAAAAGTGCGACGACTATCTCCCGAGAAACTGTCTGCGGCTAGGGAAGAGTTCGATTTTTTGTTTAAACAGGGAATTTGTAGACCCTCAAGTAGTTGCTGGTCTTTTCCTTTACATCTCGTTATAAAGAAAAATGGCGACTGGAGACCTTGCGGAGATTACAGGCGGTTGAATGCCAGTACCGCTCCTGCCGCTACGCTATCCCGCTTATTCACGATTTCGTTTACTACTTGCAGGATTGCAAATATTTTTCGACTTTAGATTTGGCTAAGGCATACCATCAAATTCCTATTGAACCGGAAGACATTCCCAAAACTGCTATATGCACTCCATATGGGTTCTTCGAATACACTCGCATGACCTTTGGTCTCTGGAATGCAACACAAACCTTCCAAAGATTCATACACAGGAATTTAATTTTGCTTCGTCTATTTGGATGACATCCTTAGTGCCTCTCGATCTAAATTAGAACACATTACCCACTTGAAACAAATTTTCGCACGGTTGAAAAAATATGGTCTCATCATAAACATGGACAAATGCGATTCTTATAAGCTCAGGTCAAATTCCTAGGGCATTTAGTCACACCCCAAGGAATTAAACCATCTCCCGAACGTGTGTCAGCAATTTCGAACTTCGTGACGCCGAAAACTGTTAAAGAACTTCGACGATTCCTAGGTATGGTAAACTTTTACCGCAGATTCCTTCCCCATGCGGCCAGCCACCACGTCCTTCTCAACCAATATTTAACAGGTCCGAAGAAGAAGGGTGCACAACTCATCAATTGGTCCGTTGAGGCCATCAAAGCATTCGAAGAGGTCAAAACCCAGCTGGCTCAAACAACCCTGCTAGCTTTCCCTGTCCTGTCGGCAGAACTTGCGTTGCATGTGGACGCTTCGGACACTGCTATTGGCACCGCACTTCACCAAAAGGTGGACAACCTTTGACAACCTCTTGGTTTTTATTCGGTCAAGCTAAACAGCGCTCAACGCAATTATAGCGCTTACGACCGAGAGCTGCTTGCCGCCTACCTAGGCATTAAATATTTTCGATATCATCTGGAGGCACGTACTTTCACTCTGTACACCGATCACAAACCGTTAACGTTCGCTTTTAAACAGCAGCCGGAGAAAGCCTCCCCAGGCAATTAAGACACTTGGATTTTGTGGGACAATTTACTACAGATATAAGGCACATAGCCGGAAAGGACAACGTTGTCGCCGATGCTTTATCACGCGTTGATGAGATACACATCCCGAGTATTATTGATTTCGGATCTATTGCGGATAGTCAGACCGAAGACTCCGAGTGTCAGGACCTTTTGCAAAATTCACAGTACAAATTCGAAAAGCTTCCAGTTTTTGGTACCAATAAACAACTGTATTGTGAAGTCTCTCCTGTTGGCATCATACTTTTTTTTCCGCCAAAATTCAGAAAACAAGTATTCGACTCTATTCATAATCTTGCCCATCCCGGTATTCGCACCTCGAACAAGATAATTACTTCCCGTTATTTTTGGCCTTCCATCAATAAGGACGTTAACTCTTGGGCACGGTCCTGTTTAGCCTGCCAACAAAGCAAAGTGTCACGACACGTAAAAAGCTTACCAGGTACGTTTCCGGCATCCTCACATCGCTTTCAGGATATTCACGTCGATATAATTGGACCGCTTCCTCCTTCACAAGGTTTCAGGTACTGTCTTACCATCATTGACAGGTTTTCTCGATGGCCCGAAGCTATTCCTCTGTCTACGATCGACGCAGAAACGGTTGCAGAAGCATTTTTCCGAAATTGGATATCGCGCTTTTGAGTTCCCAGAACAGTCGTCACCGATCAGGGACTCCAATTCGAGTCAGCCCTCTTCGCTGAACTCTCTAAATTATTAGGCTTTGAACGCAATAGAACCACAGCTTACCATCCACAGGCCAATGGTTTTCTAGAACGATGGCACAGAACGCTAAAAGCAACAATTATGGCATATAAAGGGAAATCATGGTTTAAAGTCCTTCGTTTAGCATTACTAGGGCTGCGTACAACTTTCAGAGAAGAGTTCCAAGCAACTCCGGCAGAATTAGTTTACGGCAAAAGCTAACGTCTTCCCGGCGATTTTTTGCATGGCTCAAAAAGCCACTCCCAAAACGAATTTATTATTTCACTCCGGAATACCCTTTCAGAAATCAGACCAGTTCAGGCGTCAAATCACTCTCGACAGTCATTCTTCAAATTTAAAGAACTCCCCAATTGCTCCCATGTTTTTGTTCGTACGGACTCAGTCCGGGCCCCACTCCAACCGCCTTATCAAGGTCCCTATGAAATCGTTAGCCGCAAAGACAAATTTTATACTCTGAAGATACGAAACAGAGAGACAAACATTTCAATCGATAGGTTGAAACCCTGTTTCAAGAAAGACGACACTGATGTCTACCAAGCCCAGCACACCGATGCTACTGTCATTCATAACACTCCGCTATCATCATCACACACGCCGTCAGACTACCAAGTGCCAAGTTAGTCAGTCACTGAACGTTTTCAACCAGGCCTCGAAGACGTATTAAGCAACCATGACACTTCTCATACAGATGAATCTTCCGATTTTTACGGATTCAAAGATTCACCACGCCAAACAAATCCGAACCCACCACCTAGTCCTCCGCCTACACGATCAGTCAGTTTTATGCCAGACGGAAACACGTTATTCCAACAACCACGAGAGCCGGTCGAGCCACTCAACCCCCTGATAGATTCGATTATCGCTAAACTAAAGGTTACGCTGGTGGGGGAGTGTTGTGGCTACATTCCCAACGGGCTATGATGGCCAGTCTTCAACTAGCAACCACAGCGAGACACCTGTATGGAGTCACAAAAGTAAGCAACTTCACGTGGAACATTTGTAAGGACCTAAAAAACTGAGCAAAAATAACTTAGAAGGTTGGAAAACGTTAGGAGTAAGTAGGCACTGATTTTCTAAAAAGAAAATAGAGAATCAAAATAAATTAGTCTGTCAGCTTTTTACTAACCAAAAAGTGACACAAAATATTTCCTAGCGGTTAGAGAAAATTAAAAAAAAAATATAGTTTTATTGTCCGTCCGAGTAATAATATTAAGTTTTAGTGTCCGTCCGTTTTAGATTAACGTAATATATATCCCGTAGATACCGCTAAGTAATCGATGTATCTAGAATTAAATCAAGGCTCGAAGAGAGCGTTATTTTGTATAGCCCAGTCATAATATCGTTGTGGTTCACGTTGAGCTCGATGAGAGCATTATTGTTGTTAATACCAAAACTGTACGTACAAGTTCCTGTTCTGTTTCGAAGATCCAAAATATATATTAAAAGATTTTGGAAAGTCGTCTTTGTCTTACCCAAAATCCAGTTCAAATATTTTGGGCAATCTGGATTACGTACAGGATCGCACCAGCCCCATTCAAGAAGGAAAAGAACCTCTTTAACTCACATCGAGCTACACCGAGAATTCTCTCCACCTCTAGTGAGACTCTGGCATTAATAGGACCCCTTCAGCTCACATCAAGCTGTACCGAGAGTTCGCCCCATCTCTAGTGAGACTCTGGCGTTCCACTTCTTGGCGTAGAAGACCGACAAGCTATACATACACGAGCAACAAATTTGTGAGGTGTGTTATCCTCAAGGCAGGGCTGATACACCTTTTACACCAAGCACTCACCTTCGAAGAACTATCAACCGTTACAGTTGAAATTGAGGCTATTCTCAATTGTAGACCGTTGACACCATTATCTGCCAATGCAAATGACCTAGAAGCCTTAACCCCAGGTCATTTTCTAATAGGTGAGCCAACTACTGCAATAGTTGATCCAGGAGCAGTTCCACCACATATAAGTCTAATTAAAAGTTAGAAACTGGTGTCACACATTAAACATGAGTTCTGGCGACGCTGGTCAACGGAATATCTCAGCGAACTTTAACAAGGGCACCAGTGGAAGCAAGAAAGCAAAAATGCCAAACCAGGAATGATGGTACTAATCAAGGACGACAACTTGCTTCCTTTGAGATGGTAGCTCGGAAGAATTGAGAAGACCATGCAAGGAGAGGACGTATTGGTACGAGTTGCCGATGTCCGCACGAATTCTGATATTATGAGGCTGCCAATTCACAAATTAGCTCCACTACCAATCGAAAAGACGGAGAAATCTAACAATTCCAATGCTGCGACTCGACCTGGCACTTCTCGAAGTGACGACATTACTTCCGACACGACCAACAATCCAGACAATCGTCCTAAATGAAGAAAACTTCGACCATCGTCAAGTCCAGTTACAAGTATGCTCCTACTAACATGTTTAATCATGCCTATTCTTGGAAATCCCTTAGCTCAGATTATTCCATTCAAATTACAAGCGAGGATATATTTCGAGAATCTTGGTTCTGCTAACTTGGTCAACAATGAGTGGTCCCTTATAGTGTACTACAACTTGGTAGGATATTGGAAGGAGCATGACGCAATTAGAATTGGCATAGGTAACCTGAAACATATATGTAGTATGCTCGAAAGCGCAAGCTACTGTTCTCTGATCACCGATCAACTTGTCTCATGAAAGAAGATTTCGCCCAAATTTCCTCATCAAAGAGATCAAGGCGAGCCCCACTTAACATAATCGTCAACATAGCAGGAGCACTGTTTGGGATCCTAGATTCAGAATATGCCGAAAAATTTTCAACAACCATTGACCAAATAAGAACCAATGAAAATCATTCACTGCAGTTGATCAAAAATCAAACATCTTTGATAGCCTCCACTGTAAACGTATTAAAACATGATCAGGAAAGCATGACTAGCCGTTTAGAGACCATCAAGAATCATATAATGATCATAACCACCCAACTCGACAATATTACAGAAGAGATATACCACCGGAAAGTGGCTGAGACATTTTCCACTTGGGCTCTGCAGATAACATTGATGACTATGAAGTACCAACGAGCTCAAACAGCTATTTTGAATGTACTGACTGACACACACCTCGGGAAAATCAACCCCCAGCTATTGTCTCCGCGGCAACTAAAGGACGAATTAAATACAATAAAAGATCACTTACCATCAACAATCAGATTACCCACAAAAACAGATTATCTACTGCATCTTTATAATCTTTATAATCTCATGAAAGTCGAAGGTCGAGCAACAAAAAAATATGTGATATTTCGATTAAAGCTCCCTTTATTTACTTTTGAGGAGTTTGAACTATATCGCATCATTTCAGTTCCAGTAATAATCAATGGCAGTTTTGTAGCTATCAAACCATCAGCTGAATTTCTGGTCGTCAATCTCCACAAGGACAAATATTATGCGCTCAACAACCAGGAATTTCATCTATGTCAAACCATTGGCGAGTCACATCACATGTGCATTCAAAACCATCCAATGTATCGAAGAGGAGCCAATGTCAGATCCTGTGAACTGAACTTCCTGACATAGGCGCAACCATCCAGCAGTTGCGAACTAATTAATGCGAAAAACCTCCCTAAATGGAGTCAGTTCTATAATCCAAAAAAATGGATTTATTCCGTGAAAGGAAACACCAGCGTCACTGTCGTCTGTCACACCAACACCGTTCAATAGGTACTACAAGTTGCAGGAATTCTGAGCATGGAAACCAATTGCGAAATTAGGCATGATTATTTAACTCTGCAAGCCCACACCACCTATGCACGTACAATGAAATCATCATTCAATCGCACACAAAATCTTACCGGTTTCATATACCCAGAAGGCTCTGCATCTACATACTCTCAAACTTCCAACATCCAACGAACATCATTACAAACGGGAAGAAATAGAAGACATACAAAAGCAGATTCAGGAACTCAAAGGGAATGAAATACTACCCGAAGAAATTCATACCAATAACGTACTGTTACGCGCCATAAAGTGATACAAGCAACATCTATTGGAAATGGAAACAACTTAAGGTTAGTGACATCCTAGTAAACTGGGTTTGGAGAATGGAATATTCAGGAAGGTTCTAGGATAATTCGTAGAGTATAAATACGGCGCTACTCACATCCAGAAGGCGAGTCTAATTTCAGACAGTGAAGTGAACGGATAGTGATAATTAGAAATACAGTACTAGCGATAAAAAGAGTTGATTTGATTGTTTGTGAATTTGTGAAAGTAAACAGTAGAGTGAAATAAAGAAAGAACTTGTTAATTATTTTTAAATATTGTGTTTTAAATAACGAACTAAGACCACGCTCGTAACAACGGGGGCAGAGTTGGTTGGTAGAATTCCTCACACTTTCCTAGTTTCAGACATAATGGATGAATGGAGTAGACTTTATGACCACATATAAAATAAATTTAGATGTCGAAGAACGAATACTCAAATATGGCAACATAGAAATTCCTATGAGACTAGGAGGAGGAACAGATTATCCTGCAAAAATAAGGACGATGGTCTGTGAGAATATTACTCTCTCTGCATTCTCGGAGACGCTGGTATGGACAAAGCTTCCTGATGATATCGGGACCTGCCGATTCTATCTGGTGGAGCCTAACCCTACAAAAGTAACATCGAACATCATCGTTGGTAAGACTTTAGTGAAGGCAGAAGGCGCAACATTAATTCCAGTCAGAGTGCTCAACAAATCCGAAAATGAGGTACATCTAAAAGAAGGTGCTATAATTGGGAATTGTGAACCCGTTTATCAGATTGTTAATTTGGAAAATAGTAGTAATATTAAGGAGGCAATACATATACCAGCTACTACTCAACAGGTTCACAAACTTCTTTCATCTAGTGCCTTAAGTGAACAGCAATACAACGATGCCAAAGAGATGATCGATGAATTTTTGGAATTATTTGCGATGAATGATGATGATTTCGGCAAAACAAATCTTGTCCAGCATCGGATCAATACAGGAGATTCTATCCTATTCGGCAACCACCACGAAGACTACCATTAGCCAAACAACCAGAAATTGCAGATATGATAAAATCCATGAAGGAACAAGGCATAATTGAGGAATCTAACAGCCCTTGGACATCGCCAGTTGTTTTGGTCAGGAAAAAGGATGGCAGCACCCGATTCTGTGTGGACTACCGCCAACTAAATAATGTAACAAGAAATGATAGCTATCATTTACCAAGGATTGGTGACACATTGGACACACTTTCCGGAGCGCAATAGTTTTACACATTGGATTTGAAGAGCGTTTACTGACAGGTGGAAATACATCCCGAGGACCGAGACAAAACTGCTTTCTCAGTTGGAAGTGGCTTATGGCAATTCAAAGTTATGCCATTTGGATTATGTAATGCTCCAGCCACATTCGAACGACTCATGGAATGTGTTTTACGAGGATTAACCTGGAAAACATGTCTTGTCTACTTAGATGACATAATTGTGATCGGAAGAACATTCGAGGAACATAAAAACAACTTACAACAACGTACTTCAAAGACTGAGAGATGCGAAATTGAAGCTCAGTACGAATAAATGCGCTCTATTCAAGAATGAAGTAAAGTATTTGGGGCATATAGTTTCATCACAAGTAGTAAGAACTGATCCAGAGAAGATAACAGCTGTCAAAAATTGGCCTGTTCCAAAGGACAAATATCAATTAAGGAGTTTTCTTGGATCAGCTACCTAGTGCAAGCGATTCGTATACGGTTTTACAGATATAGCAAGGAGCCTATATCAACTTACAGAAAAAGGAAAGCCGTTCATATGGTCAGATAAATGTAACGAGAGTTTTTCAAATTTGAAGCAACACCTCTGTGGAACTCCAGTGCTTCACTATCCAAAGCCGGGAAAAACTTTTATATTGGACACGGATGCCAGCAATGTAGGTATTGGTGCAGTGCTTTCACAGGAGGAGGATGGTCAAGAAGTGCCAGTAGCTTATTTTAGCAAACACTTTCAAAATCAGAAAGAAATTATTGTGCTACAAGGAAAGAGCTACTTACATTGCATTGTAAACTCAACCAACCATTTCCATAAATATCTCTGCGGGCAGAAATTTATCCTCCGCACTTACCATGCAGCGCTTAAATGGCTTTTACAGTTTAATAACCCTGAGGGGCAAGGGGCGAGATGGATAGAGCGACTCCAAGCTTATGACTTAAAAATCCAACACCGAAGAGGACGTATCCATGGAAATGCAGACGCCCTTTACGACGTCCATGCAAACTTGAATGCAGACATTGCGTTCGGGTGGAAGCAAAAGAAACAAAGGCAACTATACAGATGATAACGGTGGAACCATCGGAGGGTTGGGACAACGAGAGCTTGCGAACAGCACAACGGGAAAAGACCCAGACATATCACCCATTCTTGCTTGGAAAGAAGAAATGGAAAAACAACAATGGACAGATATCTCGGAGAGGAGTGAGAAACTGAAGAGCTACTGGGCCCAATGGAATTCTCTCACGTTGAATGTGGTATATTAAAGCGCAAGTGGGAATCAAGTAACGGCGAGTCATTCCGAATGCAGATAGTCGTGCCAGCATCCCAGGTGAAAGATGTTCTAGAAGAAATGCACAGTGGATCATCTGGAGGACATTTGGGGGTGAATAAAACAATTTCCAAAATACGTGAAAGGTTTTATTGGTTACATATGCGAGAAGATGTTCAGGAATGGTGCCGCAGATGCACTATCTGTGCTTCTTGCAAAGGTCCACCACACAGAAGTAGAGGAGAAATGCATAAGTATAATGTAGGAGCCCCATTTGAAAGGATAGCCGTAGACATCGCTAGACCTTTTCTAGAAACAGATAACGGTAGCCGTTATATATTAGTTGCTATTGACTATTTCAGTAAATGGCCTGAAGCTTACGCAATCGCTAATCAAGAGTCTACCACAGTAGCGGATCAAGTAATAATGAATTGGGTCAGTAGATTTGGTGTTCCTCATGAACTTCATTCGGACCAAGGACGGAACTTCGAATCACGGACTTTCCAAGTGATGTGTAAAATTCTGGGAATAAGAAAAACCAGAACAACTCCTCTGAATCCACAATCTGATGGCATGGTAGAGCGCTTCAACAGAACATTGGTCGAGCATCTAAAGAAAGTAGTCGACTATCACCAACGCGATTAGGATCGAAATATTCCCATGTTCTTAATGGCCTGTCGATCAGCTGTTCACAACACGACCGGACAAACTCCTGCAAAAGTGATATTCGGAAAGGAAATTTGTTTACCTAGCGACCTCAAGTTTGGTACACCCCGAGGTGAACAAAAGTTACCAAACGATTATGTATCGGAACTTAAACAACGATTAGCTGATGTACACGAGGTCACGAGAGCAAAAGTAGCAATAAATACCGATCGGATGAGGACCCGCTATGACTTACGTGCTAACTCAGCAGGATTTAATGAAGGTGACCTTTTTTGGCTGTACAACCCGAAACGACGTAAGGGACGTTCTCCCAAATTACAACAACACTGGGAAGGACCGTATTCAGTAGTGACTAGAATTAATGACGTAGTATATAGGATTCAGCGGGGTACAAGAGGCAAACGCAAAATCGTTCATATAGATCGTTTATGTCAATACTGCGAGCATCAAGACCGTGGATCACCTGTTGTTCGGGACGAACAATTTTAAGAAGGGGGCAGTGTTACGCGCCATAAAGTGATACAAGCAACATCTATTGGAAATGGAAACAACTTAAGGTTTGCGACATCCTAGTAAACTGGGTTTGGAGAATGGAATATTCAGAAAGGTTCTAGGATAATTCGTAGAGTATAAATACGGCGCTACTCACATCCAAGAGGCGAGTCTAATTTCAGACACTGAAATGAACGGATAGTGATAATTAGAAATACAGTACTAGCGATAAATAAAGAGTTGATTTGATTGTTTGTGAATTTGTGAAAGTAAACAGTAGAGTTAAATAAAGAAAGAACTTGTTAATTATTTTAAATATTGTGTTTTAAATAACGAACTAAGACCACGCTCGTAACAGTACATCATTTTACCTTGGGATACACCGCACTCCCGCTAACCATCACCATTGCACCAGTTTTGCTATACATAAAATGCACAAGAAATAAACATAATCCACCAAGAAATACACCAATTCCAGCCCAACGGACGTTGGTTGCAAGACAGTTCGAAATAGAGCGGGAACTCGTCAGCCAAGAACTGTACTCAGAAGCCGGTCAAGGCGAGGGAGGATGTTAATAATTCCCAAGCAGCTCAATCCGATAAAGAATTTCATCGTCATCAGAAAAATTCTTAAAAGAATCGTTCTCATGTCATACACGGCATGTCGTTGCAAATAGATGAAATGCGATGCCTTCAGCGTCGCATTTATGCGCTGGAATTCGATGTCTGTTTCATGAAAATAAAATGCTCGGTCAGCTTGGTGCCTGAGAAAATTTCGCTTTTCACATATTTTCTTTTGTTTTTGTCTTTTTATTGTCTTGTCACAAATATTATTCTTATGTATAAATAACCGATTTTGAAATAGAGTTTTGTAACGAAGTCACATGCCTGGCACCTACACTACCATCCCACTTGCCCTATCTATATGAAATAATGCAAGAACCGTTCCAAATTCTTATCATTTACATGATTTATTTCTCTATTTTAGGAAAATAAATCATACCAAAAATACATCAGCAACACCAGAGCCGATCACGCGGCCAGGGCATAACAGAGTATCATACACTCAATGCCACTGCGCCGGCGTACCACACAGATGCTGATCGAAGAATCTAGTCAACCAGTAGTGGGAGAATAGACAAAGCTAGCGCCGCCAGGTCTATTACACACTGCACTACTGCTGACCGCGCATATATAAAGGGGCCTGCCGCTGCCAGAAATCAGTCTTGATCGTGAGCTCGACCTGAGCAGAGCTCCAGTGCCAGCTACTACCGGAGACCAACAGAAATCGAAGTCCAGTCCAGTCCAGTACAGCACAATCCGAATCAACCAGCGCAGTCTGTCCGAGTAGACGAGACCAGACCAGACCAGAAGAGGAACAAATAGAGCCAGATCACCAGGAATCAGTCAGTTGCCTCCCAGCAATCAGACTGTCGAGAACTCCCGACTATCCGTGCTGATTCTGCCTAAGACGTGCGTACGATTTTCGTATTGGTCTAGGACAGAATATTCGCACACTATTTTATCAGTTATCTGTCCCCATGCTGATTCTGCCTAAGACGTGCGTACCATTTTCGTATTGGTCTAGGACAGAATATTCGCACACTATTTTACCAGTTATCCGTCCCCGTGCTGATTCTGCCTAAGACGTTCGTACGATTTTCGTATTGGGCTAGGACAGAATATTCGCACACTATTTTACCAGTTATCCGTCCCCGTGCTGATTCTGCCTAAGACGTTCGTACGATTTTCGTATTGGGCTAGGACAGAATATTCGCACACTATTTTACCAGTTATCCGTCCCCGTGCTGTTTCTGCCTAAGCCATGCGTACGATTTTCGTATTGGTCTAGGACAGAATATCCGCTCACAATTTCCCCGTCTGTCCATTTCCGTGCTGTTTCTGCCCAAAGACGTGCGTACGATTTTCGTATTGGTCTGGGTCAGATTATTCGCACACAACTACCAGATATTCGCCCCGTGCTGTTTCTGCTTATGACATGCGTACGCCTTCGTACTGGTCTGAGCAAGAATATCCGCACTTACACTCATACTAAGGCACCCGACCTCGTTATATTCTCACTAGGGTATACGAAGTGTGATTAGAGTATTGAAGTGCAATCCTGAATAACCAGGAAAGAACATATCAGATGAATTATAGATTACAGTGACAATAGTGAACTAGATGTAGAAATAATAACCGTGAAATACATTAGCGAATAACAAATTAGAATTAATAGTGAAATAATAATGAATTATAACCTAGAATACATAAGTTCGACAAAGTAAGACTAAAGTAATGCTAAACTAGAATTGTTAGGGATAAGCAACAGTGATTAAAGCAAATATATAAAATTACCCAAGTGTATTATTGGTAACACAAACGTCGAGGAACCCAACCCTGGACTACTCCCGAGCTATCCGCACACTATCATACCCGACATTACAGTTTTTTAGTAAAAAAGTAAATCTTCAACAAAGAGGGTGTTTTATTTGAAAAATCATAAATTTTCTTTCTGCGGTGCTTAAGTGTTGCACCTACTGCACCATTCATCAGGAGTACAGGTGATACACCTTACTCACATACAACGCGGAGAAGCAAAAGAGTTTATCCGCTCAAGAAAAAATACAGATACTCTTCGTATGGAAATAGATCTAAGGAAAGAAAATAATTTGCCTCTGTAAATATCTTTGTAATTTTTTTATGAAGAAATTGAGTTATAACGTAATGAAGTTCTAGAGTTTATTATTTCTCCTTCACTCTCCCGGAGCCCTCTTCGAGTTGATGGTTGATTAGGTCCGCTCTTCCACCACTTTCAGATCGATCATCATAGGGACACTGAAAATAGTCTGTCGTTGGGTGGATGGGGCCAGCAGAAAAAAGGCAGCATATCTGCGCCTTCACACGAGGTAATGGTAAGTGTTGTAAAGGTCCCTTCTGGACCGGGTGTGTTGCGGCTTTTTCGTTTTGATATGAACAATTTTGTATATGGCAGGTGCAGCGGCAGATCTTCGTGGAACCCCCCACACTCTCCGCCAATATCGGAGTCGTGGTAGCGTGCCGCCCCACACTTCAACGCTGTCCACCGAGTGATTTGTCAGCTCATGGTGGCAGTCTGAACTTCACGTCCAAGTCAAACACTTAGCGTATATCCATAACAATCATAGCGCCCAAAGTGGGGCCACCTCAGCAGACTTCGGTGGTCTAATTGTAAATTTTACTGGGGACTGGGACTTGTAGTGAGACGATCATTTGGCATTTTGCTGATTGATTGACCTCAACTCTCATATCCAATGGAAGTTACATGCGGGCCTGAGTCTGACTGATTTGGGTAACGTTTTCCTAGTTTCAAGTAAAGTTAAAGTTTTAGCGAGTTTGAGATTTTGTATTTTGGTAATGTTTTGCAAGTTGCGAGTAAAACATTCAAATAAAGTAAAGTAATGTTTTTGCAAGTTTAAAGTTTTTGAAAGTTTGTTCTGAGTAAAGTAAAGTTTTGACGTTGTTTTTGAAATGCTTTTGGATTTCTTTAAATTTTTTTTAGATCTTTCCCGCTGGCCTTCTGCTGTGGAAATGGTAGGTGGTCTCACAGCATTTTTTGTTGTGTTCTTACAGAGGCATATCGCGCTGGTCATCCGACTGGACAGAGTCATGAATCTGTGAGATGACTTTTTGGCTCGAGCTAACTAGTTGACCAGATTCGTGGTTTTACCCAGCTGGAGGATTGGTTAGATAGTGCGATGGAACGATGAGAAAGGAAGGGTTTGTTGGAGGATGCAAGTGATGCTGGAATAATCAACAGCTGGCATACTGCTAACTGCCTGGCTGAAGAATCTCTTGCAGCATTTTCAATCTTTGACATGTCCAACGCGACTTTTCAGAGACTTCGTTAAGAATGCAAACAATTTTTCATACACACATCCACATCACTTGCCCTTGCCTTAGTTTTTGATCTGAAATTTTGAAGAGTGGACCTGGGAGACCTTCGTCTTGAGGAGTAAGCTCTTGGAAAGAGAGGGAGAAAACTTTTATGATTTTGTGATTTTGTCATTACGATAATTTGAGTGAGCTCATGGGAGTTTAAGATCTTTTTGATTGTTTTAATTTTGAGTTTGGAATAGTGTTTCTGTCCCTTTTGTATTTTCTTCTTATTTGAATTTTTTTGAATGAAAAGTCTATCCATCGTGGAAGCAGAGGCAAATATCTTTTGTTTTTTTAAATCCATGCTGGAATTAGAGTTGTATGGCTTTATGGACTGAGCTTACATTGGATGTTTTTTTTTCTTTTTATTAAGTGGCAACACTGAAGTTACATATTACATTTTATTTCAACATCAGTCCTCTGTTGGTGAAAAGTTTTAACTTTTCCGAATCAGTGAGATTACCTTGATTCTGACCATCTCGGACATTCGTCTGACTTTGCAAATTTTTAACAATGACTACCATGCGAACGCCACCTCCCGCCACGGACATTCGAACAAAGTTGCCTGAACAGTGCACCGTCTGTCAGGATGGAGACTGGTCTGTCAAGAGGAAGCCAGTAGAGATTGTTTGTGGACATGTGTTCTACGAGGAATGTTTGCGAACGTCCCATATTCACGTTCTTATTCACAGTCTAACTGCCCGAATTGTAGGTGTCGTCTCACACAATATGACTTCATGGTCTATACGGCGCCTGTTCCGAAAAAGACTTCTACGTAGCCTGTAAATCAAGAATTTCCGTGCCTGAATTCAATCTGCCTCCATTAACGATTCCACCGCCAAATCGTGGATCTTTGTCTCCGAATGTACAAAATCAACATTCAGCAACCTTTCCACATCCGAATTAGAGGATGAATAGTTCAGTATCTACTACCCATGGTCAGGGCCTAGTAGCTTAAGAAGCATTAATGGTTGGCCTTCGAATTCAGATGCAGGACTTAATACGAGAAAAAATCACACAGAGGATGGGTATTCTGTGAGATGAAATTTTTAACCATCTTAATCAGATAGCTCCTGCTGCACTGATTCCGCCCATAGATACTACTCGACCACCACCACCTATGGGTGCGCCTAGAGTACAACAAAGACCAGATAGTTCACAAGAACCGAGCCCTAATAGCATTCCTCAGGCCTAAGCTTACCAGAATGATAGACCTCAACGTAACTCAGGGTCGCGGCGATCAGGTAGTCCTATACGTAGATGGAACTTTCGTTTAGTGGAGAATGTTCCAAACTGTCAGTAGGCGAGTTTGTCTTCCGAGTTGAGGCACTCACCTACTTCGCTCTCGAAATAGATTTTGACATCCTTGTTCGTAACATGAGCACGTTGCTCACAGGTCTTGCCATGGAATGATACTGGTCATACAAGTACATCAAGACAGCCCTTCTAGCTGAATTGGGAGTTCCCAAAAATGACCTGAAGGTGCGAGTTCAGTTAGTGTCCCGTAGACAAAAGCCTGGCGAATCCTTTGCGACGTACCATCAGAATCTGGTGCAGTTGCGTGATTAACTGCAGACTTCAATGCCAGATAAGGAGTTCCTGGCAATAATTAAGGCTAACCTGTTGGCGGAGATCCAGAACAAGATCTCTCTGCACCCGACAAATACCATTGGGCAGCTGAGATACCTCGTCACACAAATTCAAGCTACGCAATTGCGGATTGCAACTGCTAGTACCCTGAACCCTTATCGATATCACCGAGTGAGTGAGATCGAAGAATCTCATAATTTTTACCCTGACTTACCGATATTACCTGAATCTGACAACAGTATACCCGAAGTGCCAGCTACCTCGAATAGACCAGCAGCAATCTGTTGGAATTGTGATCAACAAGGGCATTTATATCAAGACTGCTTGCAAGACAGACAAGAAGTGTTCTGCTATGGATGCGGACGCAAAAACGTCTTTAAGCCAAACTGTAGACACTGTTTATAGAAAAACGAGAGACGGGTCGGATATCCCAACACCTTTTCTCGGCCAATTCCAACGTCTCGAATGTCAACAGCTGCGAATACACCAGTCCGACCATTGAACAAGGAAGACAGTCTGCTCAATCAGCGGACTCAGACGAACCAATAGCCTGTCCGTTAATATCACACAGTGACTCTGGTGATATTAACAATCCTTCTGACAGTCCTAATGCTGATAATAGTTCCTTAATAGAAACAGAGAACCTAATTGACTTCTCTGTTGATTTTCAAGGTCTCGTTTCCATCAGTAGGGAGCGCACGACACTTCTTTAGAAAAGTCTTCAATTTTCGACACACCGATAGAACCAACCGTACTTTTTTCGAATGATGTTGCTGAGCAGGAAGTACTGTCTCCTATTATTTCGATTTTGAAATGGCCACCAAGCTCGGATATGACGAGTTGGCGTGAGCCTGTTTTATACCCACTGACGCCCTACCAGACGCGTCTTTTTTTTTTTTTTTTTTATATATATTATTAAGCCAAGCTCAGGGGATACCCTATGATGCAAAGCACAGCATGGCAGGAAGGAGATAGGGAAAGGATTAGGGGATATGAGGAAAGTGGCGGAGGTGCCGATGTATGTCGCCCTTAAACTTCCGCAGATTGTATGCCGGAGGAAAAACAGAAGATGGTAAGCTGTTCCACATTCGCACTGTTCGGGATAAAAAAGCATCTCTGAATTTTACTGTACGGCCGAAAGTAATTTGAAGGGTTAAAGGATGTGCGCGGTTTGCAGCGCGAGTATTGCGTGCAGGAATCATTCTACAAGGGATTAGACTAGATATTTCATCAGAACATTGACCATGCATATAGCGATAAAGGAGCGAAAGGCATCCAACATTGCGGCGGTGCTCGAGTGAGTCGATATGACAAGTTATTGCCAAATCGCCAATGAGCTTGAAGGCTCTCTTTTGGACAATATCCAATGAAGCTAAGGCTGTGCGACCAGCCCCGGCCCATATATGGGAGTTGTATTCCATTCTAGGTCTAATGTAGGACTTGTAGAGGAGCGCTAGATTTGACGGGCTGAAATATTTCTTACACCTTTTCAGAAATCCAAGACATTTCGATGCTTCTTTGGCAACAGAGAAGATGTGATCTGTTCAGTTTAACTTACTGGAAATATTAATGCCAAGAATGCTTAGTGACGGTGAATCAGAAATGAATGCTCCATCAAAAGAAACGGGTGTGGTTAAGTTATGATCTTGTTTTAATGAGATAAGACAGCTTTGGGACTTTGATGCATTGAATTCGACGCGATTCGCTTTGCCCCAAGCGAGGATATTGGCAAGATCGTTATTCAATGATCTAGTCATGCAATCTCGTTTAACACATGCAGCATTCCCCCTGGATTCTGCAAGAGTGTCAAAGGAGTAAGCGAAATCAAGAGTACTGTCATCTGCGAAACTATGGATGGGATTGAAAGTAAGGGAAAGCAGATCATTAATGAAAATTAAAAAGAGAGTTGGAGAGATAACAGAGCCTTGAGGTACACCGGCATTTATGGGATGCGGTTCAGACGTAACGCCATCTAATACAACACGTATTTGGCGACTAGATAGGAAACTTTCAATCCATAATACAAGAGGTGGGGAGAGACCAAGTGCTTTGAGTTTGGCTAAAAGGGCTGGATGCCAGACTCTATCAAAGGCTTTTGAAATATCTAGGGCAACGATTTTAGACTCACCAAAATTGTGAAGACTACGGTTCCAACGTTCCGTAAGAAAGGTCAGCAAGTCTCCAGATGAGCGTCCAGCTCGGAAGCCATATTGGCGATCGTTGATGAGATGATTAGTTTCTAGATACTTCATTAATTTTGAGTTAATGATAGATTCAAAAACCTTTGAAAGAATCGAAGTGATGGCAATTGGTCGATAATTTGAGGGATCGCTACCCTCTCCTTTCTTAGGAATAGGCTGAACGTGAGCTAGCTTCCAAGCAGTTGGAAATTTTCCTGTCGAATAAGACAAGTAGAAGAGTTTGCGCAGAGGTTTAGCCAAGGATGAGGCGCAGCTTTTAATTAACAGGGGCGAAAAACCATCAGGACCTGCGGCTTTGGAGACGTTGATCCCCTTAAGGACCCTGACCACATCCCTCGTACGAACGTGTATTGGCTCTTGTACACATTCACACGGGCGATGCAAAACAGGTGTTTGTGAAGTTGGTGGAAGACGAGAATTTGAAGCGAATCTAGCAGCTAAAATATTAGCTTTATCCAGGGAGTCAACAATCACTTCACCATTATTAAGTAGTGAAGGTATAGAGGAACTGGTGAAATTGTTCCTGATGGTTTTGACCAGGGACCAGAAACCTTTGCTACCTTTGCGGCTTGTCAAGATTCTTTGTCTAATATTCTGGTCAAAAAGAAATTTTTCTCTCTGGATAATGGACTTGCAGGTGTTCCGTGCAGTCTTGTAGACTTGTTTCATTTCCGGACATGGATGCAATTGATAGGCGCGAAAAGCAGACTCTTTCGCTTTTATAGCTTGGTTGCACTTATCGTTAAACCAGGAGCGATCATGCTGTTGTTGAGACCTGCTGTAAGAATACGGAATGTATTCACGCATGCCAAGATTTAGTATGTTACTAAATTGTAATGTGCATTCATCAACATCCCTCGAAGCAAAACAGACCGACCAATCAATTTCTTTAAGATACTTATTGAGACTTTCCCAATCAGCATTCTTATAGTGCCAAAGAAGCCTACTTGTAGGTGGAGCAGTTGGTCGGCACAGGTTTGAGGTGGTAAATTGAGCCGTGATTAAACAATGGTCTGAATTTCCAAGAGGGGAACCGACTGAAATGGAATATTTGTCAGGATGAGATGTTAGAAACAAGTCGAGTAAATTAGCTTTATCTCCAGCTGCATCAGGAATTCGCGTTGGTGCATCCACTAGCTGTTGCAAATTAAATGATTCACAGAAGAGTTCAACGAAACGGCCCGCAGGACTTGTGGTAGAAGAATGTCTGAGCCACGGTATATTATGAACATTAAAATCGCCTGCCAGGACGATTTCGGAAGAGGGGGAAACAGAAAGCAAATGATCAATATTGTTGGAGATATTGTCAAATACGAATACCGTGTCGTCATCAGACATATTTGGGCTGCGATAAAGGAAACAGAAGTATATGATGTGCTTGTGAAGTTTGAACCTAATCCAGATATAATTAAACTCTGGATTAGCAGAAGGAAAATCTTGAAGAATAGTAAAGGCCACATCATTCCGAATATATACTGCGATCCCTCTATGCTGAGAAAAAAGAGGCACGAAGCTGTAACCAGGGACGTGATACTGATTAATATCAGCATCAGAAACGACCTTGGTTTCACTTAGCGCAAAAATTGCCGGATTTTTTGAGTTAAGGTGGCAGTACACCGAAAACCGATTTGCTCTTAATCCGCGAATGTTGCAGAAATCTAAAATAAAATTCTGCATGCTGAAGGCAAAAACAAAAAAGCAAAAAAGAACAAAAAGCGACACACAACAACACAAATATTTGGGCGCCACCAGCAGCAGTCAACGACACAGCGAGGTAAAAAAAAACAACAATAGTGTTATGCCTATTGCTGCTTTCAATACCTCAGACCGTGCAGTTCAATGACCACAGCTGAGTGCACCCGGATTGCTGATCAGTGACAAGTGCTAATGCATTTGCACTGATCACAGATGAAGCGAAGGAAAGGAAACGTTACCGTGCTGCTGGCTTATAGAATGTTGATAGGGCATAGAAGAGCCCTTCACTTGGCGGATAAAATTTAATTTTGATAATTTATTTATTGAACGATCGCGTCGAATTTTAAATAATTATAGTTAACGATTTATATGGAAATTGTTTAACACAACACTACAACTTGTTTTAAATTATTTCATTAGCTATGTTTAGATTAATCGATTAGATCTACAACACGAGGCAACATCCGATCGGATTGACTCCACGCACTCGACTCATCTATGAAATTGCAACGCAGTGCGAGGCCGTATCTTCTCATCAGTGGCGGACCTCATAGGAATTATGCACCCGGATTTGGACGTCAATAAGAAAAAGAAAGGATCTACTGTTTGTTGGCTTGAGTATTGTCGACGATTCAAGACGGAACGAAAGAAACTGCCCAGATTTCAGTGTCGATGCCAGAGGACATTCGACCGTATGCCGTATGGTGACTTGCGGAAGCAAACGTCGAATGGAGGAGGTATCACACTCAAGTGCAGGTAGCTACTGGTGCCATGACGAATGTCCATGGTCATGTGGACTTCGACATAACTTTTCGTACTAAGGCCCAAGACGTGCATTTTTACCTGGTTCCTGGGCTCACACAAGCACTATATCTGGCAGTAGATTTCTGGCATCTATTTGGGTTAGCTCCAGATGTTCTGGGTATAGTTGCTGATGTCATATGTCAAAAATATACATAAAAACCTAAAATTCAGTATTTAAAAAAATTAAATCATAAAAAGTCAATAAGCTAATCATGCTTAAAACATGGTGAAGAAAATTGCATCACCATACATTTGATTCCCATAAAACGACTTGGGATAAACAAAAGTTTCAGTTTAAAACCCAAGTCGTTTTGCTTAAAAATTTTATCAGTCGAAAACAATTTAATAAAACAGAAAAAAAAATCAAAAGGCAAATCGTACCTTCAGTACGATTTGCCGCGAAAAATACAATATGTATGTACATACGTACATACATATTACGACAAAAGCTCCCACGATAAGAAATGCGCGCAGCTGATGTTTTTAAAAGTGTAAGATTACATTTTTTTAAGCCACCGTCCGACGCGAATAATTTTGGACAAGATTGAACACGTCCAGAATTAATAGTAAAATTTGTTCATGGTAAGAAAATGGAATTAAGCATTTTCTACCCTGAACAACGGCTCTTGATCACGATGAAGGTGAGTTGAGTGGAGTTGATTTTTGAAAGCGATTGCGGTCACCTCGGGCGGTTTTCGAATAGTAAAAGATCGGTTTTAAAAGAGTTGAAAAAAGATAGTGAGTTTTTTGGTTTTTCGCAACGTTGGCTAATAAGAATAAAAATGATAAACACTTGTAAACTGTAAAGGCACAAAATAAATACAGAAGAATAATTAATAGTATAATTAAGAGTATAGCTAGAGAATAAGGAAAAATGAAATTCGCAATCGGTGAAAGTGTAAAGTCAAGTGCATAGAAATAAGGCTGTGAAAAGTAAAGTCAAGCTCATTGAAATGAAGCATTATAAAGTAATTACAAAGAAAGACGTGTGTTTTCTTGTTGGAGTGTGGAATCGACGGGTTAGTAACCATGAATCAGGGGCGGATCCAGGATTCTTGTGAGGGAGTGGCACAGCTTTGGTTTAAAAACGGTATAAGCTGGAAGCAGATCAAAAGTTCGAAGACACTCGCCAATGTCAAATACATAAAATTTATCATTAAGATACTTGTCTATTAGATAAGTGAGCGGCTACCACTCGGAACGAAGAAAGTTGCTCAACGTTCAGCTTTTGCCACTCGCGAAAGTCAAATGAGGTGTTAAATTATTTATTTTGTTTTAGTTTGTAAATAATGGAAGCGTAAAACTTCCAAATCACCCATTGTAGTTAGTAAAAATAGGGAAACACATTTCGAGCAAATTGGCGAATTAATCATAAATTGTAACTTTGCCATATACAGGAATTAAAGGGATACGTACTTTGCCTCTACTAAGGTCAGGAAAGTTTGATTTTTTTTATATATTATTAAGAAAAGTTAACGGGATACCTTATGATGCAAAGCACAGCATTGCAGGAAGGTCATAGGGAAACGAATTAGCGAACATGAGGAAAGCGCCAGAGGTGCTTAAACTTTCGCTGATTGTATGTTTGAGTAAAGAGAGAAAATGGTAGACTGTCCCCATTCACACACTTCGGGATAAAAACCATCACTTTACTGCATGGCCGAAAGTGATTTGATGGGCGGTTTGCTGCGCGAGTTTTGCGCGCAGGAGTTATTCTGCAAGCGATCAGACGAGATATTTCATTAGAACATTGACCACGCATATAGCGAAAAGGGAGTGAATTGCATCCATCATTGCGGCGTTGTTCGAGAGAGTCGATATTTCAAGTTCTTGCCACATCGACAGTGAGCTTGAAAGCTCTCTTTTGGACAATATCCAATGAAGGTAAGACTGTGCGACTAGCCTCGGGCCCAGATATGGAAATTATATTATATTCTAGATCTGGTGTAGCACTTGTAGAGGAGCTCTATATTCGATGGGTTGAAATATTTATACACCTTTTCAGAAATCTTAGAGATTTCGCTGCTTCTTTGGCAAAACAAAAGATCTGATCTGTCCAGTCCAGCTTAGCTTACAGGAATTATTAAAGCCAAGAATGTAAAAAGACGGTTCTTCAAATGGATGAAACACCTTTGGCACTTAGATGGCTTGAATTCGACGCGAATCGCTTTACTACAAGGGAGAACATGATCAAGGTCGTTATTCATTGATCTAATCACGCAATCTCGTTTGACAGATGTGACATTCCCTCTGGACTCCAAAAGAGTATCAAGGGTACTGTCAACGGCAAAATTTGATATTATCAAGGTCGTTATTGAATGATCTAATCAAGCCATCTCGTTTGACAGATGTGGTATTCTGTCTAGAGTCCCAAGAATGTCAAAAGAGTAAGCGAAATCAAGGCTACTGTCATAGGCAAAACTATGGATTGGATTAAAAGTACGGGAAAGTATATCATCAATGAAAATTAAGAAAAGAGATAGGTTAGGTTTGGTTAGGTAAGAGCAGTGCCACTGGACAACCAGCCAGCCTCACTTAGACCTCCAACGGGTCCATTGTGCCCCTAGACCTCATGAGATAACCCTTCCAGCCGCGGATTTATCCTGCTTTCCTTGGGAAACTCAGGATATATCCAAGACCTTTAACCTAGATCTATCCTGCCTCACTCAGAAAACTCAGGATGTCTCTGAATTTTATGCTTTGAAGCTCCCCCAGACTTGAAAAGAAGTAGCTAGTAGCCTACCTCTTTATACATCAGAGCAGGGCATTCGGAAAGCACATGTTTGACGGTTTCAATTTCCTCCGAGTCCCTACAAGTCCTGCAGAAATCGTTTGCCGCTATTACCAGTCTTCTAGCATGGTCCCCTATGGCCCAGTGACCCGTCATGGCCCCCACTAGATTCCTGGTATTTGCTCTGCTGCTATTAAGCAGTTCCCTTGTCCTTTTCCTGTCATATGCAGGCCACAATAGCCTCGCAATACGACAGGTATCCCTGCTGGTCCATTGGAGGCCTTCCTTTAGATAGACGTCCTTGATGATTTCCTCTTTTAAAGCTCCGATTGGGATCCTCACGTAAGCTACAGCTGCGGAGCTATCCAATTCGGAGCCCTTTTTGGCCAACTCATCAGCCACCTCGTTGCCTGAGATATCCTTATGGCCAGGTACCCAGCTTAGGGTCACCTTGTGCCTTACAGTCAATTCCTCAAGCCTTGTTTTGCATAACTGCACCAATTTTGATTTTACCAGCCCAGCATCCAGCGTCCTAACGGCTGCCTGGCTATGAGTATATATGCAGATGTGCCATGCGGGCTCTCTGCACATGGATACCAATGTTGCCGCCTGATAAATCGCTGTGAGCTGTGCCTGAAAAACACTGCATTTGTCAGGCAGTCTATAAGACTCGTGCCACTGGAGATCTCTAGAGTACACTCCAGTCACTGTGCCCGCACTCGTCTTGGAGCCATCCGCAAATATAGAAATATCGGATGCAACGACCACCTCTTTCCCCTCCCAGTCACTCCTGGTGGGTATCGTTGCATTGATACCCCCACCAAAAGCCAGGATGGGTACTTGATAGTCTGTTTCTACCCTGCAGTCCCTACAGTCCACCTTCTGGAGTATATTGGAGTGCCCAAAACCCCCCTCCGTCCACCAGCCCCCCGCTCTCAGCCTGACAGGACTAGTTGCCGCCACACCCTTACAATAACGGTCCAGCGGCAATAGGTCAAGCATGACCTCCAATGCCGCCGTGGGCGAGGTGCATAGACACCCAGTTATACCCATACAGGCGGCTGTCTGGATTTTTGACAGCACATCAAGGTTACAGTTCCTCGTCAGTGCCGTCCACCAGACCGTAGAGCCGTAGCAGAGGATGGGCCGAACTATGGCTGTGTACATACAGTGTACCACCGTGGGTTTTAATCCCCAGTTTCCGCCAAATATTCTCTTGCACGTGTAGAAGGCCACACTGGCCTTCTTCACGCGTTCTTGTAGATTAGCCTTCCAGCTCAGTTTGGAATCGAGGACGACACCCAAATACTTCGCTTCACTGGAGAGAATAAGCTCCTCTCCTCCCAGCATTGGAAGTCTGAAATCTTGCACCCGTCTCCTTCTTGTAAAAAGGATTAGCTTCGTCTTCGAGGGGTTCACCCTCAATCCACTATTATTGGCCCAGCTATCCAGCTT
Source organism: Dioctria linearis (assembly GCA_963930735.1). Taxonomy (NCBI): domain Eukaryota; kingdom Metazoa; phylum Arthropoda; class Insecta; order Diptera; family Asilidae; genus Dioctria; species Dioctria linearis. Next base: position 107,652,749 of record OZ005742.1, read on the forward strand.
TAGCAGTGCGCACTCGAGCCTTTCGCTAATAGTAGAGAGAAAATTGCCAGTTACCAGGATGCATATGTCATCCGCGTAGGCAACTACCTTAAAGCCCTCTCTCTAACTTGATGAGGATTTCCTCCATTACCAGTAGCCACAGGAGTGGTGATAGCACCCCCCCCCCCCGCCAAACATTTCTTATGTGCACCTCTATCAATCTCTCCAAGACCTTAAGCATAAAGGAGGAGAGGCTGATAGGTCTTGTTATGGAAGTATGTTGAGTGATTGACATCAGACGTAAAGTCCAGACTGCCAGCATGAGCTGACAGATCACTCGACGGACAGCGTTCACTGCAGGGCGGCACGCTAACTCGCCTCGGCTCATTGGCGGAGAGTGTGGGGAGGTTCCACGAAAAACCTGCCGCTGCCGTCAGCCATAATAAAAAAAAATCGTGCCTATCAACACAAAAGCCGGCACACATTCGGTCCTGAAGGGACCCTTAGGTCACTTACCTGTATACCATCTTACTGCATGCCCCCACCACCCATTTGACACTGAGGGCAGTTAGTTTACAGTGTCCCTAGTTGAGCTGTAGAGTCAACCTTCATCCTACATGAGAGGGCTCCAGGATTGTAAAGGAAGAATTAAACCTTTCAAAATTTCATAGTTACGTTATAATTTCTGATGAAAATAAAATTTTCTTTAAAAGATACTTCTCTTTAAAAGATACTTTTCTTTTGAGTAATTAGGAATGACACCTCTACGTAACAAAATAATAAATTCTTACAAAAGTTGAAGAATGTGAATAATTAAGATAGGAGCTTGTACTTTACAAAACAATATTATTTTACACTTAATCTCTAAATAATTTCCTTCGAAAACTTTACTTTGCAATAATTTAGTGATTGAAGATTGTTATTTCACTCATACTTCAGGCCTACTATGTATATGCATATCTTCTAGTTCGAAACTATACACTTAAATCTAACTAGAAAAATTGCTTTTGATCTAATTTTCCGTTCGGTACTTTCGGTAATGTGTGGTATTCAACAAATTAACTATAGCTAGTTATATATAAAGCATTAAATCAAAAAAATTCTAAAAGGTCAGGATTCCAATATACATGTGCAGGTAAGTATACCATGAAATCAGACATATATATGTGCAAGTATGGCTTTAAATTGAAACTATGTAAATATATGAAAAAATATTGTGATGGCCCAATATACGGAAGATTCTTCCAACAGCCAAAGGCATTACAGCAAAATAATCAGCAATTGCTAAACAATAACTTCGCATGGTATTGTTCAGCAACTGTCGGTTGTTTTGCTGATTAACCCAACAGCTGGCTGCAATGAGCGCTTAGTGGAGCAATCGACGATTACGATAATAATTTACTTCGCATGGTAATTATTATGTAAGGCGATTGTTTACAACTAAGCAACTCAGGTGCTGCAACCGGTAGAACAAACGACAAGGTTGTTGTCGTTTGTTTACATCCGCGTTGCGAGTAAAAGTTTACTTCCGAATTTTTGGGGCATAAAAGACCAATGACTGGTCTGGCGAGCGTTCTTATTTATTCGCAAGTCTTAATCGTTTTGCAGCTAATTAATTGAGAATTTGAATGATACGATTGCATTGGGACACGACAATTGGCGCAGCCGGTAGGAAAGCCGTTTGATAAGATTTATGTCGACTTGGTGGGACCATTGCCCGTAAGCCACTCTGGTAACAAATACATTTTGTCAATGATGGATGACTTAACTAGGTTTGTTGATTTTGTAGCGATACCTGATCAGGAATCGAATACGGTAGCAGGGGCGTTATTTGAGCAAATTCTTAGCCGATATATGTTGCCGAAGCAATTAGTGACTGATCAAGGAGCCAAATTTACTGGGGAAGTCATAAAATCTCTGTGCAAAATGCTAAAGATTAAAATGTTGCAGACTACTGCCTATCACCCACAATCAAATGCAGTGGAGCGTCAGCATTCCACCTTAGCCAATTATTTAAGGAGCTTCGTTGATGAGGACCCGAGAAATTGGGATGGATTTCTACGCGCAGCAGCACATGCGTACAATAACACTGTACATTCGGGGACCAAACTTACGCCAATGGAAACCCTGTTTGGGTTCATATCAGAAGTTTCGAGCAGCCTACAACGCAATCCTGAACCAATATACAACGCTGATAGATATCACGCCGTATTACGGTTCAAATTGCAAAAAGCCTTCAAGTTGGCGAGAGAAAATTTGCTCAGAGGTAAGTCTGTAGCCAAGAAACATTATGATAAATCGGCAAGGGCTGTGGTAATTCATGTCGGCGAAAAGGTATTGCTTAGAGATGCAGCTCGTGCGGGAAAGTTGTCGTCTATTTTTAAGGGGCCCTATGAAGTAATATATGTTCATAGTCCTGAAAACGTGACAATACTTCAAGGGAACAGACTCAAGCGGGTACATACAAACCGTTTGAGGAAGTTCGAAGAATAATGCGTCCATACCAATGTTGTAATAATAACTCACCTCTTTTAATATTGCAGAGAGTCAAAAATACCATTCAGCAAGGGAAGGTCAGGGCTTGAGGACCGATAGTAAGGAGCCTGTTCTACAAGGTTGAGGAATCTAAGAGACGGAATGAGAGAAGAGGAGTAACAGGTATAAAACATATATTATTGCTTTTCCTTTTCAGCCATAGTTAAGACCATAGGGGAATTAGAATATAGAAATATAGGAATTATTGTTTGTTCATAGTATACGAAAGAATAAATTAAAGATATTTGTCCAAGTAAGTAGTTTAAGGCAATAAGGACGTTGAGAAGAAAATAAGTCTTTAAAAAATAAAAAAAAAAATACAAAAAAAAAAAAAACTTGAAGTATGTTAACTAACAATATAGGATTAATTGTAGCAGCCCTACTAACATCAATATTAATTATATACACGGAGAATTCAGGCAACAGCATTCAGCCAGTCGCATAATCTGGAGTGCTGTTTGAAAACCTGTTCTACACATAGCACTGGACCATACTATCACAGCTGCAGGTACCGGACTTTTCGGAGGAATTGAGCTTTGCAAATAATTGTAGCAGCCTGGTTGCACAGCTCTGCGAGAACATCCATACGGACATCAAAACTAGATGCACAATAGCTGTTAAAGAGATTAAAAGCTGGACATTAAAGATCGAGTGTCGAAATGAAGAATTCAGAACCATCGCAGCGAGTAAGGCGATCATTTTTCGACGGAATAGGCTCACTATCGAAAACTCTTTTTGGAAGGATGGACCATACAGACTCCGAGAACATCTACGCGGAACTAGATGAGCTCAACAGAAAGGAGAATCGTACCTTCACGTTACTCCAAGAACAGGCTACGGTTATTAAGTCCACCTTCGAACTTAGCAACACATCACGGGTCAGAGCCGCAGCAGAACGCGAAGAACTGAGACAAAAGATGACAGCCATTATTACTGCACAAAATAATCAAGTGGGGGAAATAGCATTGCTGCAGCAAAGGGTGGAGTTAAATGAGATGCTGACACTATTGACTCTACAGTTACGGGAGATAAGCGAGGTACAAGAAACGTATGCAAGCATTCTGGTCTCATTGAGCGTGGGAAAGTACACCCATTAATAATCCACGCTCGAGAGATGACTTATATTATAAGAAACGCTACATGACAATTTGATTTGGCTGAAGAATTCCTGAATTTTCAATTACTCGCTCAGATATCCAATGTGACATCAATTCAGAGGCGACAGAATATTTCAGTTCGAATAGATATTCCCCAGCCACAAAGAATAGCCTTTGATATTTATAAGGTATATACAATTCCTACAGCAGTAAATGATGAAGATTATCGTATTTATGATCTGGGTTCTGAGTTTGTGGCAGCTAATAACCACGAACGTCAGTACATCCTGTTAGACGTTCTTATTTATTCGCAAGTCTTAATCGTTTTTCAGCTAATTAATTGAGAATTTGAATGATACGATTGCATTGGGACACGACAATATCAATAACGAAAAAGTTCTACAGTGCAAGTCGCTACAAAAGTCGGAGTATATACATGTGTCAAAGGAAAAGTGCAATATATCAATAATACTCACAGTTAAAATTCCATGGCCTGATGAAGTGCTTCAGCATCCGCCATCTAGTTAAAAATTAAAGTAGAATTTAATGCTTCGACTTGCTTTCTGTAGGCTTTATCACACACTTATAGCTTGAACGAAATTAAATAAGAAAGTGCGGAACGTAATTATAATAAAAATTAAAATTCAAAACAATTTACAAATTCATTTTATAGTTGACGACGGTATCTACTTTGTGCTATTTGCAATACGCTGCGTCCATAACAGTGCAGAGTGGTCTGCGCCACCCATGGTTCAGACAACGCTGAAAAATGGTCGACTGAGCTAACCGGTCTTAAACATAGGCCTCATCACTGCGGGCGCTCAATGTGTGTCTCGACCCACGACCCAATGCGTATTCCTCATCACTCGTGCTATATTCACGTTGCTCTACTTGACCGATGGCGCATCGGGGACACATCCCTGAAGTCTCGTCAGTCCTTGATCAGACATCGACATCGTTCTCAGTGTGGGAAGCCAAAGTTACGTTGACAAGCTGGTAACCCAAAAAATCCAGCCGGTCGATGCCTCTTTGCTGAGGAAGCCCCGCGATCAGTAACCTAAAGAACTGATCGCTAAGCTTTCCCGGCACAACGTCTCCTCCGATCTCCGACTGGCGATTGTTCAAGGGTGTGTCTCCAAGGCGTCGTCGAAGTAGTGACATGCTGACAACCTTATACAGGAAGGGATTCCAACAGGTATATCACCCACCATTGACGGGGCGATAGGAGGGCTTCCGACATCCTATAGTTTGCGAGTGAAGCTAGCTGGATGCCTTCTTAGGGCTACCAGGAATAAACGTGACAATAGATAGACGACATTCCAGAATGGTTATCACTGCCTGATGTCTTTGGCGTGATAGACTCCTAACAGTTTCCCCTGCAGATCTTCGAGCTTCGTTTCCTTTCTTGGCTTTAACCCGACATTTGAGAAATTTTCGTCCCAGTTTAGCACTAATCTGCTGTTCGAAGTTGCTTTGGGCAAAATTCCGTCTAAATACTTCTTGACCCACTTTGAAATCGACAGGTTTCGCCCTGAGATTGTAGGCTCTTGAACCCTGTTCGAACGCATGTTGTAAATTTTCCTGCACTCTCACACGGATCAATCTCAGTTTATCCTCAGCATCTACTTTCACCGGCTCATTAAGGGTTCCAAGGCTCCTCAAGATGGAATAGGGGCTGCCATGTTCAATCATTTGTTGACCGAAAAGCGTTCGATAAGGAGAGAAACCATTTGCTTGGTGGAAGGAGCTCCTGAGGGAACTAGCTATCTGGCTCAGCTTCTCATCCCATTTTGTGTAGTCCTTCCGAATATACGCTCTAAGCCCTGACAATAGAGACCTGTTTACTCGCTCTGAGGCGTTTGCTTGCGGCGAGTAAGCTGTCGTTCGCAAGTGCTTCACCCCATACTTATCCAGCAATCTGGTAAACTGAGTTGAATAGTGGTCAAGAACTATTAGAATGCTGACGTTTCCTTTCACTGACCGAGGATATGGACCCAGAAAATCGATATACAGCTTTTGCCATGGTCGTTCTGTCACAGACTGGACTTTCATAGGTGGTCTAAGAATTGTATTGGGAGCCTTCGTTTCCTTACACACGTCACAGGCGCCTACGTAGTTTCTGACATCAACTGTCAATCGTGGCCAGTACAAGTGTCTTCTCAGACGTTCTAGTGTTTTCCCTATACCTCCATGTGAAGCCAGTGGCGGATCATGAGCCCCTGAAATGACGTCGGTGACAAGCCCTCGTGGAATCCAAAGTTTTCAAGCTTCTTCCTCCTGAATCGGATCGCCTGTTCTCGGAACAGTCCGAATGTAAACGAAGCCATCCCTGACGCAAAGATCTGGTAGTTTGCCAGAAGTCGTTTTAACCTTATGCCTCAGTTCCTCATATTCCAACGAGTTGAAACATGGTGAACTAAGGTCAACTTCCGGGCCAGGATCTTCGTTTGTGGACAGGCCGTCACAATGGATGCATGATAGCGCATAAGGGACGACGTTCAGGCTTCCTTTTCTGTGCTCAATAGTGAAGTCGAAACCCTGAAGCTTCAATCTCCACCGTGCAAGTCTACCACTGAAGTCCTTTTGAGACATCAGCCATTTCAAGCTCGCATGATCAGTCACTATCTTAAACGGCATGAGTTCTATGAAGGGCCGGAGCTTCTGTACGCTCAAGATTGCAGCTAAGCATTCTTGCTCTGTGACGGTGTAATTTCTTTGTGCTGAGTTCAACTTTTTCGACACATAGGCTATTGGCTTCTCTTGGCCATCGTCATCTAGTTGAAGCAGCACTCCTCCAATACCTTGTTGGCTCGCATCGCACTGGATAACGAACGGCTTGGTGAAATCTGAGCTCACTAGCAACGGAGACGTCTGGGCTTCAGGTGTCCATTTGAACTGACTAGAGTTTTCAAGGTGTCTGTAATGGAGGCAGTTACATCCGCATAGTTCGGGATGAACCGTCTATACCATCCCGCCATACCTAGTAGGCGTCGAGCTTGCCGAACAGTTTTAGGTGACGGATAGTCAACTGTGGCTGAAATTTTGTCAGGGTCAGTTCGCATACCTCCCTTTCCGACAATGAATCCCAAGTATTTGTTCTCCTTGATGCAAAACTTGCTCTTCCGACGTTGATAGTGAGGTCAGCTTTCCTCAAACAATCCGCCACACGGGCTAACAGCGTAAGATGAGTGTCGAAGTCTGATGACAGAATTAATAAATCGTCTAGATAGACGAGAACGTTCTCACGAAGATCGAAAGGAATGACTTTATCCATGAGGCAGCACATCGTCTGTGGAGCGTTGCATAGGCCGAATGGCATCACTGTGTACTGATAGAGAGGATGACTAGGTACTGTAAAAGCGGTCTTCTCTCTGGAATCAGTGTCTAGTGGGATCTGCCAGAATGCGTCTTTCAGGTCCAGGCTCGTTATGTAGTTTGCCGGAGGAAGTCGACTCAGAAGTGCGTCTATCTGCGGTAGCTAATAGGCACCCTTCTTCGTAACAGAGTTGACCTTCCTGGCGTCAAAACAAAGCCACACCTTTCCAGGCTTCCTCACCAGAACAACTGGAGAGCTCCAAGGACTCTGACTCTCCTCTATCACACCCAGCGATAGCATTCGCTCTAATTCAGCATCCATTAAACTTTGTACAGCCGGCGAAATCGGATAAAAGCGCTGTTTTATCGGGGCGGCGTCATTCGTCTCAATCTTGTGAGTGACCAATGATGTTTTTCCCAGGCCTAAAGAGGCGAAAGAAGGGAAAAGCTGTTTCGTGGCTTCTAAGCGTTGCTGATCGAGACTAGAAAGAATATGACAGTCGGTGTCAGAGGTAGCTATTACACTTGGATTCACTTCTGCGACTATACCCAGGTCATCTGGAGCCAACCCAAATAGACGCGCCAGAAGTCTATTCCCAGATGTAGTGCCTGTGTGAGCCCAGGAACCACGTAAAAACGCACGTTTTGGGTCTTATCACGGAAAGTGACGTCCAAGTTCACATGACCATGCACAGTTATCATGGCACCATTAGCTATTTGGACCTGTGTCCGCTACCTCTTCCATTCAACATCTGCTTCTGCGAGTTTCTGTAGAGCTCCCTGGCCTAGAATACTGACAGTGGCACCACTATCGAGTAGTCCAGTCTCAGTTCGCCCGAGCAGCTTTACTTCGGCATACGGTCGAATGTCGTCTGGCATCGACACGGAAATCTGTGCCAGTTTCTTTCTTTCCAGTCGCATCCGTCGACAGTATTCCCGCCAACGAACGGTTGATCGTTCCTTTTTCGGTCTAATATCCAAGTCAGGAAACACGATTTCAGCTAACTCTGCCACTGAGGAGAAGATTCGGTCTCTTACTGCGTTGTATTTCTGCAGACGCGTATGATACGGCGTCAGCGGATGTAAAACTGGCTCACGCCCAGTCGTCATAACAGAGCTTGGTGGCCGTTTTAAAACAGAAATACCAAGAGTCCAAATCTCCCGCTCAGTAACCTTGTCAGCTAAAAGTGCTGTAGGTGTTATCGGGATATCGAAAATTGAAGACTCTTCCAAAAAAGTGTCTAATAATGTCATGGGCTCTCCAGAAGTGGAAATGCGTGCCTGAAGATCCGCGAAGAAGTCTATCAGGTTTTCCGTCTTTATCAATGAAATGTTCGTACTATGAGGTGTTTTGCTGACATCATCAAAATCACTGAATGATATCAGTGGACAATTCAGGGATTCGTCAAGGTCTGCTAATGGAGCGGGTCTTCCTCCTTGTTCAAAGCTTGAACTGGAGTGCTCGTTGCGGTTGTCGCTCGCGACGTTGACGCTGGTCGGAAAGAGGTGGTGGTATTCCCGACCCGTCTCAGGTTTTTCTGTCGACAATAGCTACAATCGGGCTTGAAAATGTTCTTGCGTCCGCATCCATAGCAGAACACAACTTGTCTCTTCTGCCAGCAATCTTGATAGAAGTAACAGGACTGGTCACAGTTTCAGCAGGTTACATTCTTAAAGGTTGTAATAGCAGCTAGTGCTACTGCTTCCTCACTGCGTTCATGTGTCATATTCAGTTCGGCCTCTGTCGGACGAAACTCATCCACCTCGCTGACTCTTTGGCCGCGATAAGCATTCCAGCTGCTCGCTGTCGCGATTCGCTGCTGCGTCGCCTGTATTTGAGTCACGAGACTCCGTAGTTGATGTATATTGTTAGTGGGATGTAGGCAGGGCTTTTGCTGAATGTCTGGAAGCAGATTTGACTTTACGATCTCTAAGAATTCTCCGTCCGCCAAGGGACTTTGCAGTTGATCGCGCAACTGTACCATGTGTTGATGGTACGTAGCAAATGACTCCCCTGCTTTCTGTTTGCGCAACATCAGCTGAACTTTGACCTTAAGGTCATCCATTGGCACTCCCCATTCAGCTAATAGAGCTGTCCTCACATACTCCCATGAAGGCGTGGAATTTTGCCTCAGGAGAGACCAGTACCAGTCCATAGCTGGTCCAGAAAGCAGAGTCGTCATATGCCGTACCAGAAGATCGAAATCTCCTTCTAAGGCCGAATAGGTCAATGCTTCCACTCGAAACACAAATTCATCGACAGTGAGCCGTGAGCTGTCACCGCTATAAGATATATCCCACCTGCGGATAGGACTGCCAGAACGTCGCTGTCCTACGCCTGCAGGATTACGACTAGGTGGTGGTTGTGGAGGTGGGACAAAATCTGGTCTAGGCTGATTGATAGGCTGACCAAAGGCTGAATGCGGTCTATTTGACGACTGCCTACGCGAGTCGTGAAACTCTTGGGATGGTCTTGGGTCACCCATGGACGGAGGTGGTCGTGAAAAATCCATGGGCGGCATTGCTGCGGAGATCTGTTGTCGGACACTAGTTACTAGTTCAGTCCGCAAAACATCGAGGCTCTGTTCGAGGCCTTCGCGTACTAGGTCTTGCATTTGCATGCGAAAGCCTGCCATCAAAGCATCCGTAGCTGCTGAGGTATGTCCACTGCCAGAAGGCAGTGGGATATTTCGTCGCGAGTTAGGATTGGTAAAAGTCCGTGAATGTAGATCTGGCATTCCAGGAGAGAGTGAGTGATCGTCGACTAGGTGGTGGAACTGTCAAAGGTGGTAACTCTAGTGACGCGATGGGAAGTAATAGGTCGTGACTGAAGTCCTTACGGGCTTTGTCATCTTCGGGACAGCACCAGTATACTCAGTGAAATCAAACTGAGTGAGATGAGATCTACAGAACAGCAGTTTGAATGCTGTCCAATCCACGTTTTCAGACATGCTTTGTGAAACACATGTCCACAGACCGTCTTTTACTGCCTTCCTCTGTCCTGACCAGTCGCTCTCAAGACAGACGGGGCACGGATCTGGCAACAGCATCGGTGCCCCAGTTGCTCGCGGTGGTGTTCGCGCTGTAGCCATTATAGAATCAGTCGTACTTCAAGAAAAATCTTCAAACCAAGGGTTTGGGATAGATGGAAGAAAATTCCAAAGAATTCGAAAATTCGGAAACTAACAGGCTCTTCAAAAATGAAGAACGAAATACTGCTTTAAAAACTTGAAGGTTAGAACGATATACTAAATTTCAAACGAAAATTCCTTCCCAAACGTTCGGAGATTAGGACTAGATCTTAAGATTTCAGCAAAAATTGTTATCGACCGTTCGTTGTATCACCAGTTCGGAGAAATTACCAGTGAAATTAAAAAAATCAAATAGTGCGTTTCAAAAATTCCTATAAAAAACATATGAATTCTCCTTCACTTCCCGAAGCTACCTCTCAACATAAAAGTCCTCAGGTCGCTCTCCCCCCTCTCAGGTCAGAAAATCTATACAAGCAAGCGACCTGAATGTGTGCATTGGAAAAAAATGTTTGAGTCCTCACGGAAATCTGGGAAGAGTCGGGTTGGAGAAGCTAGAGACTGAAAATGATACTAGAGATTCTTCAGCCAGGCAGTTAGCAGTATGCCAATTCCGGATTACTGAAGGTCTCCAGCATCACTTCCATCCTCCAACAAATCTTTCCTTCCTCTTCACCTGATTGTCGTGTCCACCTGACCTTCCAACTGGTCAGAGCCATGATTCTGGTCAACTAATTAGCTGAAAGCCAAAAATCCGTCTCACAGATTCACCACTCTGTCCGGCCAGTTGGCCAACAGAGACATGTCTCCGTGAGAGCACAGACAAAAAATGTTGGTGAGGCCACCTACCATTTCCATGGCAGAAGGCCAGCGGGAAAGATCAATTTCAAAAAAAATTCAAAAAATTCAAACAATTTAAAAAAAATCAACTAATTGTTCAGGCTTGAGGCTTGACCAAGGTCAAACCTAAAGCCGAACTTCAACTTCAAAAAATTTCTAAAAACTTTCAAACATAACGTTACTTTAATACAAAATCGAGAAACAAGATAGCAAAAACTTTCAAAACTTTACTTTACTTTACTTTCAAAAACACTAACTTTACTTTACCAAAAAGATTGATTCAAATAACAAAACCAGTCAGACTCAGGTCCGCAAGTAACCTCTACTGGATATGAGGCTTGAGGTCAGCCAATTAGCAAAGTGCCAAATGACCATCTCACAACAAGTCTCAGTCCCCAGCAAAAGTTACAATTAGACCACTGAGGTGGCCCCACGTTGGGCGCCATTTTTGTTATGGAAGTATGTTGAGTGATTGACATCGGACGTAAAGTCCAGACTGCCAGCATGAGCTGACAGATCACTCGACGGACAGCGTTCACTGCAGGGCGGCACGCTAGCTCGCTTCGGCTCATTGGCGGAGAGTGTGGGGAGGTTCCACGAAAAACCTGCCGCTGCCGTCAGCCATAATTAAAAGAATTCGTGCCTATCAACACAAAAGCCGGCACACATTCGGTCCTGAAGGGACCCTTACGTCACTTACCTGTATACCATCCTCGAAGGCCTTACTGCATGCCCCAACCACCCATTTGACACTGAGGGCAGTTAGTTTACAGTGTCCCTAGTTGAGCTGTAGAGAGAGGGCTCCAGGATACTTTCATAGTTACGTTATAATTTCTGATGAAAATAAAAATGTCTTTAAAAGATACTTTTTTTTCGTGTAATTAGGAATGACACCTCTACGTAACAAAAGTGTTTTTAAATTCTTACAAAAGTTGAAGAATTTGAATAATTAAGATAGGAGCTTGTACTTTACAAAACAATATTATTTTACACTTAATCTCTAAATAATTTCCTTCGAAAACTTTACTTTGCAATAATTTAGTGATTGAACATTGTTATTTCACTCATACTTCAGGCCTACTATGTAAGGAAGCCATAATACCGATCATTGATGAGTTTTTTGGTTTCTAGATACTTTATTAATTTAGAGTTAATGATAGATACAAAAAGCTTTGAAAGAATCGAAGTAATTGCAATTGGTCGATAATTTGAGACGTCGGTACCCTCACCTTTTTTGGGAATAGCCTGAATATGAGCTATTTTCCAACCATTTGGAAATTTGCCTGTTCGGATAAGACAAGTAGAATAGTTTCCGCAAAGTTTAGCTAAAGATGAGGCACAACTTTTAATTAACAGGGGTGAGAAACCATCAGGACCTACGGCTTTGGAGGCGTTGATCCCCTTAAGGACCTTGCACACATCTCTCTTACGGATGTGTATTGGCTGTTTTATAGAGAGTTTGAAGCGAATCTACCATTGAAGATACTAGTTTGATCAAGGGAGTCAATAACCACTTCAACGATATTAAGTAGTGAAGGTATAGGGGAATTGCTGAAGTTGTTTTTGATGGTCTTGACTGGGAACCAGAAGGCTTTGCTATTCTATTCTGATCAAAAGGAAATTTTTCTATCCGAATAATGGAGTTCTAGGTGGTCTGGGCAGTCTTGTCGACTTGTGTCAATTTTAGACATGAATGCAAATGATACGCGCGAAAAGCAGACTTTTTCGCTTTTATTACATAACTTGGTTGAACTGATCGTTAAACCAAGACCGATTTTACTGATGTTGAGATCTGCTGTAAGAATACGGAATGTATTCACGCTTGCTAAGACGTCTCTAAGGCTCTGATTTACAGTTTCCCAATCAGCATTTCATTTTTTTTTATTTAAGGCTTTAGCTAAGTATTCTACTGTTGCATTTTACGAAATGATAAAACTGTTTTTCTAAAATAAGTGTCTTGCTTTAAATGTAATAACTCACCACATCAATATACAAGAATATATTTGCGGTTGTGTTTTCAATTAAAACAAATCCCCCATCGCTTTTACCCGAATAAGTTCTGCTTCAAATTGAACGTTTCCAGAAATTTTTATGTCTTGTGCAAAAAATGCAGTGGAAGAATTCAGAAGATCTACTGCAATTTTTTTGTGCGGAAGGAGGTGAGTTACCGTGGTTGATACCCCTTGTTTATAGAATACGTAACAAAATTGGCACAGTCGGTAGGATTAAGGTAGCTTGATCAAATCAAAAGATCGTACACGCTTGAAAAAGCCTTGGTCCTACACGAATCTACGGCGTACCAGTGACACTAGCCAAGCTATAAGGCCACGTCAACCCCAACGCTCGGGGTAGATATCATTTATGGTCGCCTCTCCTCCAGGCAAGCAAGCGTTCACCCCAACGAGCTTGAACCGAAATCAACATGGGACCTTGGACATTAAACTTAAGTTCTTTATCAGCACGCAGGTCGCCTCAACCTCGGGCATAAACCTCGAGAGTAATACTGTGGCTCCTGAGAAAATGGAAGTGGGCTGAACCAGAGACACCAAGGGCGATACCCCAACTGGGTACCCCAAAACAAGCTGAGAAAATAGCCACAAGTGCCGGTGGAGTTAACAGCCCGGCAATTGTGACACCCTCAACACCAGAAAGGAGCAACAGGCTGACCAGTACTGCTGGGGAGCAGGCAGTGGTTAAATCAAAACCGCCCGGCAATCCCACAGTACCCCCAAGCTTCTATTTAAAAGGGCCAAAATCCTTAAATAGGGACCAAGGAGTGAAAGCCGGGAAGGGCAAAAAAAGGGAACGAAAATGAGTCCCAAAAAAGGAGGTCACTCATAATGACTGGAAATAGGAGTGATATCAAGCTACTCCAAGTGAATCTTCATCATGCAAAAGCTGCCTCGGATGTGCTTAGCAGAAGATTCATTAGGGGTAGTATAGACATAGCACTCCTGCAAGAACCCTGGGTTCTTGGAAGTCAAGTGAAGGGCTTCCAACTAAACAAGGTAAGTTGATCTACGATAGGAATCATAACACCCCACAGGTGGCAATGCTTTTTAAACCTAATATTAACTTCCTTCCTATTACAGAACTAATCTCTCGGGACCTAGTGGCTGCCCTAGTGGAGGTGCCAACAGACAAAGGCAAACATGAGGTGGTAATGGCCTCAGCCTACTTCCCGGGTGATACGGATCCACCTCCTCCAGAGGAAATTACAAAACTTCTGGATTTCTGCAAAAAAAGGAATAAATCCTATATCATTGGGTGTGACGCAAATGCCCACCACATTGTATGGGGAAGCAGTGACACCAACAGACGAGGTGAGTACCTTTTTGACTATTTAGTTAAAAATAACATAGACATAGCTAATATAGGGAATGAACCAACATTCTGCAATGACATTCGCCAAGAGGTGCTGGACTTAACACTCATCAGCCCAAATATGACGGATGACATTGCAAACTGGCATGCCTCAAACGAGGTCTCAATGTCGGACCATAACCACATCCGGTTCGATATTAGGGCCTCCTCTATGCAAAGGGAGGAAATAAAGTTCCACGTCTCACTGATTGGAATTCCTACAGGGAATACATCAGAAAGGGTCTAGAGGAGCTCGAAAACAGTCAAATTGAGAGCCGCATGGATCTAGACCGTATCTCCTCCCAAATGCACAGATTGATCATCTACTCCTATGAGCAAAGCTGCTCTTCAACAAGGCAAAAACAACAGGTGCTTGGAATGAATACAAGCGCGCCTTGACTGAGTACAATAAAGAGCTGAGGAAATCTAAAAGAAGAACTTGGAGAAATCGCTGCGAGGGTATTGATGATCTACCCACGAGTGCAAGACTTCAAAAAGTTCTCTCTAAGGATCATACCAATAGTATCGGCATTCTACAGAAAGTCGATGGTAGCTACACGAGTAGCCGGGAAAAAACAGTAAGTTTGTTATTACAAACTCATTTTCCCGATTCAAGAATTATGCAAGATGACGACGAAATCCGTGAAGAGCTAAGTCCTGAATGCAGGCCCTCCAACAGGATTAAAAGTCTCTCTGGCAGAATCTTCACCCCAAGGAAAGGCAAATGGGCCGTCAACTCCTTTAAGCCATTCAAGTCGCCTGGAGCTGATGGCATCTTTCCAGCCCTACTTCAACAAGGGCTACAAGAGATACTGATAAATCTCATTAAGATCTCTAGAGCAAGTTATACTCTAAGATATATACCAAGGACGTGGAGGGAAGTTAAAGTAACATTTATACCTAAAGGGGGAGGGCGTTAACCTGCATTACCCAAATCCTACCGTCCTATCAGTCTAACATCATTTCTCCTCAAAACAATGGAGAAAGTGTTAGACAACAATGTTAGGAGCGGTGCACTCGAGCGATCACAACTGCACCCAAATCAACATGCTTACCAAGCAGGAAAGTCTACCACAACTGCCCTACATAGTCTTGTCCTAGAACTAGAAAGGCAGTAGAGGATAAAGAGACTGCCCTATGCGCATTCCTAGACATCGAAGGAGCATTTGACAATACCTCCTTTGAAGCCACTGAGAATGCAGCTACCAAAAAAGCAATTGAACCTTCCTTGATAAAATGGATAAAAGCTATGCTTGAAAGCCGGAGAATCACAGCTAACCTGGGGGAGGACTCTATAACAGTAGTGGCTGCCAAGGGATGTCCTCGAGGTGGGGTACTGTCCCCTCTACTATGGTCTCTGGTTGTAGATTATCTCTTACAGAAGCTAACAAACTCCGGCTATGACAATCAGGGATATGCGGATGAGCTGGTCATTACAATTAGGGGCAAACATGATCAGATAATCTCTGATCTATTGCAAAATGCCCTAAACATAGTCTGCAACTGGTGCCAAATAATGGGACTTCGAGCCAATCCTGGTAAGACAACAGTTGTTCCCTTCACGAGAAAAAGGAAGCTTTACCTACAAGCACCATCCCTGGAGGGAACAGTAGTGGAATTCTCAAAGGAAGTCAAATATCCAGGTATTACCCTGGATAACAGACTAACCTGGAACTCTCACTTAAAAAGATTACTGGATAAAGCTACAGTGGCAACATGAACATGCCGCAGGCTTTTTGGCAAAACTTGGGGTCTTAAACCAAAAATGACTCAGTGGTCATATACATCTATTATAAGATCCATGGTCACATACGCCTCACTTGTTTGGTGGCCAAAAACAAAACAAAAGACAGCTCAAGCTAGTTTGCAAAAACTACAACGGCTTGCATGTCTAGGAGTAACCGGTGCCATGCGTACCTGCCCAACTGCGGCCCTAGAGGCTATGTTGGACCTGCTACCCTGGTTGGCCACCTGAAAGTCCTCCAGGATTTCATAGAAGACCCGATGGCTAACACAATTTCAGACATTATACCGAAACGCCATTTAAGGTGATCGTGAGGAACCGTCAACAGTGGCACACTGGGGACCTACCCTTTGAAAAAGGATCTCTTAAATGGTACACAGATGGATCCAAAATGGAAGGTAAAGCAGACGTGGGCATATATGGGCCAAGGTGCCATCTCGCAAAGGCACTGGGGGCATCACCAACCATTTTTGAAGCAGAAATACACGCCATAGAACTCTGCGCTCGCGAAATAATCCATAAAAATATCCGTGGAGCAAAACTATACATAATATCAGACAGCCAAGCAGCACTGAAAGCGTTAAACTCATTTACGTTTGAGTCAAAGCTGGTTTTGGGACTGTCTTACTGTCTTAAAGCAACTGGCCGAGACAAATAGGGTGACACTGATCTGGGTACCAGGACATGAAGGCATCATGGGAAACGAGATTGCGGACCGCCTTGCAAAGGAAGGAGCCAAATCTCTGTTTATTGGCCCTGAGACTGTCTTTGGACACCCGAAAAGTCACCTCCCAGCTCAGATCAGGCTATGGGAGGACAGAAATAAGAAGGAATACTGGGAAAATACCCCGGGGCTGATACAAGCGAAGAAGCTGATAAAGTACTCGCAACAGAGGACAAAAGAATTCCTCACACTGAGCAGGAAGGAACTAAGGCTCATAACGGGCCTACTTACTGGGCATTGCCCACTTAGATACCATCTTAAGAAGATGGGTAAGGTCAATGATGAGACCTTGCAGCTTTTCCATATCTAAGGCCTTTTTAATCAGCTGCTCTAGATCGTTTTCTACCAGAGTGAGGAGGTACTGGCATACGTGGGGATTGTTCAATCCACTTTTGAGGGCATTCTTTGCGAAGTCCGCCAGCTGTGTCTTCACAGCTGGGGCTGCCGTTGCTCCGTACTTCAGTACCGCTGCCTCAGTGCAAAGCATCAACAAATGCTTCACTCTTGTTGTGAAGGCAGTGAGAGCTTCCAACGGGTTTTGCCTCATTGTGATTAGTTTGTTGACCAATTCTTGGTACGATTCTCGTGGTAGATAGGTTCTTTTCGGACTTTCGTCCCCCTGAATAATAGTAGTTGGAACGTCAGAAGCAAACAGCTGATAGGCATCGTCACGAAGCCTTGTGAGCAAGATATGTAGGATGGCTGCTTTTTCTTCCTCACTTAAACAGTGTAGAGCCTGTTTGCAATAGCAAATAAATGTTTGCAGCTCACGATCTAACTGTGGGGCATTTTCACGCGAAAATAGAGGAACAAGTTGTGCCGTTAGCTTGGCCACCTTTGCATAGTCTACCATTGTGATTAACTTTTTATTTGTAGGCTTGTAGGATAGTCTGGTTGTGCCTTTTTCGGTTTTAGGGCTGGTTTCTGGACTTGATTCCGTGAAGGATACTTCCAGTCAGTCGCAAGGCAGGTTTTCTCGTCCGTCTCGTCCGAGGGATCACCACCAATGTCACTTACACTAGTATCACTTTCAGTACTTACAACTACACTGGCTGAACTATTATCTAAATTGAGCGAGCGCGAGAATCAGGCAAATTCGATAAGCTCATGTTTGAAATTTTCTGTTTCTCTCTGAAATTTTCCTATTTGTGTCAGCCTCGATTCTCTGCTTTGACTTAAGCTGATTCTGCCTCAGGTGCCGGATTAGGGTCTGCTTGGTGCACATGAGTCCCGCGTTAACCTTCTTAGCGTGTTCCCTTCTAGAATGAGTTTGCTCTCAGGGGGCTCCTCCCGTCTTAATGCCCTTGGCTGAGATTGAAAGGGGGGCTTTGGCCGACTTCGAGATCCCTTTCAATCCTGGAACGAAGTTTCAGATTTTCGGTGCTTCCGTTTGCTGCGGGGGGACCTAGGACTGCTTATTTTCCCCTGGATAACGTTGAAAGTGGGGCTCGAAGCCTTCCTCGAAATCCCCTTCAACCCAGGAACGATGATATCTTCTTTCTGGAGTCGGTTGCGAGTAGGTGTCCGTTATCCGTTGTCCTTCTTTACGTTGCTGCTACAGAGATTATGGTGCGTATAAAGAAGTTAAGTTTTCTGTTCAGGTCCCTTGTTGATTCCGGTTCACTCTTGTTGGGGTGAATGCTTGCTCGCCTGGAGCAGAGGCGCCTATGGATGATATCTACCCCGAGCTTCGGGGTTGACGTGGCCTTTTAGCTTGGCTGGTGTCACTGGTACCCCGTAGATTCGTGTACGACCAAGGCTTTTGAAGCGTTTACGATCTTTTGATTTGATGAAGCTGTCTTATTCCTACCAGCTGCGCCAATTTTGTTACGTGTTCTATAAACTAGGGGTATCAACTACGGTAATTCACCTCCTTCCGGTGCAATTCAATTGTGTTTCATATTATTCCATCAAGGTTACTAATCCATCGGTTCCACACTCTAACAAGAAAACACACGTCTTTCTTTATAATTACTTTATAATGCTTTATTTCTATGAGCTTGACTTTACTTTTCACAGCCTTATTTCTATGCACTTGACTTAACACTTTGACCGATTGCGAATTTCCTTTTTCTTTATCCTCTAGCTATACTCTAAATTATACTATTAACTATTCTTTTTTGTTCTTTTACAGTTTACAAGTGTCTACAATTTTTATTCTTACTAGCCAGAGTTGCGAAAACCCAAAAAACTAACTATCTTTTTTCAACTCTTTTAAAACCGAACTTTTACTATTCGAAAACCGCCCTAGGTGACCGCAATCGCTTTCAAAAATCAACTCCACTCAACTCTTGATCACTTTCATCGTGATCAAGAGCCGTTGTTCAGGGTAGAAAATGCATAATTGCCACCGTCCCGTCGTTTGAAATCGCGGCGCGCATTTCTTAACGTGGGAGCTTTTGGCGTAATATGTATGTACGTATGACATACATACTGTATTTTTCGCTGCAAATCGTGCTGTATGTACGACTTGCCTTTTGTTTTCGTTTTTTTTTATTAAATTGTTTCCGACTGATAAAATTTTTAAGGAAAACGACTTGGGTTGTAAAGTGAAACTTTTGTTTTTCCCAAGTCGTTTTATGGGAATAAAATGTATCGTATGTGAGGAAAATTGCTGATGCAATTTTTTTCACCCATTTAAGAAATAATGTTTTAAGCATGATTAGCTTATTGATTTTTTATGATTTAATTTGTTTAAATACTGAATTTTAGGTTTTTATGTATATTTTTGACATATAACATCAGCAGCTATACCTAGAACATCTGGAGCTAACCCAAATAGACGCCAGAAATCTAATCCCAGATATAGTGCTTGTGTGAGCCCAGGAACCAGGTAAAACGCACGTCTTGGGTCTTAGCTCGAAAAGTGATGTCGAAGTCCACATGACCATGGACATTCGTCATGGCACCAGTAGCTACCTTCGCTTGAGTGTGATACCTCCTCCATTCGACGTTTGCTTCCGCCAGTATCAAGTAACCCAGTCACAGTTCTTCCGAGCAGCTTAACTTTGGCATACGGTTGAATGTCCTTTGGCATCGACACTGAAATATGGGCAGTTTCTTTCGTTCCGTCTTGAATCGTCGACAATACTCAAGCCAACGAACAGTAGATCCTTTCTTTTTCTTATTGACGTCCAAATCCGAGTGCATAATTCCTATGAGGTCCGCCACTAATGAGAAGATACGGTCTCGCACTGCGTTGTAATTTCGTAGACGCGCGTGGTAGGTCGTCAGTGGATATAAAATATGCTCACGCCCACTCGTCATATCACAGCTTGGTGGCCGTTTCAAAATCGAAATAATAGAAGACCGTACTTCCTGCTCAGAAACATCGCTCGAAAAACGTACGGTTGGTTCTAACGTTTTTGCGTCCGCATCCATAGCAGAACACTTCTTGTCTCTCTTGCAAGCAGTCTTGATATAAATGCCCTTGTTGATCACAATTCCAACAGATTGCTGCTGGTCTATTCAAGATAGCTGACACTTCGGTTATGCTGTTGCTAGATTCAGGTAATATCGGTAAGTTAGGGTAGAAATTATGAGAGTCTTCGATCTCACTCACTCGTTGATATCGATATAGTTGAGGCTACTAGCAGTTGCAATCCGCAATTGCGTAGCTTGAGTTTGTGTGACGAGGTATCTCAGTTGCCCAATGGTATTTTTCGGGTGCAGAGAGATCTTATTCTGGATCTCCGGCAACAGGTTAGCCTTAACTATTTCCAGGAGCTCACTATGTGGCATTGAAGTCGGCAGTTAATCACGCAACTGCACCAGATTCTGATGGTATGTCGCAAAGGATTCGCCAGGCTTTTGTCTACGGGACATTAGCAGAACTCGCACCTTCAGATCATCTTTGGGAACCCCCAATTCAGCTAGAAGGGCTGTCTTGATGTACTTGTATGACCAGTATCATTCCATGCTAGGACCTGCGAGCAACGTGCTCATGTTTCGAACAAGGAGGTCAAAATCTCCCTCGAGAGCGGAGTAGGTGAGTGCCTCAACTCGGAAGACAAACTCATCTACTGACAGTTTGGAACTGTCTCCACTAAACGAAATTTCCATCTATGTATAGGACTACCTGATCGCCGCGACCCTGAGTTACGTTGAGGTCTATCATTCTGGTAAGCTTGGGCCTGAGGGATGTTATTAGGGCTCGGTTCTTGTGAACTATCTGGTCTTTGTTGTACTCTAGGCGCACCCATAAGTGGTGGTGGTCAAGTAGTATCTACGGGCGGAATAAGTGCAGCAGGAGCTGGTTGATTAAGATGGTTAAAAATTTCATCTCAAAGAATTCCCATCCTCTGTGTGATTTTTTCACGTATTAAGTCCTGCATCTGAATTCGAAGGCCACCCATCAATGCTTCTTAAGCTACTAGGCCCTCACCATGGGTAGTAGGTGCTGAACTAGTCGTCCTCTAATTCGGATGTGAAAAGCTTGCTGACTGTAGATTTTGTACATTCGGAGACAAAGATCCACGATTTGGCGGTGGAATCGTTAATGGAGGCAGATTGAATTCAGGCACGGAAATTCTTGATTTACAGGCTACGTAGAAGTCTTTTCGTAACAGGCGCCGTATAGACCATGAAGTCATACTGTGTGAAACGACACCTACAATTCGGGCAGTTAGACTGTGAATAAGAACGTCTTTAGGGGACGTTCGCAAACATGCCTCGTAGAACACATGTCCACAAACAATCTCTACTGGCTTCCTCTTGACGGACCAGTCTCCATCCTGACAGACGGTGCACTGTTCAGGCAACTTTGTTCGAATGTCCGTGGCGGGAGGTGGCGTTCGCATGGTAGTCATTGTTAAAAATTCGCAAAGTCAGACGAAAGTCCGAGATGGTCAGAATCAAGGTAATCTTACTGATTCGGAAAAGTTAGAACTTTTCACCAACAGAGGACTGATGTTGAAATAAAATGTAATATGTAACTTCAGTGTTGCCACTTAATGAAAAGCGAAAAAAAAATCCAATGTAACCTCCAGTCTATAGAGCCATACCACTCTAATATTTGCCTCTGCTTCCACGATGGATAGATTTTTCATTCAAAAAATCCAAATAAGAAGAAAAAACAAAAAGGAACGGGAACACTGTTCTACAGTCTTGAAATATTACGATGTTAAACTCTAAATTAAAAAAATCAAAAAGATCTTAAACTCCCATGAGCTGACTCAATTTATCATAATGACAAAATCACAAAATCATAAAAGTTTTCTCCCTCTATCTCCAAGAGCTTACTCCTCAAGACGAAGGTCTCCCAGGTCCACTCTTTAAAATTTCAGATCAAAAACTAAGGCAAGGGCAAGTGATGTGGATGTGTGTATGAAAAATTGTTTGTGATTCTTAACGAAGTCTCTGAAAAGTCGCGTTGGACATGTCAAAGCCTGAAAATGCTGCTAGAGATTCTTCAGCCAGGCAGTTAGCAGTATGCCAGCTGTTGATTATTCCAGCATCACTTCCATCCTCCAACAAACCCTTCCTTTCTCATCGTTCCATCGCACTATCTAACCAATCCTCCAGTTGGGTAAAACCACGAATCTGGTCAACTAGTTAGCTCGAGCCAAAAAGTCATCTCACAGATTTATGACTCTGTCCAGTCGGATGACCAGCGCGATATGCCTCTGTGAGAACACAACAAAAAATGCTGTGAGACCACCTACCATTTCCATAGCAGAAGGCCAGCGGGAAAGATCTAAAAAAATTCAAAGAAATCCAAAAGCATTTCAAAAATAACGTCAAAACTTTACTTTACTCAGAACAAACTTTCAAAAACTTTAAACTTGCAAAAACATTACTTTACTTTATTTGAATGTTTTGCTCGCAACTTGCAAAACATTACCAAAATACAAAATCTCAAATTCGCTAAAACTTTAACTTTACTTGAAACTAGGAAAACGTTACCCAAATCAGTCAGACTCAGGCCCGCATGTAACTTCCATTGGATATGAGAGTTGAGGTCAATCAATCAGCAAAATGCCAAATGATCGTCTTACTACAAGTCCCAGTCCCCAGTAAAATTTACAATTAGACCACCGAAGTCTGCTGAGGTGGGCCCACGTTGGGCGCCATTTTTGATATGGATGTATGCTGAGTGATTGACTTGGACGTGAAGTCCAGACTGCCAGCATAAGCTGACAGATCACTCGGTGGACAACGTTGAAGTGTAGGGCGGCACGCTAGCTCGCCTCGGCTATTGGCGAAGAGTGTGGGGGGTTCCACGAAGATCTGCCACTGCACCTGCCTTATAGAAAAAAATTTCGTGTCAAAACGAAAAAGCCACAGCACACCCGGTCGAGAAGGGACCTTTACATCACTTACCATTACCTCCTGTGAAGGCGCAGATATTCTGCCTTTTATCTACTTGCCCCATCCACCCAACGACAGAGTATTTTCAGTGTCCCTATGATGATCTGAAAGAGGCGGAAGAGAGGACCTAATCAACCATCAACTCGAGGAGGGCTCCGGGAGAGTGAAGGAGAAAGAATAAACTCTAGAAGTTCATTACGTTATAGCTCAATTTCTTCATAAAATTTTATTTCCTTTCCTTAGATCTAATCTCAATACGAAGAGTATCCTATCAGTATTAAAAAGAACAAACTGAAACTAAAATTGGTAGTGCGTGAGCTACTTTCCATAAAATTCAACATTACATTTTTATGGCTGATCATAAATGGGCGCACGACACTGAAACGTTTTACACTAAATTTATGTCTATCCCACGGATTTCTTCTAAAATTTTCTTTCTCTGATTATTCAATTTGTAGGTCATAGTAATTATTCTCAATAATTATTTAAATTCGTTAAATATGTATATATATATTAAACTTGTATACAATTCTTTCAATTCATGTCATTCTTTACATTTGTAATCAATGAATAAATTGATTTATAAAATCAAAGCATTTTATAATAAAGAAATAAATAATTTTCTACTAAAAGCCTGTTCGAAAACGGCGACGGGAATGACTCTATACTACAACAATTAAGTGCTGTCTGGGGATTCGCTCAGATACAAGATATAGTATGTTCAACTCAACATTCATTGACTTAACTGAACTTTCTAGCTCTGCCATAAAAGTTAAAATATACTATACCTTAGTAAATTATTAAATTAAAAAACAAAAGCAATATTTTCACAAGATTAAACAATAAAGGTAACAACTTACATAATTTCCGTGTTTCTGGTTCCATCGCCGAGGCGCCTCCGTGATGTTTCCAACTAGTCACTATACATTTAAGAAAAGAATGGAATATGGCTTACAATTTCTACCTATTTGGTATTCTACTTAACTATTACTATTACTGAGCAAGGTGGAATTTCATTGGCGTTGGTCGGCACAGTCTCCATTCGATTGGTAAAGAAGGAGTGGGACTCCTCAGCCCTGATAGGAAGCTTTTGCTAAAAGATTTTCAATTTTTGCTTAGACCTTAATTTTTGGTTGACCACTTTTGGCACACTTTTATGATATCGACCTTTGGCTATTAGTCAATTTCGACTCCCCCCTTTTTTTCAAGGCGGCACAAAGCTGCTGACACTAGTCTGCACTCATGATAATACATAGTCGAGTTACCTGGATATCCATCCAGGGTAATGAGCCATAGCCTTCACCCTGCCGATGCATTAGGCTTCGAAGGTAACGAGCTAAAAGAAGCCAGTGACTGCCTGTTCTTCCAGACAAATACAAATTGTTTCCCAAATGGTGTGATACTTGACTGAGTAATTATCACTATCCTATTTCTTCGTCCACTATATAAAAACAGAAAACAAAATTTATCTAGCCACTCGTGTTACACTTTTAAAAGCTAACCTCACTTACCCAATATTAACGAACAGGTTGAAACCTTAATAATATTATTAAGCAGGAAATAGCGGGATAAAACGCTAACCGTTATGACGCTAGTTTTTAAAGGAAATAAATGTTATTACTTAACCTCTGGAACTGGAAGAACACGAGAAGAAAATTCCGTATTCCGTTCTCTTCTCCTTCCTCTGTGACCAAACTTAGCTATATGGAAGCGCTGCTCTGTGTCAATTAGGTAGCGTTCGGTTAGTCGAATCATGTTCCGTCCACCGATGTATCTATGTCCCCCAGATGCATCCTCTTGTTGATATTTCCTGAAATACTTAATAAAGAAAGCACAAAGTATCAAATCTAAAGAAAAATCACAAAAGCTTGATACTTATCTCAAAAAAACCAATCAAATTCAGCATCCTGGATCATTCGCTTTCATCTAAAGCACACAGCACTCCTGCTGCAAAATCATCCATAAAAGGCCCTTTGAAGCCACACTTCATCTAAAAATATAAAACATAACTAATAAATAAACAAAACAATAAAAGAAAGCAAAACTTACCTAAAAGTACACATCCTCTTGTCTATGTACTTTTCGTAATGTCATTTACTGACATTACCACAGTCAGCTGTATTCGCCGCAATCAAAAGTTAAGTAAATGCAAAAGCCGTCACTAGGGCAACACCAAGAGGCGGAACAGATATAACTGGATACAGCGGCTATATAAAGCCGACGAGCCGCAGCAGAAAAGCATTCTTGTTTCAGAGCTCATCTGATTCGGAGAATAATCCGAACGACAAGAATATCATTCCCAACCTCCACAATAGAAGAATAATTCTATATTTCAGAGAATAATCTGAAAGTTCTATTATTTCCAATATTCCGTCCCACACCTAAGCAGAAGATTAATTCTGCCGCAGAGAATAATCTGCAATCTCCTGCCCACACCTAAGCAGAAGAATAATTCTGCCGCAGAGAATAATCTGCAATCTCCTGCCCACACCTAAGCAGAAGAATAATTCTGCCGCAGAGAATAATCTGCAATCTCCTGCCCACACCTAAGCAGAAGAATAATTCTGCCGCAGAGAATAATCTGCTACATCTCCTGCTCATATTTACGCAGAAGAATAATTCTGCTGCAGAGAATAATCTGCTGCTCACATTTACGCAGAAGAATAATTCTGATGCAGAGAATAATCTGTAATCTTCTTCTTGTTTATAGTAGCATTTTCTGCCCGTGTGCTTAAAAATAGCACTCTTAAATTTATATAGGAATACTGTTCTCATAGATGATTAAGACTTCTTCTTCTTTATTCTAGAACTCATTTCTCATAGACAATTAATTCTTCTTCTTCCTTTTTCTAGAATAAGACGAATTAAAGGAAAAGGACTACGGAATCGTCACTTTGAATTTTACTTGAATTTTTTAATTTGTTTTGTTTGATTTGAATTTTTTGTTGAATTGTATATTGAATTTTATAGTAGTTTGTAATAAATGAATTGTGATATAATTATAAGCTGAAGTATTAATAAAAATTTTATATTTGAATTATTAAATCGACTGAGTTGTCATTTATAAACCGGCATTTCCTCCCATGTCCGAGACTAGCTCTCACATTGGTCCTTCAAAGCCGGATAACTCAGTCGAATCAAATATAAAATTAAATACATTGCTTAATATCACGTGATTCAAGCCTCTCCATTCAAAATGCCTACAGATGTCGAACACAGTATATCTGACGCCGGGGACGAAACCATTAGCTCAGTATTAGAGTTGGTTGAGTCTCAAAAAGAGGTCAAAGACTTAATGGAAGACCTCTTTAAAAGGCATCAAAGAGACGGTAAAAAGAAAACTGTCAAATCGACAGAAAAACGCCTACAAACGTTCACCGAATATTGGAAAGAATTCCAAACACGGCATAGGCTAATTCAAAAGAGAGCGACAAAGGAAGATCGCAAATTGGAATATTTCACGAAAGAGACATTTAGTGATGCACAGGAGTATTATATTGAAAAAGCAGCAAGCATGGAAGAGGATATAGACAAACTAACACCAACGCCTGTCAACAATCCTCCTCAGACTCAGACATCACATGCTAGCACAAATTCTTGTAATAATGAAAGGCTCCCTAGAATTAAACTTCCCACCTTCAATGGAGAGCACTCTACGTGGATTTCATTCCACGATTTATTTAATTCGGTTATACACAACAACAATAATTTAAGAGACGTTGACAAGTTGTATTTTTTAAAAACTAATCTAATTGGAGAAGCTGAAAAATTGCTCAGGCATTATGAAATATGCGACGCAAATTATAAACCAGCTTGGCAACTCCTAAAAGAACGCTACTCAAATAAGCGAATCCTAGTCAACGTACAACTAAAAAAATTATTGTCTCTCCCAACCATAAATCATGATACTGCCGAAAGTATCAAAAGGCTATTAGACAATATAACCGAGGCACTATTAGCATTACAAAACTTGGGAATAGAAACAAACAACTGGGATCCAATAATTATATATTTGACTGTACAAAAGTTACACTCAGACACTCACCAGTTATGGGAGCAGAGTCTCCACAACAGCACAGAATTACCTATATTAAAAATATTATCTAAATTCTTAGAGTCTCGCTTCAGAACCTTGGAAATGATAGGAAATAAAAACACATTGCCAAATGCGACACAGAGAAAACCATTCTCGCCCAAACCAACGTATGGACTCTTGAACAAAACCAAGAGTTCAACAGCAAGTCACCCACTAACAAAAAAATCCTCTTGCAGTCATTGCAAAGGTGATCACATAATATTCCATTGTCCAACCTTCAGAAATTTGACCATCCAACAACGGCATGAAATTGTTACACATAAACACTTATGCAAAAATTGCTTATCACCAAATCATACGACTTCAAATTGCACAATCAATAAAAGATGTTATCATTGCAAGAAAATTCACAACACATTGCTTCATTACGAGCAAAACCATCCGGGTACAAAATCACCCATTCAGCATTCTCAAAATTCCAATATGGAAATAAAGCAAGTCTCACCTACCGATAGAAGGAATGAACAACAAGTTCAAAATTTTTTAACTTCAAATCTGAAAAGGGCACTTCTTTCTACAGCCCTAATTAATATCATAGCTCCATCCGGAATTGCAATGACATTCAGAGCATTAATAGATTCTGGGTCACAAGTATCTATTATGACAGAAAGAACCTTTAAGCGACTACAGCTTAAAGGAACTCCGACCACCCATCAACTAATTGGATTGGGCACGACACCCACCAATAAAACAGGCTACTGTTACAATTAACTCCTTATACACCAAATTTAAAATAGAGAGCAACATGCTCATCATCAGGAAAATCACGGAATTTCTGCCAGCCCAAACTATTGAAGTGTCTAACTGGAGATACATCAACAATCTCATTTTAGCAGATCCCACCTTCTCAACTCCAGGGGAAATTGATGTTCTTCTTGGAGCAGACATCTGTGCAGCCATTATCAAAAATGGTATAAAGCGCGGATCTGGAAACTCTCCCACAGCTCAAAATACAGAATTGGGCTGGATTCTGATAGGAGCTGTACCAGAAGCTAACAGCACAATCACAACTATGCTAACCACCTACACTAATATGAACATTGAAGCGGACAATCAATTAAGAAAATTTTGGGAACTTGAAGAATGCATCACCTGACCAATATTAACACAAGAAGATCAAATGTGTGAAACATTCTACAAAAACACAACAAGACGTCTATCCTCTGGTAAATACGAGGTGCATTTACCATTCAAGAGTCAAGATAGACCACAGCTTGGGCAATATAGAAATATGGCGGTCAAACAATTCCTACAACTAGAGAAAAAATTGACCAATAATCCAACTATACATAAGCTATATAAGGATTGCATAGACGAATACATCCGTCTTGGCCACATGAAGCTTATCCCATCTACATTATCAGTAAATAAATCGTACGATGACATTCCCTTTTACTATCAACCACACCACGCTGTGCTAAAGGAGAGCACCACTACAAAACTTCGGATAGTCTTTAATGCCTCAGCTCGTACTTCAAATGGCAAATCACTAAACGAGCAACTACTAGTTGGACCTACAATCCAACCAACGCTTTGGACCACTCTGTTGAGATGGCGTCTGTATAAATTCGCATTTACAGCGGACATCGAGAAAATGTACAGAATGATTCAAATGACACCTCAACACCAAAATTTCCAACGTATAATATGGAGAGACAATCCAAATGAAGAATTAAAAGAATTTATTCTCACTACTGTCACATTTGGAACAACACCAGCACCATATTTAGCTATCAGAACGTTACAGCAGCTAGCAAAGGATGAAGAGACCAATTATCCCCTCGCAGCAAAGAGCATCTTGCGAGACTTCTACGTGGACGATTTGGTCTCAGGAGCACACAGTCTGAGCGAAGCTCGACAATTACAAAACGAGCTTATTGAAGTTCTAGCCACAGGAACATTCAACTTGCAGAAATGGAGAGCTAATCACCATGATCTGTTAAAGAATATACCAATGGACCACCGAGAGTTAAAAACGAATCTAGAATTCTCTGAATACGAGTCCATAAAAACTCTCGCCATTCATTGGTATCCAACCACAGACAGTTTTTCATTCAAGGTTAATATCCCCGAGCCGAAAAACTCATATACAAAACGAATAATATTATCGGAAGTCTCATCTCTTTTCGATCCATTGGGATGGCTGGCCCCATGCATAATCAATGCGAAAATCCTAATTCAGAAACTTTGGCTCTCAAAATGCGACTGGGATGACGTAGTATCCATAGAACTCTCAAAAGAATGGAATCATTTTAAAGAGCAATTACATGCGATACAACACATTCAGATTCCACGTTGGCTAGGCTATCAGCCTAATTTAACAAAAATGGAGCTCCATGGTTTTTGTGATGCATCCAACAATGCATACTCTGCAGTCCTATATCTGAAAATTCATTCGGACGAGAGCTCAAGAGTACAAATTTTAACAGCAAAAACCAAGGTTGCTCCCATCAAACCAGTTTCAATTCCACGCTTAGAACTGTGTGGTGCTGTCCTGCTTTCACGACTTATCAAAGAAGTCTCTAACAATTTAGAGTTAGAAAAGGTCAAACTGATAGCTTGGACAGATTCCAATATAGTTTTGGCTTGGCTTCGGAAACATCCCTCCACCTGGAAAACGTTCGTGGTCAATCGTATCTCCGAGATTCACGAAAACATTCCGCAAGCTGTTTGGAAACATGTGTCGTCCAAAGACAACCCAGCGGGCATAGCTTCAAGAGGCACTCTGCCAAACATCCTAGCCACAACTTCAATGTGGTGGAATGGCCCCGACTGGATACACCAAGATGAGGATCTCTGGCCGCAACAATTACAAGATATACATACTCAACTAGAGCATAAAAAACCGAAGGTTCTCACTATTACTATCGATGAACAAATGGTTTTACTACACAAATACTCTTCATTCCCAAAAACTATAAGAATAACTGCATATTGTATCAGATTTATAAACAACATGCGTAAAATACAGTCCACTACTCAATATCTTTCAGCTTCTGAGTTAAAAAGAGCAGAACATTGATAATTAAACTTCTCCAAAAGATCTCCTTTCCCGCTGAAACCTCCCAGTTACACAAAAATTTACCCCTTCCTAAAAAGAGTCAAATTTGTTGTCATTTATAAGCCGGCATTTCCTCCCAGGTCCGAGACTAGCTCTCACAAATCAGCTCGTACCCTCTACATAGGCAATAGCTTATATGTAGCTGTCTGTTGCTAGCTTCAGTGTAGCATACTGCTGCAAACAGTATGCTACTACCATAACAAGAAGTTTGAGTGATATCCTTTTATTTTAAACACGGTAGGAATGTTAGAAGTACAATTTTTGGAAGTTCGAGTGATAGCCTTCCACTTTGAGCAGAGCGCGGAAGAATCATACACATGGGTGCGAATGTTACAGGTGCAATTTTCGGTAGTTCGAGTGGTGGCCTTCTGCTTTAAACAGGGTGCGAATGTTACAGGTACAATTTTAGGAAGTTCGAGTGATACCTTCACGGTAGAAGCTATAGTCCACCACCAAATGGACTCGGATATAGAGGAGAAAAAATATTCATCGGACTGTAAGGGGTATCTGCAATGCAATGCAATAACCAGAGCCCAGACACGAAACATTCAGGAAAGTGAAACAAACCCAGAAAGCCAGCTAGAACAAAAAGATCAAACTTATCAATCAAAGGAAGCAGAGGACCTTGAAATTCCACCTAGTACCAATCCACAAATTATAGACGAAACTCGTCCCCCTGAAGTATAATCACAATCCCAGAGGAGATTCAATTAATCTTAAAAGATTATCATGATTCTCCCTTTGGCGATCATCAGCGAGTGGTAAAAACCTATAAACGGATTGAAAGAAAGTACTGGTGGAGGCACATGCTTAGTGACATCAAAGCACATTAAGCGGTGTGCCAAATGTCAAGCAATGAAGGCCTCACCACTATATAATATGTCAATGGTGATAACGGACGTAGCGGAACAAGCTTTCGATAAAATCTACTTAGATATAGTTGGCCCACTAAAGGAAACTGAATCTGGAAACAAATATATATTAACGTTTCAGGATAACCTCACGAAGTTGGTAGATTGGTATGCTATACCGAATGGAGAGGCCATAACGGTAGCGCAAATTTTCTTCGACGAGATCGTCACCCGCTACCGCATCCCCAAAAGAATAGTCACCGATCAGGGAAGTAATTTCCTGAGTGACCTATTCTAAAAGGTATGCAAATTCCTTAGGATAAATGAGCTGCAAACTTCTGCTTACCATTTTCAATCATATGGAGCACTCGAAACTGCACATAGACCATTGATTGAATACCTACGAACTATAGTGGACGGAAACCCCTGGTCATGGGATAATTTTCTGCGAACCGCTGCATTCGTGTACAATAACAGTGTACATTAAGGGGTAAAATTAACTCCCATGGGCTGCCTTTACGACTTTACAGCGGACGTTCCGTCCAACCTTAAGCGCGACCCTGAATCCGTGTATAACCACGAGAGCTACCACCATATTCTCAGCTCCAGAAGTCTTACGCCATGGCAAAGAAAAATCTTCTAATGACATCGCTCAAAAATCGACTATGACAAAGCTGTACGACCCTTGACCTTTCACAGAGGAGACAAGGTTCTACTCAAGAGCGAGAATCGTAAACATAAGCTCTCCCAGGTTTGGGTAGGACTCTACACGGTAATCGGCTTCCTTAGCTCAGAGCACATCACAATAAAAATTCGTAAACGAGAGGTCACGGTACATAACAACCGTCTAAAACCTTTCTACGAATAAAATGGTGTCAGTAGAATCTAAGTAGCTCTAAGGTACCTTCATAATAGAATGTAAGCTACAAAGATAACAAAAACCCACTTTAATATCCTATCCTATCCTCTCCTAGATAACAATGCGGTCAATACTTTTCTACGGACTGTTCCTAATCACGACAGGGGTCCGCGCTGAGGAACCTTATTCCATCACTCCTCTAAATAATACGGGAGTGTTATACGAAGATCTTGGAAGCTTATCAGTTTACCGCGAAACCTGGAGCATCATCACTGAGTTAAACCTGGCCGAGTTGTACAATCAGACAAAACTGGAAGAAAGTGCGGAACATTACGTACATCAATTATGTGGTAACAATTCTTCTGATCAGGATATATGTACCGTACAAACCAAAATATACATGCCCTGATGGAAAACATCAAGAGGTGCACCAATGTCATTAAAGAGGCAGTGCCCAAATCACACTATCCCTGATCCATCTTCGATGGAATAGGTAACGCGATGCACTATCTCTTTGACACTATGAACAGCGGAAACGAGCAAGAGGTGTACAGCCGACTAAGCGAATTAGAGGTAAATACTCAAACCTTAGTTGATTTGGAAAAGTAACAGATCAGCGTAATAAAAACCACGTTTGAGCAAATACAGAAACCCCTATCGTCGCTGACTGAGCGACAGCGTCAGATAAACCTTCAGATTATCCATCTTCAAAACACAACAGACGATTTGATAGCCCACCAAATAAGACAAGAGATCGTCTCTAGTCTGACACTACAAATGATACAGTTGGAATTTAGACAACAAGCTCTACTGGATATAATAGTGTCCAGTAGAAATAATCAAATTCATCCCCTTTTAATTTCCCCGAATCTCTTGCTAGCGATTTATCACAAATCTCACTCCACTTGTCCCAATCTGCAGGACTGTTTGTCAGTTCACTATCAAACAGCAGAGACCAAGACGCATGTGTTACAGGACAAATTAGTTATCCGAATCAAACTTCCAATTTTTAATATCCCCAAGATGAAAATACAACAGATTAGATGTCTTCCCATACGGGTGAATTCAAACTCAATATGCCAAATTCGTGGCTGTACTCCTTAACCGAAACCACTAGAGTACAAATAACCTGTATTCAATAGTTACTCACTCAAAAAATCTGCATCCGCCAAAAATTTTCCAACCAACCTACTTTCCACAAACGAAACTCAGGATGAGTTGGCAGAATATATATCTAAAGTATCTGCTCCTAAAACCTTTGAGAAGCAAGCAACATTACTCCTCGAAGATGATCCGAACCAAGATATCAACCTAGATATCTAATCTCTATACGAAACTCGTAACAAAGTCAACAACATTCACTTTGAACCAAAAGCAAAGATTCCTCATCATGTATTCTCTATAACATCCATATCACTTACAGGACTCTTGTTGCTAATTGCATCAGTGGTGGAAATAGCAAAATATATCGTACCGGCATTCATGGCATGGGTTGCGAAACGTAGACAACAGCTCACAGCTGAAAACATCCCCATGGATCCGGTTTATGCGAAACCCCAAGGAATTTTAAAACGGGCTCAAAGTCTCCGCATCTATACAATTAGTATAATCAAAGATATCTATAGTCAGTTGTTGCCCTCGTCTCATTCATTTGTTACTGGCGCAGCGTCCGTTCCGTTCAATACACTAGTTTTAGAAAATAAGTCGAAATAATAGTACCAAAATAGAGAAAAAGTGACCACGTAAAATTAATAGTACATAAGAATAAAAATTTATTTAGTAGTACCTAAGAAAAAAATTACTAAACCTAACTAGTACTTATCAAAGTCGTCATAATAAACTAAATAAGCTAAAAAAAAATGTAACATGTTAAATCTGACCATGTTGACTAATTAAAATAATTATTTATCATCAATCATTCCTACATTATCGACATGTCGTTGAGTTACACACTATAAACGTGCCATTGTGGCATATTTCAATCCCGATGTCAGAGCCAACTTCAGGTAAAAGGGCCTACTAAGAAAATTGAGGGGAACGGCCGAACTCTCTCGAAGCTGGCCTTTCAAAGTGATAGCAGTGCGGACAATTTTGTAAGAATTGTAAATTTTATAATAGTAGCAAAAAATAAAAAGGTATAATCGAAATAGATTATTAAATTAAATAATTGAGGCACTTAGCTAAAGAAACAAAAAAGGAGACAAAAAATATAAATTATAGTGAAAAGACCCCTATGGGTAAGTTGTAGGTTAAGCACGTGTCTAGGGATAAGAAGTACTAAAATATTTGTAAATTATATATAGAGCCGTATGTGAAGGACAAAAAAAATATATCCAAATTAATAAAGGAAAGACGAAAACAAAAGTCAAGTCAAGACGAAAAGGCGCTAGGTAATAAAGACGATAATTAATAAAAGAGGCCCAGCCCAAGTCAAAATCACGCTAGCGGAAAACGCAAAAGAAATAAAGGAAATAAAAAGAAAACATGGACAAGACAGATAAGTTTAGAGTATATACTCATAAAATTATAAATTCATGTATAGTGATGTTTAATCTTAAGGATAATTGTTTTGCTATATTTGTATATCCATTATAGTATAGTACTCCGGAGTACTGCGTAAGACTAAATAAAAAAATATATAAAAATAGTCTAAATGAAATGTGCAGTCCAGCATTCTTCATCACTCAAGTTCCTTGGTGGCGCATAAATTTTCACCCTAACCTGGGCAAGTGAAGCCAAAGCCCGACGCCCAAACGGCTATCGGGAACCAAAAAAATAAAAAAAATAAACCAGTTTTGTGTCCAGAAAAACTCGCAATATTAATGGGGGCTCAACCGGGATGATAACGCAAAAAACTACACAATTTAGAAATCATAAATTTTTTTTGAAATTGTGAAATTTTACAAAAGTTTTAATTGAATAGCCTTTTACTTATCTTTACGTTCACAAAAAAAAACAAAGAAACAATATAAAAGTATATATAATATACATGCAAAACTAAAAATTAAGGTGCGTGAGTGCTAATTCTGCAGTATATAGAACCATTGCCTGAAATAAATTTATTCGTTCATCCGATCAAATCCACGTCGCTACCAATCCCACAGTAGAAGCCGTTACCATTATTTCTCGACAGTGCGGTCCACGTTTGTTAATCAATAGTCCATTCAAAGAACATCAGTCTAATAGTTAAGCTGTTCTCAGTGTGGTAAATTGTGCAAGTTCAAAGCAAAATTGCCTTGTTGTTCTTTAACCCGAATCATAATAGTAAGCAATCGTAATGCACATCACAATTAATATGTGCTGAGCAGCTGTCATTAAACCACCAACGTAACAATATAATATACTAAAGGTCACCTGTCACATCAGGACCACATAGAATAGAAAAGAGACACGCGCATAGTAAGGCTAATAATGGTTTAATTGTAGACCAACAACCCATTTATGTAGGTATATAAACAATTTACATATAAAATAATTTTCGTTGCTATCATAGCCGGACGACGTGAGTGTGAAAATAATTTGCTGCCGCTGCAGAAAGTTGGATTGTCACAACAGATATCTAAAAGTGTTGCGCTTATAAAAGTAAGTTATTGTATTAAAGAACAAAAATCATTAAAGTACATTATTACAAGAAGTAGTGCAGTTTAGTAGTCGTAGTCATTGACCGGCATTGAATAAATATCTAATAAGGAAACGGCATATCGGGTGAAAACCTAAGCCACTCGGCGAAATGTATTATTGTGCTGTCTTTGTATTCGTCTCGTCATGGCAGTAGTGAAACCGTAAAATTTTGAGAAGGGACATTTTTTGTAATCCAAATTGCTATGTAAAATAAACAAATTTTTGGCGCCCCCTTATCTTCAGATAATATTCCTTGGCGTTGCCTATGATAATTTAAGTGACTAGTCAAGCAGAATTTCAAATAAGTGACCAGCCCTCTTGTCATTTCTCCCCGCTCCTAGGGTTTGACTGTCATTGAATTGCCTACTCACGTACACTGTATTCGCACGAAACCCCGCTTCCTTATTAGTTATTTATTCAATGTTAACCGGTCCTCGCTTTGAAGTGAAGTGAATATGCAGATTAAATAGAATGTGAACACAAAATTCTGACGTTGTTGTGTTACAATTTTAGTTGATCTCTAAACAGGCATTAGCACTTCTAGTCAAAAGCGATTTCATCAGCAACACCTAGCTGACGATAATATCGTGTGTTATCTCTGAGATTGCACAATACACATTTCGCCCATTTCAGATACATTACACATGTACACATCGAACGTTGTGAATTGAGTAGGCTGATCTTGATAGTTGTCAAAACTTTTTGTAATTGTGTCATATCCAAAACCGAAAATTACTGAACTGATATAAATGCGTATAAACATAACTTTGGGGGAATTAGTGATAAGATAGTAATACTAGGATTATTCAGTCCCTCACTTATGTCATCTGCTGTCTGCATTACAACAAACGCATCAATATAATTAGCATAAGTCCAAGTATTTGCCTAACAGGAAAACATAAAAACCTGACCGCTTTAATTAATACGGTGTAGATTATAAATTAAGACCTGGTTTGAAATTGCATACGCGTCTTAACCCTGTAGGTTATTTATGTTTGTTAGAGCGCATACTACGCTATCCGTACAACGTGAGTATATTACACAGAAGCCGAAAAGTTATCATTTCGCAAGTTTAATGACATCTCAACGTAGAAAACAGTAAAGAGAAAACAGTGGAGGGTTACACATGGGTATATAAATTTTGACTAAATTTTACATACGCATAATACTACATAATAATAATAAAATAAGTAGGCTAGCTCTGCCTGTCGGCACTACGATTTTCCTAACTAATTATACATAGGATTCCAATTTAAATAGCGTCCTAGTAAATAGACAATTTATCATAAAATGATCAGAAGAATACTTGACCATATCCCAGATAGCTTAGTGCGCTACGGATTAGAATTTCGTGGACAAAAAGTTAAATATAGCACAATGAGAACTCGAAAGAACCTACTAATAAAGATTCTAGAGGAGGAAGAGAAACAAGAGCCACCTCCGAATATAACATCTTCTATCAGTCCCAACGATGATATTGTTCAGTGCGTACGGATACTAAACTTTATTGAAGATGAGTTTGACGCATCCAAACATACTCCCAATGTTGTAGAAGCATTGGCCTGCAAGATGAATTTCCTCTTAATAAGAATAAACCGTATAGTTGCTGTTGAGCCTGTTGACACAAAAGCATTATCAGAACTTAAGGCAAAGTTTGAAGAGGTACAGACGAAAGTGTCTAACGTGTCTGTAAATTCTGAAGATGGACCGGACGAGTCCTTAGACCTTTCCAGACCCCGGGTCTTAGCCAGTTCCAGTGGCATTGACAACGGTCGAAATAATCCTCAACGGCCAGAACTCAGTCCACCCACACCTACTCCTTTCGCGATCAAGACAATCATACCTGTGTGGAAGTGGAATCTTAAATTTACAGGTGAACAGAAATCCCTGACAGCCTCGGACTTTGTCAGAAGAGTTTCAGATTTAGCTAAGTCCAGAAATGTGAACGAAGAAGAACTATTTAATTCAGCTATAGAATTGTTTGATGGAATTCCCCTCAAATGGTTCCAATCTATTGTCACTTCGCGAGATATCAATACCTGGAAAGGACTATGCGACAAACTGGTAGCGGATTTTGAAAGTCCCATGTTCGCTGAAGATTTGCTCGACTCAATAAAGAATCGGAAGCAGTCGCTATCGGAGAGCGTAGTGGTATATTTCGCCACTATGGAAAATCTATTTCTTAAACTTAACTTACAACTCAGAGCCTCCGAAAATATAAAAATATTACGGAAGAACATCCTCCCTGAATACTCGAGTAACCTACATTACACGAGTTTAAAACAATTGAAGAATTCAAAGAGGCGTGCAAGACCTTAAAGCTCACCTTTAAAGAGACTGATAGGGGTAGAAGTAAGGCAGATAATACCGGGTCTAGGAGTGTTATTGCGATAGATTCCAGCAACAGAAATTGGTATAGAGAAGAGGGTCCTATTGTGGAAAGGAACCGATCAGGGGGTAACTACAATAATAACTACAATAGCTCTAATAGGAATACAGATAGAAGTGGGTGGCCTCAATGACAATATATCCCAAATAATCAATGGCAACGAGGTCGAAATAATAGTAGGTACAGCCCCCATCGTGGGCAAGATACCAACGCTTGGCAACAAAGTAATAATAGGCAGAATATAGGTAGGGCGAACACCTCGCGATACCAACGGGAAAACAATTCAGGGACCGGAGTTTCCGGACCGAACCCGGTCCCCTTCAACCAAAGAAATGGTCCACGAACCAACCACGAGCCATGCCAACAACTAAGTACTTATGCTAACACCAAGGATGAAAGACCATTTATTAACGTCAAAATACTAGGGGTGAATACCTCATGCTTATTAGATACTGGTTCTGTCCACTCGATAGCGGGTTCGGAGGGAGCGAAGCTATTGAAAAGCCTCGGTCTGAGACTTGATAAGAGAAGAGTTAATAAATTTTCCACAGCCGACAACGCCTTACACTTTTCAATAGGAACCTTCGATGTTCCACTCCAAGTAGGAAATATAATAAAAATTCTGAGAATATACGCGATACCAGACTTTCCACACAGAATTATCTTAGAAGTTGATTTTTGGAAGTTCTTTTGTGGTAAACTAGATCTAAATGGAGAGAGTTGCCCATGTTATACTATACAAGTCAATTTCGAGACTGTCCCGTTGCTATACAATCAGACAGACCTTAACAATGAGCAGAGTGCCCAACTTAAGGACATCATAAACAAGTTTAAAGAATTATCAAAGGAGGGCTTAGGCCGCACTCCACTTTTAAAACACAAAATTGACACAGGAGAGGCAGAACCTATTAAACAAAGGTATTATCCTGTATCTCCGGTAATTCAAAAGAGAACAAAAGGTGAACTACAAAGAATGCCTTCTACGAGCCCATGGTGTTCCCCAATAGTCCTGGTCAAAAACAAAAATTGGAAAGACCGCCTGTGTCTAAACAGCCGGAAGCTGTGACGTCACAAAGAAATGCACCTATCCCCTGCCCTACGTTTCACCTATACTAGACCGACTTGTCAAGACAAGATATTTGACATCAATCGACTTAGAATCCGCCTTCTGGCAGATCCCCTTATCTGAGGAGTCAAAGGAAAAAACAGCCTTCGTCATTCCAGGCCATGGCATATTCCATTTTAAAGTATTACCTTTTGGACTCAATTATGCAGCACAAACTATGCAGAAGCTTATGGATGGTTTATTCGTACACTCAGCAGAGAATGGGATATTCATATACCTGGATGATATAATAATTGCATCGGAATCTTTCGATGAACATCTTAAAGCCCTAGAATTCGTCCATAGTAAACTAAGATCAGCCAATCTCAGCATCAACATAGAAAAAAGTAAATTCTGCAGGACATCTTTCCAGTATTTAGGATTTCTATTAGATAGATGTCGATGTAATATTAAACTTCCCCAGACTAAAAACATATAAAGATTTGAAACGGTTCCTTGGGTTATGTTCATGGTATAGACGATTTGTGTGAAACTACGCAATCATTGCTGCTCCCCTGCATGACCTAACCAAAGGCGCCAAGAACAGGCCCATTCAATGGACACACGCTGCGAGCCTCAGTTTTGCAGAGCTTAAGAGCACTCTAATATCAACACCTGTCCTGTCTACCCCCCCCCCCCCACGACTTTACTAAGCCATTTAGTATCCACTGCG
The DNA here is from genome assembly GCA_963930735.1 of Dioctria linearis. Classification (NCBI taxonomy): domain Eukaryota; kingdom Metazoa; phylum Arthropoda; class Insecta; order Diptera; family Asilidae; genus Dioctria; species Dioctria linearis. Next base: position 107,692,339 of record OZ005742.1, read on the forward strand.
ATGCCTCTGATGTAGGACTAGGCACGGCAATTATCCAAGGAGAAGCAGAAGAAGAACATCCCGTGGCCTTTGCCAGTCGCAAACTGAGAGGCGGCGAGGTGATTTATTCCACAACAGAAAAGGAATGCCTCGCAGTTTTGTTTGCGATCGAAAAATTTAGGCCATATATAGAAGGTAGTTGCTTTAAGGTATATACAGACCACCACTCATTAGCGTGGCTTTTTAAACAACAAAACCCTACTGGCAGAATTGCTGGATGGATCTTACGGCTACAACAATATGACTTCACTATAGTACACAAAAAAGGTAAACACAACGTAATAGCTGATTGTATCTCTCGAATCCCCGACATTAATCTAGTAGAACTCGACATCCAACCACAAGATTCCTGGTATTTAAAGATGTTAGCCAAAGTGTCACTGAATCCTAAGCGATTCAGTAACTGCCGCATAGATGAGGGAAAACTGTACATGATATTTAAAGATAGTGATGTACGGTATGGACAACAGCTGTGGAAACTCGTAGCCCCACAATCAGCTAGAGAATGTATCTTACAGGAATGCCACAGCGACCCTATGGCAGCCCACTTCGGTTGTGCTAAAACTAAAGCCAAAATCCCCATCGACGCCAAAAAGTTCGTATCTAATTGTGAGATATGTAAGAAGAGTAAATCATCCAATTCAAAAAAAAAAAGGAGAAATGGGCAGGTGCAAGAGAGCGGATCACCCGTGGCAAATGATCTCAATGGATATTTTAGGGCCTCTACCAAGGTCAACGAAAGGCCATATAGCACTACTCGTCGTTGTCGACTTTTTCACAAAGTACACCTGCATAATATCGCTCCGAAACACGAAAGCAACTAGTATCATAAAAAATGTCGAGGAAAAGGTCTTTCTTCAACATGGAATCCCTGAAGTAGTTATAAGCGACAATGGTCCCCAATTTAGATCACACCAGTTTCAACACTTACTAGCGAGGTACAATGTTCCACGATTATGTATAACTGCAACTACCACCCTCAAAATAATTATACCGAGAGGTACAATAGGACGATAGGATTCCAGCATCACTTCCATCCTCCAACAAACCCTTCCTTTCTCATCGTTCCATCGCACTATCTAACCAATCCTCCAGTTGGGTAAAACCACGAATCTGGTCAACTAGTTAGCTCGAGCCAAAAAGTCATCTCACAGATTTATGACTCTGTCCAGTCGGATGCCCAGCGCGATATGCCTCTGTGAGAACACAACAAAAAATGCTGTGAGACCACCTACCATTTCCATAGCAGAAGGCCAGCGGGAAAGATCTAAAAAAATTCAAAGAAATCCAAAAGCATTTCAAAAATAACGTCAAAACTTTACTTTACTCAGAACAAACTTTCAAAAACTTTAAACTTGCAAAAACATTACTTTACTTTATTTGAATGTTTTACTCGCAACTTGCAAAACATTACCAAAATACAAAATCTCAAATTCGCTAAAACTTTAACTTTACTTGAAACTAGGAAAACGTTACCCAAATCAGTCAGACTCAGGCCCGCATGTAACTTCCATTGGATATGAGAGTTGAGGTCAATCAATCAGCAAAATGCCAAATGATCGTCTTACTACAAGTCCCAGTCCCCAGTAAAATTTACAATTAGACCACCGAAGTCTGCTGAGGTGGGCCCACGTTGGGCGCCATTTTTGATATGGATGTATGCTGAGTGATTGACTTGGACGTGAAGTCCAGACTGCCAGCATAAGCTGACAGATCACTCGGTGGACAACGTTGAAGTGTAGGGCGGCACGCTAGCTCGCCTCGGCTATTGGCGAAGAGTGTGGGGGGTTCCACGAAGATCTGCCACTGCACCTGCCTTATAGAAAAAAATTTCGTGTCAAAACGAAAAAGCCACAGCACACCCGGTCGAGAAGGGACCTTTACATCACTTACCATTACCTCCTGTGAAGGCGCAGATATTCTGCCTTTTATCTACTTGCCCCATCCACCCAACGACAGAGTATTTTCAGTGTCCCTATGATGATCTGAAAGAGGCGGAAGAGAGGACCTAATCAACCATCAACTCGAGGAGGGCTCCGGGAGAGTGAAGGAGAAAGAATAAACTCTAGAAGTTCATTACGTTATAGCTCAATTTCTTCATAAAATTTTATTTCCTTTCCTTAGATCTAATCTCAATACGAAGAGTATCCTATCAGTATTAAAAAGAACAAACTGAAACTAAAATTGGTAGTGCGTGAGCTACTTTCCATAAAATTCAACATTACATTTTTATGGCTGATCATAAATGGGCGCACGACACTGAAACGTTTTACACTAAATTTATGTCTATCCCACGGATTTCTTCTAAAATTTTCTTTCTCTGATTATTCAATTTGTAGGTCATAGTAATTATTCTCAATAATTATTTAAATTCGTTAAATATGTATATATATATTAAACTTGTATACAATTCTTTCAATTCATGTCATTCTTTACATTTGTAATCAATGAATAAATTGATTTATAAAATCAAAGCATTTTATAATAAAGAAATAAATAATTTTCTACTAAAAGCCTGTTCGAAAACGGCGACGGGAATGACTCTATACTACAACAATTAAGTGCTGTCTGGGGATTCGCTCAGATACAAGATATAGTATGTTCAACTCAACATTCATTGACTTAACTGAACTTTCTAGCTCTGCCATAAAAGTTAAAATATACTATACCTTAGTAAATTATTAAATTAAAAAACAAAAGCAATATTTTCACAAGATTAAACAATAAAGGTAACAACTTACATAATTTCCGTGTTTCTGGTTCCATCGCCGAGGCGCCTCCGTGATGTTTCCAACTAGTCACTATACATTTAAGAAAAGAATGGAATATGGCTTACAATTTCTACCTATTTGGTATTCTACTTAACTATTACTATTACTGAGCAAGGTGGAATTTCATTGGCGTTGGTCGGCACAGTCTCCATTCGATTGGTAAAGAAGGAGTGGGACTCCTCAGCCCTGATAGGAAGCTTTTGCTAAAAGATTTTCAATTTTTGCTTAGACCTTAATTTTTGGTTGACCACTTTTGGCACACTTTTATGATATCGACCTTTGGCTATTAGTCAATTTCGACTCCCCCCTTTTTTTCAAGGCGGCACAAAGCTGCTGACACTAGTCTGCACTCATGATAATACATAGTCGAGTTACCTGGATATCCATCCAGGGTAATGAGCCATAGCCTTCACCCTGCCGATGCATTAGGCTTCGAAGGTAACGAGCTAAAAGAAGCCAGTGACTGCCTGTTCTTCCAGACAAATACAAATTGTTTCCCAAATGGTGTGATACTTGACTGAGTAATTATCACTATCCTATTTCTTCGTCCACTATATAAAAATAGAAAACAAAATTTATCTAGCCACTCGTGTTACACTTTTAAAAGCTAACCTCACTTACCCAATATTAACGAACAGGTTGAAACCTTAATAATATTATTAAGCAGGAAATAGCGGGATAAAACGCTAACCGTTATGACGCTAGTTTTTAAAGGAAATAAATGTTATTACTTAACCTCTGGAACTGGAAGAACACGAGAAGAAAATTCCGTATTCCGTTCTCTTCTCCTTCCTCTGTGACCAAACTTAGCTATATGGAAGCGCTGCTCTGTGTCAATTAGGTAGCGTTCGGTTAGTCGAATCATGTTCAGTCCACCGATGTATCTATGTCCCCCAGATGCATCCTCTTGTTGATATTTCCTGAAATACTTAATAAAGAAAGCACAAAGTATCAAATCTAAAGAAAAATCACAAAAGCTTGATACTTATCTCAAAAAAACCAATCAAATTCAGCATCCTGGATCATTCGCTTTCATCTAAAGCACACAGCACTCCTGCTGCAAAATCATCCATAAAAGGCCCTTTGAAGCCACACTTCATCTAAAAATATAAAACATAACTAATAAATAAACAAAACAATAAAAGAAAGCAAAACTTACCTAAAAGTACACATCCTCTTGTCTATGTACTTTTCGTAATGTCATTTACTGACATTACCACAGTCAGCTGTATTCGCCGCAATCAAAAGTTAAGTAAATGCAAAAGCCGTCACTAGGGCAACACCAAGAGGCGGAACAGATATAACTGGATACAGCGGCTATATAAAGCCGACGAGCCGCAGCAGAAAAGCATTCTTGTTTCAGAGCTCATCTGATTCGGAGAATAATCCGAACGACAAGAATATCATTCCCAACCTCCACAATAGAAGAATAATTCTATATTTCAGAGAATAATCTGAAAGTTCTATTATTTCCAATATTCCGTCCCACACCTAAGCAGAAGATTAATTCTGCCGCAGAGAATAATCTGCAATCTCCTGCCCACACCTAAGCAGAAGAATAATTCTGCCGCAGAGAATAATCTGCAATCTCCTGCCCACACCTAAGCAGAAGAATAATTCTGCCGCAGAGAATAATCTGCAATCTCCTGCCCACACCTAAGCAGAAGAATAATTCTGCCGCAGAGAATAATCTGCTACATCTCCTGCTCATATTTACGCAGAAGAATAATTCTGCTGCAGAGAATAATCTGCTGCTCACATTTACGCAGAAGAATAATTCTGCTGCAGAGAATAATCTGTAATCTTCTTCTTGTTTATAGTAGCATTTTCTGCCCGTGTGCTTAAAAATAGCACTCTTAAATTTATATAGGAATACTGTTCTCATAGATGATTAAGACTTCTTCTTCTTTATTCTAGAACTCATTTCTCATAGACAATTAATTCTTCTTCTTCCTTTTTCTAGAATAAGACGAATTAAAGGAAAAGGACTACGGAATCGTCACTTTGAATTTTACTTGAATTTTTTAATTTGTTTTGTTTGATTTGAATTTTTTGTTGAACTGTATATTGAATTTTATAGTAGTTTGTAATAAATGAATTGTGATATAATTATAAGCTGAAGTATTAATAAAAATTTTATATTTGAATTATTAAATCGACTGAGTTGTCATTTATAAACCGGCATTTCCTCCCATGTCCGAGACTAGCTCTCACATTGGTCCTTCAAAGCCGGATAACTCAGTCGAATCAAATATAAAATTAAATACATTGCTTAATATCACGTGATTCAAGCCTCTCCATTCAAAATGCCTACAGATGTCGAACACAGTATATCTGACGCCGGGGACGAAACCATTAGCTCAGTATTAGAGTTGGTTGAGTCTCAAAAAGAGGTCAAAGACTTAATGGAAGACCTCTTTAAAAGGCATCAAAGAGACGGTAAAAAGAAAACTGTCAAATCGACAGAAAAACGCCTACAAACGTTCACCGAATATTGGAAAGAATTCCAAACACGGCATAGGCTAATTCAAAAGAGAGCGACAAAGGAAGATCGCAAATTGGAATATTTCACGAAAGAGACATTTAGTGATGCACAGGAGTATTATATTGAAAAAGCAGCAAGCATGGAAGAGGATATAGACAAACTAACACCAACGCCTGTCAACAATCCTCCTCAGACTCAGACATCACATGCTAGCACAAATTCTTGTAATAATGAAAGGCTCCCCAGAATTAAACTTCCCACCTTCAATGGAGAGCACTCTACGTGGATTTCATTCCACGATTTATTTAATTCGGTTATACACAACAACAATAATTTAAGAGACGTTGACAAGTTGTATTTTTTAAAAACTAATCTAATTGGAGAAGCTGAAAAATTGCTCAGGCATTATGAAATATGCGACGCAAATTATAAACCAGCTTGGCAACTCCTAAAAGAACGCTACTCAAATAAGCGAATCCTAGTCAACGTACAACTAAAAAAATTATTGTCTCTCCCAACCATAAATCATGATACTGCCGAAAGTATCAAAGGGCTATTAGACAATATAACCGAGGCACTATTAGCATTACAAAACTTGGGAATAGAAACAAACAACTGGGATCCAATAATTATATATTTGACTGTACAAAAGTTACACTCAGACACTCACCAGTTATGGGAGCAGAGTCTCCACAACAGCACAGAATTACCTATATTAAAAATATTATCTAAATTCTTAGAGTCTCGCTTCAGAACCTTGGAAATGATAGGAAATAAAAACACATTGCCAAATGCGACACAGAGAAAACCATTCTCGCCCAAACCAACGTATGGACTCTTGAACAAAACCAAGAGTTCAACAGCAAGTCACCCACTAACAAAAAAATCCTCTTGCAGTCATTGCAAAGGTGATCACATAATATTCCATTGTCCAACCTTCAGAAATTTGACCATCCAACAACGGCATGAAATTGTTACACATAAACACTTATGCAAAAATTGCTTATCACCAAATCATACGACTTCAAATTGCACAATCAATAAAAGATGTTATCATTGCAAGAAAATTCACAACACATTGCTTCATTACGAGCAAAACCATCCGGGTACAAAATCACCCATTCAGCATTCTCAAAATTCCAATATGGAAATAAAGCAAGTCTCACCTACCGATAGAAGGAATGAACAACAAGTTCAAAATTTTTTAACTTCAAATCTGAAAAGGGCACTTCTTTCTACAGCCCTAATTAATATCATAGCTCCATCCGGAATTGCAATGACATTCAGAGCATTAATAGATTCTGGGTCACAAGTATCTATTATGACAGAAAGAACCTTTAAGCGACTACAGCTTAAAGGAACTCCGACCACCCATCAACTAATTGGATTGGGCACGACACCCACCAATAAAACAGGCTACTGTTACAATTAACTCCTTATACACCAAATTTAAAATAGAGAGCAACATGCTCATCATCAGGAAAATCACGGAATTTCTGCCAGCCCAAACTATTGAAGTGTCTAACTGGAGATACATCAACAATCTCATTTTAGCAGATCCCACCTTCTCAACTCCAGGGGAAATTGATGTTCTTCTTGGAGCAGACATCTGTGCAGCCATTATCAAAAATGGTATAAAGCGCGGATCTGGAAACTCTCCCACAGCTCAAAATACAGAATTGGGCTGGATTCTGATAGGAGCTGTACCAGAAGCTAACAGCACAATCACAACTATGCTAACCACCTACACTAATATGAACATTGAAGCGGACAATCAATTAAGAAAATTTTGGGAACTTGAAGAATGCATCACCTGACCAATATTAACACAAGAAGATCAAATGTGTGAAACATTCTACAAAAACACAACAAGACGTCTATCCTCTGGTAAATACGAGGTGCATTTACCATTCAAGAGTCAAGATAGACCACAGCTTGGGCAATATAGAAATATGGCGGTCAAACAATTCCTACAACTAGAGAAAAAATTGACCAATAATCCAACTATACATAAGCTATATAAGGATTGCATAGACGAATACATCCGTCTTGGCCACATGAAGCTTATCCCATCTACATTATCAGTAAATAAATCGTACGATGACATTCCCTTTTACTATCAACCACACCACGCTGTGCTAAAGGAGAGCACCACTACAAAACTTCGGATAGTCTTTAATGCCTCAGCTCGTACTTCAAATGGCAAATCACTAAACGAGCAACTACTAGTTGGACCTACAATCCAACCAACGCTTTGGACCACTCTGTTGAGATGGCGTCTGTATAAATTCGCATTTACAGCGGACATCGAGAAAATGTACAGAATGATTCAAATGACACCTCAACACCAAAATTTCCAACGTATAATATGGAGAGACAATCCAAATGAAGAATTAAAAGAATTTATTCTCACTACTGTCACATTTGGAACAACACCAGCACCATATTTAGCTATCAGAACGTTACAGCAGCTAGCAAAGGATGAAGAGACCAATTATCCCCTCGCAGCAAAGAGCATCTTGCGAGACTTCTACGTGGACGATTTGGTCTCAGGAGCACACAGTCTGAGCGAAGCTCGACAATTACAAAACGAGCTTATTGAAGTTCTAGCCACAGGAACATTCAACTTGCAGAAATGGAGAGCTAATCACCATGATCTGTTAAAGAATATACCAATGGACCACCGAGAGTTAAAAACGAATCTAGAATTCTCTGAATACGAGTCCATAAAAACTCTCGCCATTCATTGGTATCCAACCACAGACAGTTTTTCATTCAAGGTTAATATCCCCGAGCCGAAAAACTCATATACAAAACGAATAATATTATCGGAAGTCTCATCTCTTTTCGATCCATTGGGATGGCTGGCCCCATGCATAATCAATGCGAAAATCCTAATTCAGAAACTTTGGCTCTCAAAATGCGACTGGGATGACGTAGTATCCATAGAACTCTCAAAAGAATGGAATCATTTTAAAGAGCAATTACATGCGATACAACACATTCAGATTCCACGTTGGCTAGGCTATCAGCCTAATTTAACAAAAATGGAGCTCCATGGTTTTTGTGATGCATCCAACAATGCATACTCTGCAGTCCTATATCTGAAAATTCATTCGGACGAGAGCTCAAGAGTACAAATTTTAACAGCAAAAACCAAGGTTGCTCCCATCAAACCAGTTTCAATTCCACGCTTAGAACTGTGTGGTGCTGTCCTGCTTTCACGACTTATCAAAGAAGTCTCTAACAATTTAGAGTTAGAAAAGGTCAAACTGATAGCTTGGACAGATTCCAATATAGTTTTGGCTTGGCTTCGGAAACATCCCTCCACCTGGAAAACGTTCGTGGTCAATCGTATCTCCGAGATTCACGAAAACATTCCGCAAGCTGTTTGGAAACATGTGTCGTCCAAAGACAACCCAGCGGGCATAGCTTCAAGAGGCACTCTGCCAAACATCCTAGCCACAACTTCAATGTGGTGGAATGGCCCCGACTGGATACACCAAGATGAGGATCTCTGGCCGCAACAATTACAAGATATACATACTCAACTAGAGCATAAAAAACCGAAGGTTCTCACTATTACTATCGATGAACAAATGGTTTTACTACACAAATACTCTTCATTCCCAAAAACTATAAGAATAACTGCATATTGTATCAGATTTATAAACAACATGCGTAAAATACAGTCCACTACTCAATATCTTTCAGCTTCTGAGTTAAAAAGAGCAGAACATTGATAATTAAACTTCTCCAAAAGATCTCCTTTCCCGCTGAAACCTCCCAGTTACACAAAAATTTACCCCTTCCTAAAAAGAGTCAAATTTGTTGTCATTTATAAGCCGGCATTTCCTCCCAGGTCCGAGACTAGCTCTCACAAATCAGCTCGTACCCTCTACATAGGCAATAGCTTATATGTAGCTGTCTGTTGCTAGCTTCAGTGTAGCATACTGCTGCAAACAGTATGCTACTACCATAACAAGAAGTTTGAGTGATATCCTTTTATTTTAAACACGGTAGGAATGTTAGAAGTACAATTTTTGGAAGTTCGAGTGATAGCCTTCCACTTTGAGCAGAGCGCGGAAGAATCATACACATGGGTGCGAATGTTACAGGTGCAATTTTCGGTAGTTCGAGTGGTGGCCTTCTGCTTTAAACAGGGTGCGAATGTTACAGGTACAATTTTAGGAAGTTCGAGTGATACCTTCACGGTAGAAGCTATAGTCCACCACCAAATGGACTCGGATATAGAGGAGAAAAAATATTCATCGGACTGTAAGGGGTATCTGCAATGCAATGCAATAACCAGAGCCCAGACACGAAACATTCAGGAAAGTGAAACAAACCCAGAAAGCCAGCTAGAACAAAAAGATCAAACTTATCAATCAAAGGAAGCAGAGGACCTTGAAATTCCACCTAGTACCAATCCACAAATTATAGACGAAACTCGTCCCCCTGAAGTATAATCACAATCCCAGAGGAGATTCAATTAATCTTAAAAGATTATCATGATTCTCCCTTTGGCGATCATCAGCGAGTGGTAAAAACCTATAAACGGATTGAAAGAAAGTACTGGTGGAGGCACATGCTTAGTGACATCAAAGCACATTAAGCGGTGTGCCAAATGTCAAGCAATGAAGGCCTCACCACTATATAATATGTCAATGGTGATAACGGACGTAGCGGAACAAGCTTTCGATAAAATCTACTTAGATATAGTTGGCCCACTAAAGGAAACTGAATCTGGAAACAAATATATATTAACGTTTCAGGATAACCTCACGAAGTTGGTAGATTGGTATGCTATACCGAATGGAGAGGCCATAACGGTAGCGCAAATTTTCTTCGACGAGATCGTCACCCGCTACCGCATCCCCAAAAGAATAGTCACCGATCAGGGAAGTAATTTCCTGAGTGACCTATTCTAAAAGGTATGCAAATTCCTTAGGATAAATGAGCTGCAAACTTCTGCTTACCATTTTCAATCATATGGAGCACTCGAAACTGCACATAGACCATTGATTGAATACCTACGAACTATAGTGGACGGAAACCCCTGGTCATGGGATAATTTTCTGCGAACCGCTGCATTCGTGTACAATAACAGTGTACATTAAGGGGTAAAATTAACTCCCATGGGCTGCCTTTACGACTTTACAGCGGACGTTCCGTCCAACCTTAAGCGCGACCCTGAATCCGTGTATAACCACGAGAGCTACCACCATATTCTCAGCTCCAGAAGTCTTACGCCATGGCAAAGAAAAATCTTCTAATGACATCGCTCAAAAATCGACTATGACAAAGCTGTACGACCCTTGACCTTTCACAGAGGAGACAAGGTTCTACTCAAGAGCGAGAATCGTAAACATAAGCTCTCCCAGGTTTGGGTAGGACTCTACACGGTAATCGGCTTCCTTAGCTCAGAGCACATCACAATAAAAATTCGTAAACGAGAGGTCACGGTACATAACAACCGTCTAAAACCTTTCTACGAATAAAATGGTGTCAGTAGAATCTAAGTAGCTCTAAGGTACCTTCATAATAGAATGTAAGCTACAAAGATAACAAAAACCCACTTTAATATCCTATCCTATCCTCTCCTAGATAACAATGCGGTCAATACTTTTCTACGGACTGTTCCTAATCACGACAGGGGTCCGCGCTGAGGAACCTTATTCCATCACTCCTCTAAATAATACGGGAGTGTTATACGAAGATCTTGGAAGCTTATCAGTTTACCGCGAAACCTGGAGCATCATCACTGAGTTAAACCTGGCCGAGTTGTACAATCAGACAAAACTGGAAGAAAGTGCGGAACATTACGTACATCAATTATGTGGTAACAATTCTTCTGATCAGGATATATGTACCGTACAAACCAAAATATACATGCCCTGATGGAAAACATAAAGAGGTGCACCAATGTCATTAAAGAGGCAGTGCCCAAATCACACTATCCCCGATCCATCTTCGATGGAATAGGTAACGCGATGCACTATCTCTTTGACACTATGAACAGCGGAAACGAGCAAGAGGTGTACAGCCGACTAAGCGAATTAGAGGTAAATACTCAAACCTTAGTTGATTTGGAAAAGTAACAGATCAGCGTAATAAAAACCACGTTTGAGCAAATACAGAAACCCCTATCGTCGCTGACTGAGCGACAGCGTCAGATAAATCTTCAGATTATCCATCTTCAAAACACAACAGACGATTTGATAGCCCACCAAATAAGACAAGAGATCGTCTCTAGTCTGACACTACAAATGATACAGTTGGAATTTAGACAACAAGCTCTACTGGATATAATAGTGTCCAGTAGAAATAATCAAATTCATCCCCTTTTAATTTCCCCGAATCTCTTGCTAGCGATTTATCACAAATCTCACTCCACTTGTCCCAATCTGCAGGACTGTTTGTCAGTTCACTATCAAACAGCAGAGACCAAGACGCATGTGTTACAGGACAAATTAGTTATCCGAATCAAACTTCCAATTTTTAATATCCCCAAGATGAAAATACAACAGATTAGATGTCTTCCCATACGGGTGAATTCAAACTCAATATGCCAAATTCGTGGCTGTACTCCTTAACCGAAACCACTAGAGTACAAATAACCTGTATTCAATAGTTACTCACTCAAAAAATCTGCATCCGCCAAAAATTTTCCAACCAACCTACTTTCCACAAACGAAACTCAGGATGAGTTGGCAGAATATATATCTAAAGTATCTGCTCCTAAAACCTTTGAGAAGCAAGCAACATTACTCCTCGAAGATGATCCGAACCAAGATATCAACCTAGATATCTAATCTCTATACGAAACTCGTAACAAAGTCAACAACATTCACTTTGAACCAAAAGCAAAGATTCCTCATCATGTATTCTCTATAACATCCATATCACTTACAGGACTCTTGTTGCTAATTGCATCAGTGGTGGAAATAGCAAAATATATCGTACCGGCATTCATGGCATGGGTTGCGAAACGTAGACAACAGCTCACAGCTGAAAACATCCCCATGGATCCGGTTTATGCGAAACCCCAAGGAATTTTAAAACGGGCTCAAAGTCTCCGCATCTATACAATTAGTATAATCAAAGATATCTATAGTCAGTTGTTGCCCTCGTCTCATTCATTTGTTACTGGCGCAGCGTCCGTTCCGTTCAATACACTAGTTTTAGAAAATAAGTCGAAATAATAGTACCAAAATAGAGAAAAAGTGACCACGTAAAATTAATAGTACATAAGAATAAAAATTTATTTAGTAGTACCTAAGAAAAAAATTACTAAACCTAACTAGTACTTATCAAAGTCGTCATAATAAACTAAATAAGCTAAAAAAAAATGTAACATGTTAAATCTGACCATGTTGACTAATTAAAATAATTATTTATCATCAATCATTCCTACATTATCGACATGTCGTTGAGTTACACACTATAAACGTGCCATTGTGGCATATTTCAATCCCGATGTCAGAGCCAACTTCAGGTAAAAGGGCCTACTAAGAAAATTGAGGGGAACGGCCGAACTCTCTCGAAGCTGGCCTTTCAAAGTGATAGCAGTGCGGACAATTTTGTAAGAATTGTAAATTTTATAATAGTAGCAAAAAATAAAAAGGTATAATCGAAATAGATTATTAAATTAAATAATTGAGGCACTTAGCTAAAGAAACAAAAAAGGAGACAAAAAATATAAATTATAGTGAAAAGACCCCTATGGGTAAGTTGTAGGTTAAGCACGTGTCTAGGGATAAGAAGTACTAAAATATTTGTAAATTATATATAGAGCCGTATGTGAAGGACAAAAAAAATATATCCAAATTAATAAAGGAAAGACGAAAACAAAAGTCAAGTCAAGACGAAAAGGCGCTAGGTAATAAAGACGATAATTAATAAAAGAGGCCCAGCCCAAGTCAAAATCACGCTAGCGGAAAACGCAAAAGAAATAAAGGAAATAAAAAGAAAACATGGACAAGACAGATAAGTTTAGAGTATATACTCATAAAATTATAAATTCATGTATAGTGATGTTTAATCTTAAGGATAATTGTTTTGCTATATTTGTATATCCATTATAGTATAGTACTCCGGAGTACTGCGTAAGACTAAATAAAAAAATATATAAAAATAGTCTAAATGAAATGTGCAGTCCAGCATTCTTCATCACTCAAGTTCCTTGGTGGCGCATAAATTTTCACCCTAACCTGGGCAAGTGAAGCCAAAGCCCGACGCCCAAACGGCTATCGGGAACCAAAAAAATAAAAAAAATAAACCAGTTTTGTGTCCAGAAAAACTCGCAATATTAATGGGGGCTCAACCGGGATGATAACGCAAAAAACTACACAATTTAGAAATCATAAATTTTTTTTGAAATTGTGAAATTTTACAAAAGTTTTAATTGAATAGCCTTTTACTTATCTTTACGTTCACAAAAAAAAACAAAGAAACAATATAAAAGTATATATAATATACATGCAAAACTAAAAATTAAGGTGCGTGAGTGCTAATTCTGCAGTATATAGAACCATTGCCTGAAATAAATTTATTCGTTCATCCGATCAAATCCACGTCGCTACCAATCCCACAGTAGAAGCCGTTACCATTATTTCTCGACAGTGCGGTCCACGTTTGTTAATCAATAGTCCATTCAAAGAACATCAGTCTAATAGTTAAGCTGTTCTCAGTGTGGTAAATTGTGCAAGTTCAAAGCAAAATTGCCTTGTTGTTCTTTAACCCGAATCATAATAGTAAGCAATCGTAATGCACATCACAATTAATATGTGCTGAGCAGCTGTCATTAAACCACCAACGTAACAATATAATATACTAAAGGTCACCTGTCACATCAGGACCACATAGAATAGAAAAGAGACACGCGCATAGTAAGGCTAATAATGGTTTAATTGTAGACCAACAACCCATTTATGTAGGTATATAAACAATTTACATATAAAATAATATTCGTTGCTATCATAGCCGGACGACGTGAGTGTGAAAATAATTTGCTGCCGCTGCAGAAAGTTGGATTGTCACAACAGATATCTAAAAGTGTTGCGCTTATAAAAGTAAGTTATTGTATTAAAGAACAAAAATCATTAAAGTACATTATTACAAGAAGTAGTGCAGTTTAGTAGTCGTAGTCATTGACCGGCATTGAATAAATATCTAATAAGGAAACGGCATATCGGGTGAAAACCTAAGCCACTCGGCGAAATGTATTATTGTGCTGTCTTTGTATTCGTCTCGTCATGGCAGTAGTGAAACCGTAAAATTTTGAGAAGGGACATTTTTTGTAATCCAAATTGCTATGTAAAATAAACAAATTTTTGGCGCCCCCTTATCTTCAGATAATATTCCTTGGCGTTGCCTATGATAATTTAAGTGACTAGTCAAGCAGAATTTCAAATAAGTGACCAGCCCTCTTGTCATTTCTCCCCGCTCCTAGGGTTTGACTGTCATTGAATTGCCTACTCACGTACACTGTATTCGCACGAAACCCCGCTTCCTTATTAGTTATTTATTCAATGTTAACCGGTCCTCGCTTTGAAGTGAAGTGAATATGCAGATTAAATAGAATGTGAACACAAAATTCTGACGTTGTTGTGTTACAATTTTAGTTGATCTCTAAACAGGCATTAGCACTTCTAGTCAAAAGCGATTTCATCAGCAACACCTAGCTGACGATAATATCGTGTGTTATCTCTGAGATTGCACAATACACATTTCGCCCATTTCAGATACATTACACATATACACATCGAACGTTGTGAATTGAGTAGGCTGATCTTGATAGTTGTCAAAACTTTTTGTAATTGTGTCATATCCAAAACCGAAAATTACTGAACTGATATAAATGCGTATAAACATAACTTTGGGGGAATTAGTGATAAGATAGTAATACTAGGATTATTCAGTCCCTCACTTATGTCATCTGCTGTCTGCATTACAACAAACGCATCAATATAATTAGCATAAGTCCAAGTATTTGCCTAACAGGAAAACATAAAAACCTGACCGCTTTAATTAATACGGTGTAGATTATAAATTAAGACCTGGTTTGAAATTGCATACGCGTCTTAACCCTGTAGGTTATTTATGTTTGTTAGAGCGCATACTACGCTATCCGTACAACGTGAGTATATTACACAGAAGCCGAAAAGTTATCATTTCGCAAGTTTAATGACATCTCAACGTAGAAAACAGTAAAGAGAAAACAGTGGAGGGTTACACATGGGTATATAAATTTTGACTAAATTTTACATACGCATAATACTACATAATAATAATAAAATAAGTAGGCTAGCTCTGCCTGTCGGCACTACGATTTTCCTAACTAATTATACATAGGATTCCAATTTAAATAGCGTCCTAGTAAATAGACAATTTATCATAAAATGATCAGAAGAATACTTGACCATATCCCAGATAGCTTAGTGCGCTACGGATTAGAATTTCGTGGACAAAAAGTTAAATATAGCACAATGAGAACTCGAAAGAACCTACTAATAAAGATTCTAGAGGAGGAAGAGAAACAAGAGCCACCTCCGAATATAACATCTTCTATCAGTCCCAACGATGATATTGTTCAGTGCGTACGGATACTAAACTTTATTGAAGATGAGTTTGACGCATCCAAACATACTCCCAATGTTGTAGAAGCATTGGCCTGCAAGATGAATTTCCTCTTAATAAGAATAAACCGTATAGTTGCTGTTGAGCCTGTTGACACAAAAGCATTATCAGAACTTAAGGCAAAGTTTGAAGAGGTACAGACGAAAGTGTCTAACGTGTCTGTAAATTCTGAAGATGGACCGGACGAGTCCTTAGACCTTTCCAGACCCCGGGTCTTAGCCAGTTCCAGTGGCATTGACAACGGTCGAAATAATCCTCAACGGCCAGAACTCAGTCCACCCACACCTACTCCTTTCGCGATCAAGACAATCATACCTGTGTGGAAGTGGAATCTTAAATTTACAGGTGAACAGAAATCCCTGACAGCCTCGGACTTTGTCAGAAGAGTTTCAGATTTAGCTAAGTCCAGAAATGTGAACGAAGAAGAACTATTTAATTCAGCTATAGAATTGTTTGATGGAATTCCCCTCAAATGGTTCCAATCTATTGTCACTTCGCGAGATATCAATACCTGGAAAGGACTATGCGACAAACTGGTAGCGGATTTTGAAAGTCCCATGTTCGCTGAAGATTTGCTCGACTCAATAAAGAATCGGAAGCAGTCGCTATCGGAGAGCGTAGTGGTATATTTCGCCACTATGGAAAATCTATTTCTTAAACTTAACTTACAACTCAGAGCCTCCGAAAATATAAAAATATTACGGAAGAACATCCTCCCTGAATACTCGAGTAACCTACATTACACGAGTTTAAAACAATTGAAGAATTCAAAGAGGCGTGCAAGACCTTAAAGCTCACCTTTAAAGAGACTGATAGGGGTAGAAGTAAGGCAGATAATACCGGGTCTAGGAGTGTTATTGCGATAGATTCCAGCAACAGAAATTGGTATAGAGAAGAGGGTCCTATTGTGGAAAGGAACCGATCAGGGGGTAACTACAATAATAACTACAATAGCTCTAATAGGAATACAGATAGAAGTGGGTGGCCTCAATGACAATATATCCCAAATAATCAATGGCAACGAGGTCGAAATAATAGTAGGTACAGCCCCCATCGTGGGCAAGATACCAACGCTTGGCAACAAAGTAATAATAGGCAGAATATAGGTAGGGCGAACACCTCGCGATACCAACGGGAAAACAATTCAGGGACCGGAGTTTCCGGACCGAACCCGGTCCCCTTCAACCAAAGAAATGGTCCACGAACCAACCACGAGCCATGCCAACAACTAAGTACTTATGCTAACACCAAGGATGAAAGACCATTTATTAACGTCAAAATACTAGGGGTGAATACCTCATGCTTATTAGATACTGGTTCTGTCCACTCGATAGCGGGTTCGGAGAGAGCGAAGCTATTGAAAAGCCTCGGTCTGAGACTTGATAAGAGAAGAGTTAATAAATTTTCCACAGCCGACAACGCCTTACACTTTTCAATAGGAACCTTCGATGTTCCACTCCAAGTAGGAAATATAATAAAAATTCTGAGAATATACGCGATACCAGACTTTCCACACAGAATTATCTTAGAAGTTGATTTTTGGAAGTTCTTTTGTGGTAAACTAGATCTAAATGGAGAGAGTTGCCCATGTTATACTATACAAGTCAATTTCGAGACTGTCCCGTTGCTATACAATCAGACAGACCTTAACAATGAGCAGAGTGCCCAACTTAAGGACATCATAAACAAGTTTAAAGAATTATCAAAGGAGGGCTTAGGCCGCACTCCACTTTTAAAACACAAAATTGACACAGGAGAGGCAGAACCTATTAAACAAAGGTATTATCCTGTATCTCCGGTAATTCAAAAGAGAACAAAAGGTGAACTACAAAGAATGCCTTCTACGAGCCCATGGTGTTCCCCAATAGTCCTGGTCAAAAACAAAAATTGGAAAGACCGCCTGTGTCTAAACAGCCGGAAGCTGTGACGTCACAAAGAAATGCACCTATCCCCTGCCCTACGTTTCACCTATACTAGACCGACTTGTCAAGACAAGATATTTGACATCAATCGACTTAGAATCCGCCTTCTGGCAGATCCCCTTATCTGAGGAGTCAAAGGAAAAAACAGCCTTCGTCATTCCAGGCCATGGCATATTCCATTTTAAAGTATTACCTTTTGGACTCAATTATGCAGCACAAACTATGCAGAAGCTTATGGATGGTTTATTCGTACACTCAGCAGAGAATGGGATATTCATATACCTGGATGATATAATAATTGCATCGGAATCTTTCGATGAACATCTTAAAGCCCTAGAATTCGTCCATAGTAAACTAAGATCAGCCAATCTCAGCATCAACATAGAAAAAAGTAAATTCTGCAGGACATCTTTCCAGTATTTAGGATTTCTATTAGATAGATGTCGATGTAATATTAAACTTCCCCAGACTAAAAACATATAAAGATTTGAAACGGTTCCTTGGGTTATGTTCATGGTATAGACGATTTGTGTGAAACTACGCAATCATTGCTGCTCCCCTGCATGACCTAACCAAAGGCGCCAAGAACAGGCCCATTCAATGGACACACGCTGCGAGCCTCAGTTTTGCAGAGCTTAAGAGCACTCTAATATCAACACCTGTCCTGTCTACCCCCCCCCCCCCGACTTTACTAAGCCATTTAGTATCCACTGCGATGCCTCTGATGTAGGACTAGGCACGGCAATTATCCAAGGAGAAGCAGAAGAAGAACATCCCGTGGCCTTTGCCAGTCGCAAACTGAGAGGCGGCGAGGTGATTTATTCCACAACAGAAAAGGAATGCCTCGCAGTTTTGTTTGCGATCGAAAAATTTAGGCCATATATAGAAGGTAGTTGCTTTAAGGTATATACAGACCACCACTCATTAGCGTGGCTTTTTAAACAACAAAACCCTACTGGCAGAATTGCTGGATGGATCTTACGGCTACAACAATATGACTTCACTATAGTACACAAAAAAGGTAAACACAACGTAATAGCTGATTGTATCTCTCGAATCCCCGACATTAATCTAGTAGAACTCGACATCCAACCACAAGATTCCTGGTATTTAAAGATGTTAGCCAAAGTGTCACTGAATCCTAAGCGATTCAGTAACTGCCGCATAGATGAGGGAAAACTGTACATGATATTTAAAGATAGTGATGTACGGTATGGACAACAGCTGTGGAAACTCGTAGCCCCACAATCAGCTAGAGAATGTATCTTACAGGAATGCCACAGCGACCCTATGGCAGCCCACTTCGGTTGTGCTAAAACTAAAGCCAAAATCCCCATCGACGCCAAAAAGTTCGTATCTAATTGTGAGATATGTAAGAAGAGTAAATCATCCAATTCAAAAAAAAAAAAGGAGAAATGGGCAGGTGCAAGAGAGCGGATCACCCGTGGCAAATGATCTCAATGGATATTTTAGGGCCTCTACCAAGGTCAACGAAAGGCCATATAGCACTACTCGTCGTTGTCGACTTTTTCACAAAGTACACCTGCATAATATCGCTCCGAAACACGAAAGCAACTAGTATCATAAAAAATGTCGAGGAAAAGGTCTTTCTTCAACATGGAATCCCTGAAGTAGTTATAAGCGACAATGGTCCCCAATTTAGATCACACCAGTTTCAACACTTACTAGCGAGGTACAATGTTCCACGATTATGTATAACTGCAACTACCACCCTCAAAATAATTATACCGAGAGGTACAATAGGACGATAGGAAACATGCTAATATCCTACGTCGGGGAAAATCATAAGCATTGGGATAGGGAACTATTAAAAATAAATATCTCCCTGAATACCGCCGTAAACGAAACAACAGGTTGTACTCCATTCTACCTAAATTACGGTAGGGAATTCATGTACAGTGGCAAAGAATACAAATTACTGGGCACTGACTACCAGCCATTAGCTTCCCGCAAGGAATTTCTGGAAAAATTTAAACTGCAAAGACACAAAATAGTACAAAATATTGAAAAGAGACATAAAATTAATAAAGCCACTTATGACAAAGGAAGGGATAAGGACACGGCTTTTAATGTGGGAGACATAGTGTACAAAAGAAATTTTGCAATATCGACCAAAGCGAAAAGCTTCTCCGCGAAATTAGCACCCAAGTACCTTAAATGCACAGTTACGGAAAAGGTTTCTCATTTATGCTATAGGCTAAATGATGAACACGGTAATGATATAGGTAGACGGCATATTAAAGATCTACAAAAGTAGAATAATCATTTTTTTAATACGCATAGAGCAAAAACTAAATAAATAAATCAATCAAATAAACCTTGATAAATTTGGGGCGGTAAGCATAATGCTCCCGACACTCGTACATAATAATAACGAAAAATTGCCTTTCCACAAAGCCAATTTTTCTTCTCCCGGTATGGGGG
Organism: Dioctria linearis; assembly: GCA_963930735.1. Classification (NCBI taxonomy): domain Eukaryota; kingdom Metazoa; phylum Arthropoda; class Insecta; order Diptera; family Asilidae; genus Dioctria; species Dioctria linearis. The sequence goes on from OZ005742.1 coordinate 107,712,642, forward strand.
TATTGCAACATGTTAAATCTGACCTTGTTGACTAATTAAAATAATTATTTATCATCAATCATTCCTACATTATCGACATGTCGTTGAGTTGCACACTATAAGCGTGCCATTGTGGCATATTTCAATCCCGATGTCAGAGCCAACTTCAGGTAAAAGGGCCCACCAAGAAAATTGAGGGGAACGGCCGAACTCTCTCGAAGCTGGCCTTTCAAAGTGATAGCAGTGCGGACAATTTTGTAAGAATTGTAAATATTAAAATAGTAGCAAAAAATAAAAAGGTATAATCGAAATAGATTATTAAATAAAATAATTGAGGTACTTAGCTAAAGAAACAAAAAAGGAGACAAAAAAATATAAATTATAGTGAAAAGACCCCTATGGGTAAGTTGTAGGTTAAGAACGTGTCTAGGGATAAGAAGTACTAAAATATTTGTAAATTATATATAGGGCCGTATGTGGAGGACAAAAAAAATATATCCAAATTAATAAAAGAAAGACGAAAACAAAAGTCAAGTCAAGACGCAAAGGCGCTAGGTAATAAAGACGATAATTAATAAAACGGAAAAGAAATAAAGGAAATAAAAAGAAAACACGGACAAGACAGATAAGCTTAGGGTGTATACTCATAAAATTATAAATTCATGTATATTGATGTTTAATCTTAAAGATAATTGTTTTGCTATATTTGTATATCCATTATAGTATAGTACTCCGGAGTACTGCGTAAGACTAAATAAAAAAAATATATAAAAATAGTCTAAATGAAATGTGCAGTCCAGCATTCTTCATCACTCAAGTTCCTTGGTGGCGCATAAATTTTCACCCTAACCTGGGCAAGTGAAGCCAAAGCCCGACGCCCAAACGGCTATCGGGAACCAAAAAAATAAAAAAAATAAACCAGTTTTGTGTCCAGAAAAAGTCGCAATATTAATGGGGGCTCAACCGGGATGATAACGCAAAAAACTACACAATTTAGAAATCATAAATTTTTTTTGAAATTGTGAAATTTTACAAAAGTTTTAATTGAATACCCTTTTACTTATCTTTACGTTCACAAAAAAAAACAAAGAAACAATATAAAAGTATATATAATATACATGCAAAACTAAAAATTAAGGTGCGTGAGTGCTAATTCTGCAGTATATAGAACCATTGCCTGAAATAAATATATTCGTTCATCCGATCAAATCCACGTCGCTACCAATCCCACAGTAGAAGCCGTTACCATTATTTCTCGACAGTGCGGTCCACGTTTGTTAATCAATAGTCCATTCAAAGAACATCAGTCTAATAGTTAAGCTGTTCTCAGTGTGGTAAATTGTGCAAGTTCAAAGCAAAATTGCCTTGTTGTTCTTTAACCCGAATCATAATAGTAAGCAATCGTAATGCACATCACAATTAATATGTGCTGAGCAGCTGTCATTAAACCACCAACGTAACAATATAATATACTAAAGGTCACCTGTCACATCAGGACCACATAGAATAGAAAAGAGACACGCGCATAGTAAGGCTAATAATGGTTTAATTGTAGATATACAACCCATTTATGTAGGTATATAAACAATTTACATATAAAATAATATTCGTTGCTATCATAGCCGGACGACGTGAGTGTGAAAATAATTTGCTGCCGCTGCAGAAAGTTGGATTGTCACAACAGATATCTAAAAGTGTTGCGCTTATAAAAGTAAGTTATTGTATTAAAGAACAAAAATCATTAAAGTACATTATTACAAGAAGTAGTGCAGTTTAGTAGTCGTAGTCATTGACCGGCATTGAATAAATATCTAATAAGGAAACGGCATATCGGGTGAAAACCTAAGCCACTCGGCGAAATGTATTATTGTGCTGTCTTTGTATTCGTCTCGTCATGGCAGTAGTGAAACCGTAAAATTTTGAGAAGGGACATTTTTTGTAATCCAAATTGCTATGTAAAATAAACAAATTTTTGGCGCCCCCTTATCTTCAGATAATATTCCTTGGCGTTGCCTATGATAATTTAAGTGACTAGTCAAGCAGAATTTCAAATAAGTGACCAGCCCTCTTGTCATTTCTCCCCGCTCCTAGGGTTTGACTGTCATTGAATTGCCTACTCACGTACACTGTATTCGCACGAAACCCCGCTTCCTTATTAGTTATTTATTCAATGTTAACCGGTCCTCGCTTTGAAGTGAAGTGAATATGCAGATTAAATAGAATGTGAACACAAAATTCTGACGTTGTTGTGTTACAATTTTAGTTGATCTCTAAACAGGCATTAGCACTTCTAGTCAAAAGCGATTTCATCAGCAACACCTAGCTGACGATAATATCGTGTGTTATCTCTGAGATTGCACAATACACATTTCGCCCATTTCAGATACATTACACATGTACACATCGAACGTTGTGAATTGAGTAGGCTGATCTTGATAGTTGTCAAAACTTTTTGTAATTGTGTCATATCCAAAACCGAAAATTACTGAACTGATATAAATGCGTATAAACATAACTTTGGGGGAATTAGTGATAAGATAGTAATACTAGGATTATTCAGTCCCTCACTTATGTCATCTGCTGTCTGCATTACAACAAACGCATCAATATAATTAGCATAAGTCCAAGTATTTGCCTAACAGGAAAACATAAAAACCTGACCGCTTTAATTAATACGGTGTAGATTATAAATTAAGACCTGGTTTGAAATTGCATACGCGTCTTAACCCTGTAGGTTATTTATGTTTGTTAGAGCGCATACTACGCTATCCGTACAACGTGAGTATATTACACAGAAGCCGAAAAGTTATCATTTCGCAAGTTTAATGACATCTCAACGTAGAAAACAGTAAAGAGAAAACAGTGGAGGGTTACACATGGGTATATAAATTTTGACTAAATTTTACATACGCATAATACTACATAATAATAATAAAATAAGTAGGCTAGCTCTGCCTGTCGGCACTACGATTTTCCTAACTAATTATACATAGGATTCCAATTTAAATAGCGTCCTAGTAAATAGACAATTTATCATAAAATGATCAGAAGAATACTTGACCATATCCCAGATAGCTTAGTGCGCTACGGATTAGAATTTCGTGGACAAAAAGTTAAATATAGCACAATGAGAACTCGAAAGAACCTACTAATAAAGATTCTAGAGGAGGAAGAGAAACAAGAGCCACCTCCGAATATAACATCTTCTATCAGTCCCAACGATGATATTGTTCAGTGCGTACGGATACTAAACTTTATTGAAGATGAGTTTGACGCATCCAAACATACTCCCAATGTTGTAGAAGCATTGGCCTGCAAGATGAATTTCCTCTTAATAAGAATAAACCGTATAGTTGCTGTTGAGCCTGTTGACACAAAAGCATTATCAGAGCTTAAGGCAAAGTTTGAAGAGGTACAGACGAAAGTGTCTAACGTGTCTGTAAATTCTGAAGATGGACCGGACGAGTCCTTAGACCTTTCCAGACCCCGGGTCTTAGCCAGTTCCAGTGGCATTGACAACGGTCGAAATAATCCTCAACGGCCAGAACTCAGTCCACCCACACCTACTCCTTTCGCGATCAAGACAATCATACCTGTGTGGAAGTGGAATCTTAAATTTACAGGTGAACAGAAATCCCTGACAGCCTCGGACTTTGTCAGAAGAGTTTCAGATTTAGCTAAGTCCAGAAATGTGAACGAAGAAGAACTATTTAATTCAGCTATAGAATTGTTTGATGGAATTCCCCTCAAATGGTTCCAATCTATTGTCACTTCGCGAGATATCAATACCTGGAAAGGACTATGCGACAAACTGGTAGCGGATTTTGAAAGTCCCATGTTCGCTGAAGATTTGCTCGACTCAATAAAGAATCGGAAGCAGTCGCTATCGGAGAGCGTAGTGGTATATTTCGCCACTATGGAAAATCTATTTCTTAAACTTAACTTACAACTCAGAGCCTCCGAAAATATAAAAATATTACGGAAGAACATCCTCCCTGAATACTCGAGTAACCTACATTACACGAGTTTAAAACAATTGAAGAATTCAAAGAGGCGTGCAAGACCTTAAAGCTCACCTTTAAAGAGACTGATAGGGGTAGAAGTAAGGCAGATAATACCGGGTCTAGGAGTGTTATTGCGATAGATTCCAGCAACAGAAATTGGTATAGAGAAGAGGGTCCTATTGTGGAAAGGAACCGATCAGGGGGTAACTACAATAATAACTACAATAGCTCTAATAGGAATACAGATAGAAGTGGGTGGCCTCAATGACAATATATCCCAAATAATCAATGGCAACGAGGTCGAAATAATAGTAGGTACAGCCCCCATCGTGGGCAAGATACCAACGCTTGGCAATAAAGTAATAATAGGCAGAATATAGGTAGGGCGAACACCCCGCGATACCAACGGGAAAACAATTCAGGGACCGGAGTTTCCGGACCGAACCCGGTCCCCTTCAACCAAAGAAATGGTCCACGAACCAACCACGAGCCATGCCAACAACTAAGTACTTATGCTAACACCAAGGATGAAAGACCATTTATTAACGTCAAAATACTAGGGGTGAATACCTCATGCTTATTAGATACTGGTTCTGTCCACTCGATAGCGGGTTCGGAGGGAGCGAAGCTATTGCAAAGCCTCGGTCTGAGACTTGATAAGAGAAGAGTTAATAAATTTTCCACAGCCGACAACGCCTTACACTTTTCAATAGGAACCTTCGATGTTCCACTCCAAGTAGGAAATATAATAAAAATTCTGAGAATATACGCGATACCAGACTTTCCACACAGAATTATCTTAGAAGTTGATTTTTGGAAGTTCTTTTGTGGTAAACTAGATCTAAATGGAGAGAGTTGCCCATGTTATACTATACAAGTCAATTTCGAGACTGTCCCGTTGCTATACAATCAGACAGACCTTAACAATGAGCAGAGTGCCCAACTTAAGGACATCATAAACAAGTTTAAAGAATTATCAAAGGAGGGCTTTTAAAACACAAAATTGACACAGGAGAGGCAGAACCTATTAAACAAAGGTATTATCCTGTATCTCCGGTAATTCAAAAGAGAACAAAAGGTGAACTACAAAGAATGCCTTCTACGAGCCCATGGTGTTCCCCAATAGTCCTGGTCAAAAACAAAAATTGGAAAGACCGCCTGTGTCTAAACAGCCGGAAGCTGTGACGTCACAAAGAAATGCACCTATCCCCTGCCCTACGTTTCACCTATACTAGACCGACTTTTCAAGACAAGATATTTGACATCAATCGACTTAGAATCCGCCTTCTGGCAGATCCCCTTATCTGAGGAGTCAAAGGAAAAAACAGCCTTCGTCATTCCAGGCCATGGCATATTCCATTTTAAAGTATTACCTTTTGGACTCAATTATGCAGCACAAACTATGCAGAAGCTTATGGATGGTTTATTCGTACACTCAGCAGAGAATGGGATATTCATATACCTGGATGATATAATAATTGCATCGGAATCTTTCGATGAACATCTTAAAGCCCTAGAATTCGTCCATAGTAAACTAAGATCAGCCAATCTCAGCATCAACATAGAAAAAAGTAAATTCTGCAGGACATCTTTCCAGTATTTAGGATTTCTATTAGATAGATGTCGATGTAATATTAAACTTCCCCAGACTAAAAACATATAAAGATTTGAAACGGTTCCTTGGGTTATGTTCATGGTATAGACGATTTGTGTGAAACTACGCAATCATTGCTGCTCCCCTGCATGACCTAACCAAAGGCGCCAAGAACAGGCCCATTCAATGGACACACGCTGCGAGCCTCAGTTTTGCAGAGCTTAAGAGCACTCTAATATCAACACCTGTCCTGTCTACCCGCCCCCCCCCCCCGACTTTACTAAGCCATTTAGTATCCACTGCGATGCCTCTGATGTAGGACTAGGCACGGCAATTATCCAAGGAGAAGCAGAAGAAGAACATCCCGTGGCCTTTGCCAGTCGCAAACTGAGAGGCGGCGAGGTGATTTATTCCACAACAGAAAAGGAATGCCTCGCAGTTTTGTTTGCGATCGAAAAATTTAGGCCATATATAGAAGGTAGTTGCTTTAAGGTATATACAGACCACCACTCATTAGCGTGGCTTTTTAAACAACAAAACCCTACTGGCAGAATTGCTGGATGGATCTTACGGCTACAACAATATGACTTCACTATAGTACACAAAAAAGGTAAACACAACGTAATAGCTGATTGTATCTCTCGAATCCCCGATATTAATCTAGTAGAACTCGACATCCAACCACAAGATTCCTGGTATTTAAAGATGTTAGCCAAAGTGTCACTGAATCCTAAGCGATTCAGTAACTGCCGCATAGATGAGGGAAAACTGTACATGATATTTAAAGATAGTGATGTACGGTATGGACAACAGCTGTGGAAACTCGTAGCCCCACAATCAGCTAGAGAATGTATCTTACAGGAATGCCACAGCGACCCTATGGCAGGCCACTTCGGTTGTGCTAAAACTAAAGCCAAAATCCCCATCGACGCCAAAAAGTTCGTATCTAATTGTGAGATATGTAAGAAGAGTAAATCATCCAATTCAAAAAAAAAAAAGGAGAAATGGGCAGGTGCAAGAGAGCGGATCACCCGTGGCAAATGATCTCAATGGATATTTTAGGGCCTCTACCAAGGTCAACGAAAGGCCATATAGCACTACTCGTCGTTGTCGACTTTTTCACAAAGTACACCTGCATAATATCGCTCCGAAACACGAAAGCAACTAGTATCATAAAAAATGTCGAGGAAAAGGTCTTTCTTCAACATGGAATCCCTGAAGTAGTTATAAGCGACAATGGTCCCCAATTTAGATCACACCAGTTTCAACACTTACTAGCGAGGTACAATGTTCCACGATTATGTATAACTGCAACTACCACCCTCAAAATAATTATACCGAGAGGTACAATAGGACGATAGGAAACATGCTAATATCCTACGTCGGGGAAAATCATAAGCATTGGGATAGGGAACTATTAAAAATAAATATCTCCCTGAATACCGCCGTAAACGAAACAACAGGTTGTACTCCATTCTACCTAAATTACGGTAGGGAATTCATGTACAGTGGCAAAGAATACAAATTACTGGGCACTGACTACCAGCCATTAGCTTCCCGCAAGGAATTTCTGGAAAAATTTAAACTGCAAAGACACAAAATAGTACAAAATATTGAAAAGAGACATAAAATTAATAAAGCCACTTATGACAAAGGAAGGGATAAGGACACGGCTTTTAATGTGGGAGACATAGTGTACAAAAGAAATTTTGCAATATCGAACAAAGCGAAAAGCTTCTCCGCGAAATTAGCACCCAAGTACCTTAAATGCACAGTTACGGAAAAGGTTTCTCATTTATGCTATAGGCTAAATGATGAACACGGTAATGATATAGGTAGACGGCATATTAAAGATCTACAAAAGTAGAATAATCATTTTTTTAATACGCATAGAGCAAAAACTAAATAAATAAATCAATCAAATAAACGTTGATAAATTTGGGGCGGTAAGCATAATGCTCCCGACACTCGTACATAATAATAACGAAAAATTGCCTTTCCACAAAGCCAATTTTTCTTCTCCCGGTATGGGGGTATTGCAACATGTTAAATCTGACCTTGTTGACTAATTAAAATAATTATTTATCATCAATCATTCCTACATTATCGACATGTCGTTGAGTTGCACACTATAAGCGTGCCATTGTGGCATATTTCAATCCCGATGTCAGAGCCAACTTCAGGTAAAAGGGCCCACCAAGAAAATTGAGGGGAACGGCCGAACTCTCTCGAAGCTGGCCTTTCAAAGTGATAGCAGTGCGGACAATTTTGTAAGAATTGTAAATTTTAAAATAGTAGCAAAAAATAAAAAGGTATAATCGAAATAGATTATTAAATAAAATAATTGAGGTACTTAGCTAAAGAAACAAAAAAGGAGACAAAAAAATATAAATTATAGTGAAAAGACCCCTATGGGTAAGTTGTAGGTTAAGAACGTGTCTAGGGATAAGAAGTACTAAAATATTTGTAAATTATATATAGGGCCGTATGTGGAGGACAAAAAAAATATATCCAAATTAATAAAAGAAAGACGAAAACAAAAGTCAAGTCAAGACGCAAAGGCGCTAGGTAATAAAGACGATAATTAATAAAACGGAAAAGAAATAAAGGAAATAAAAAGAAAACACGGACAAGACAGATAAGCTTAGGGTGTATACTCATAAAATTATAAATTCATGTATATTGATGTTTAATCTTAAAGATAATTGTTTTGCTATATTTGTATATCCATTATAGTATAGTACTCCGGAGTACTGCGTAAGACTAAATAAAAAAAATATATAAAAATAGTCTAAATGAAATGTGCAGTCCAGCATTCTTCATCAATCAAGTTCCTTGGTGGCGCATAAATTTCCACCGTAACCTGGGCAAGTGAAGCCAAAGCCCGACGACCAAACGGCTATCGGGAACCAAAAAAAAAAAATAAACCAGTTTTGTGTCCAGAAAAAGGCACAATAAGATAATTAATAAGATTACGAACAAAATAATACAATTAATACAATAAATCAACTTAGAATAACCTAGGATAGACAAGACATTTTTACAAAAAATTGTTGCGACAAACGTAACATATATAAACCTTAAAAAATCGCCAACTAAGTTCTCAACAGAATAGATTAAAAGCTCTAGGAATTAAGAAAATAGAAGAAAGAAAGGCATAATATACTTAGTAGAATTAAAACCAACAAATAACCAATTAAAATATAAAATATTACCGAAATATATTTACACAAAAATAATAGCAAATAAAATAATAGAATAAAGAGAATAAATAAATAAATTAATAAAAAGGCATTAGATATACATATAAATAAAAGTAAAGGAAAAGGAAAAGATGCTTTAAAAGTAGATATAAACAAATAAATAAATAAGTAGAACTAGATAAGATAATAGGATTAAGGAAACTGTGTATGGTTTCCTTAATCCTATTATCTTATCTAGTTCTACTTATTTGTTTATTTGTTTATATCTACTTTTAAAGCATCTTTTCCTTTTCATTTACTTTTATTTATATGTATATCTAATGCCTTTTTACACCAAAAAAAAAACAACATAAAATTAGAATTAGCGAATGCCTACAAAAATATATAAAAGCATTATACATTCCTGTAAAAGCAAACAAAAAATTATGTATATATATATATATGTATACTTTTGTAAAGCAAGAACAAAACCTCAACCGACCTAGACCCAGCGACCAAAAAATGCACCAACAACAATTTCCCCTGAGAATTATTCCTCTTCAAAGAATAATTCTCTTTTTCTTAGGGGGAAGGATTGTTTTATGTCAAAAATATACCTATAATAACTACAGTATTTTAAAAAATTAAATCATAAAAAGTCAATAAGCTAATCATGAAAATCGCATCAGCAATTTTCCTCACATACCATACATTTTATTCCCATAAAACGACTTGGGAAAAACAAAAGTTTCAGTTTACAACCCAAGTCGTTTTGCTTAAAAATTTTATCAGTCGAAAACAATTTAATAAAAAAAAAAAAAAAAATTAAAAGGAAAATCGTACTTTCAGTACGAAAAATACAATATATATGTTCATGCACATACATGCACACATACGTACATACATATTACGACAAAAGCTCCCACGATAAGAAATCCGCGCCGCGATTTCAAACGACGGGATGTTTTTAAAAGTTTAAGATTACATTTTGTGAAACCACCGTCAAACACGAATAGTTTTGGACAAGATTGAACAAGTCCAGAATTAATAGGTAAATTTTCTCAGGGTAAGAAAATGCAATTAAGCAGTTTCTACCCTGAACAATGGCTCTTGATCACGATGAAGGTGATCAAGAGTTTAGTGGAGTTGATTTTTGAAAGCGATTGCGGTCACCTCGGGCGGTTTTTGAATAGTAAAAAATAGGTTTTAAAAGAGTTGAGTTTTTTTGTTTTTCGCAACGTTGGCTAATAAGAATAAAAATGATAGACACTTGTAAACTGTAAAAGTACTAAATAAATACAGAAAAATAGTTAATAGTATTATTAAGAGTATAGCTAGTGGATAAGGAAAAAGGAAATTCGCAATCGGTGAAAGTGTAAAGTCAAGTGCATAGAAACAAGGCTGTGAAAAGTAAAGTCAAGCTCATAAAAATAAAGTATTATAAAGTAATTAAGAAGAAAGATGTGTGTTTTCTTGTTAGAATGTGGAATCAACGTCTTAGTAACTTTGATGGAATAATATGAAACACAATTGAATTGCACTGGAAGGAAGTGAGTTACCCTTTTTTATAGAATACGTAACGTTGAAGTGATGCCAAGCCTAGTAACTACCTGAGACACTAACTGCCATGTTCTTTCCGTTCGAGAAAATCAACGTCTTGAATCCACGAAGCAACTTTTTCCTAATTTCGCCTCTTTGGGTTTAGGAAAAACATCTCTTCTCACTCACAAGATTGAGACGAATGATGGAGGTCCGATAAAACAGAGGTTTTATCCGATTTCACCGGCAATGCAGAGTTTCATAGATGCTGAGCTGAGACGCATGCTATCACTAGGTGTGATAGAGGAGAGCCAGAATTTATGGAGCTCTCCAGTTGTTCTACTGAGGAAGCCTGGAAAAGTTCGACTTTGTTTTTACGCCAGGAAGGTCAACTCCAGTACTAAGAAGGACGCCTATCCGGTGCCGCAGATGGACACACTTCTGAGTCGACTTCCTCCGGCAAATTACATTACAAGTCTGGACCTGAAGGAAGAAAGAAAGTTCCTGGTCATCTTTTCTATCAGTACACCGGCCATTCGGCCTCTGCAATACTCCACAAACTATGTGCCGCCTCATGGATAAGGTCATTCCATTTGATCTTCGTGAGAATGTTCTCGTCTACTTAGATGATTTATGAATACTGTCATCAGACTTTGACTCTCATCTCACTTTACTATCCCGTGTAGTGGATTGTTTGAGGAAAGGTGGCCTCACTATAAATGTAGAGAAGAGTAAGTTCTGCATTACAGAAACAAAATATTTGGGTTTCATTGCTGGGAAGGGAGGAATAAAGAGAGACCCGGATAACATTTCACCTATAGTTGACTACCTGTCACCTAAAATTGTTCGGCAAGTCCGACGCATACTGGGTATGGCGGGATAGTATCGTCGGTTTATTCCGAACTATGCTGATCTAACGGCCTCCATAACTGACAGCTTGAAAAATCCCAGTCAGTTCCAATGGACACCTAAAGCACAGACGTGTCTGGAATTATGGAAGCAGAAACTTACTTCTGCTCCGTTGTTAGTGAGTCCAGATTTCACCAAACCATTCGTTATCCAGTGTGATGCGAGCCAACTAGGTATTGGGGAGTGCTGTTACAACTAGATGACGATGACAACGAGAAGCCAATAGCATACGTGTCGAAAAAGTTGAATTTGGTAAAGAGGTACCCTACGGAGGCTATGTCGCCGTAGGAATCCCACTTGCACAATGTCTTACGATGCCTTGGAAACACACCCTTGAGCGAGTGTTAGTCTGCGATCAGAGGGAGATGTTAGGAGCAGAGGAAAGCTTTGCCATCAGTTGGTTAGGTTACTGACCGCAGGGCTTCCTCAACCCATCTCGGTAAGGAAGGCAGAGTGGTACTGGCCACCTGGATTTTTTTGGGTTACTGGCTTGTTGGTGCACCTCTGACTTGCAGTGCGGAGTCTGTTGTCGAACTCTGGTCAAAGACTAACGTGACTTCAGGGAGGTCCCTCCGATTCATCACACCTAGAGCAGATTTGACCAAGCCTTGGACGATCCTCCTCATCAGCATGGCCTTACTATTAGAAAAATACTTTCATGGGTCGTGGGACGATTCACACATTTGGCGCCCGCGGTGATGAGGCCTATGTTTAAGACCGGCTAGCTCTGTCGACCATTTTTCAGTGTCGTCTGGACCACAGGTGGACTAGACAACCCTGCCTATTATGGTCGTAGCATAAAGTATACAGCAGTATGCTACACTGAAGCTAGCAACAGCCTGCTACATGTAAGCTATTGCCTATGTGGACGGTGCGACCTGATTCGGCGCTTCCATATAGCTAAGCCTGGTGACAGAGGAATAAGAAGAGAACGCAGTTTTTCTTGCATTCCGGAATACGGAATTTTCTTCTTGTGTTCTTCCAGTTCCAGAGGTTAAATAATAACGTTTATTTCCTTTAAACCTAGCGTCATTAAGTTTAGGTTAGCGTTTTATCCCGCTATTTCCTGCTTAGCTTGCATTTAATAATATTATTAAGGTTTTGACCTGTTTGTTAATATTGGGTAAGTGAGGTTAGCTTTTAAAAGTGTGACACGAGTGGCGAGCTGAATTTTATTTTCTGTATTTATATAGTGTACGAAGAAATTGGAGAGTGATAATCACTCAGTCAAGTATCACACCATTTGGGAAACAATTTGTAGTTGTCTGGAAGAACGGGCAGTCACTGGCTTGTTTTAGCTCGTTACCTTGGAAGCCTCATGCCACGGCAAGGTGAATACTATACGGCTCGTATTACCTTGGAAGGATATCCAGATACCTCGACTATTATCCTGAGTGCAGACTAGTGTCAACTGCTTTGTGCCCGCCTTGAAAAAGGGGGGGGGGGGTCGAAATTGACTAATAGCCAAAGGTCGATATCATAAAAGTGTGGCAAAAGTGGCCAACCAAAAATTAAGGTCTAAACAAAAATTCACGAAAAAATTTACGAAAAGCTTCCTATTAGGGCTGAGGAGTCCTACTCCTTCTTTACCAATCGAATGAAGACTATACCGACCAAGGCCAATGAAATTCCACCTTGCTCAGTAATAGTAATAGTTAAGTAGAATACAAAATATGTAGAAATGGTAAGCTATATTCCATTCTTTTCTGAAATGTATAGTGACCAATTGGAAACATCACGGAGGCGCCTCGGCGATGGAACCAGCAACACGGAGATTATGTAAGTTGTTGCCTTTGTTGTTTAGTCTTGTGTCAATATTGCTTTTGTTTTTTAATTTAATAATTTACTAAGGTATAGTATATTTTAACCTTTATGGTAGAGCTAGAAGGCTTAAATAAATCAATGAATGTTGGACATACTATATCTTGTATCTGAGCGAATCCCCAGACGGGACTTAATTGTTGTAGTATAGAATCATCCCGTCGCCGTTTTCGAACAGGCTTTTATTAGAAAATTATTTATTTCTTTATTATAAAATGCTTTGATTTTATAAATAAATTTGTTCATTGATTACAAATGTAAAAAATGACATGAATTAAAAGAATTGTATACAAATTTAATATATTGTTACGAGCGTGGTCTTAGTTCGTTAGTTAAAACACTATATTTCAGATATAATTCAAAAGTTCTTTCTTTATTTAACTTTGCTGTTTACTCTCACAAATTCACAAATAATTATCAAATCAACTCTTTATAGTTATCGCTAGTACTGTACTTCTAATTATCGCAATCCAAATAGTTTACTTCATTCACCTCACTGTCTGAAATAAGACTCGCCTCCTGGATGTGAGTAGCGCCGTATTATACTCTACGAATTATCCTAGAATCTTTCTGAATATTCCATTCTTCAAATACAGTTTACTGGGATGTCACTAACCTAAAGTTGTTTCCATTTCCAATAGATGTCGCTTGTATCACTTTGTGGCGCGTAACACCGCACCCTTCTTAAAATTGTTCGTCCCGGACAACAGGTGATCCATGGTCTTGATGCTCGCAGTATTGACATAAACGATCTATATGAACGATTTTCCGTTTGCCTCTTGTACCCCGCTGAATCCTATTTACTACGTCATTAATTCCAGTCACTACTAAATTCGGTACTTCCCAGTGTTGTTGTAATTTGGGAGAACGTACCTAACGTCGTTTCGTGTTGTACAGCCAAACAACGTCACCTTCATTAAATCCGGCTGAGTTAGCACGTAAGTCATAGCGGGTCTTCATCCGATCGGTATTTATTGCTAATTTTGCTATCGTGACCTCGTGTACATCAGCTAATCGTTGTCTAAGTTCCGATACATAATCGTCTGGTAATTTTGTTCACCTCTGGGTGTACCAAACTAGAGGTCGCTAGGTAAACGCATCTCCTTTCCGAATATCACTTTTACTGGAGTTTGTCCGGTCGTGTTGTGAACAGCTGATCGATAGGCCATTAAGAACATGGGAATATGTCGATCCCAATCGCGTTGGTGATAGTCGACTACTTTCTTTAGATGCTCGACCAATGTTCTGTTGAAGCGCTCTACCATACCATCAGATTGTGGATGCAGAGGAGTTGTTCTGGTTTTTCTTATTCCCAGAATTTTACACATCTCTTGGAAAGTCCGTGATTCGAAGTTCCGTCCTTGGTCCGAATGAAGTTCATGAGGAACACCAAATCTTCTGACCCAATTCACTATTACTTGATCGGCTACTGTGGTAGAGTCTTGATTAAGGATTGCATAAGCTTCAGGCCAATTACTGAAATAGTCAATAACAACTAATATATAACGCTTACCGTTATCTGTTTCTGGAAAAGGTCCAGCTATGTCTACGGCTATCCCTTCAAATGGGGCTCCTACATTATACTTATGCATTTCTCCTCTACTTCTGTGTAGTAGTCATTTGCAAGAAGTACAGATAGTGCATCTGCGGCACCATTCCTGAACATCCTCTCGCATATGTAACCAATAAAACCTTTCACGTATTTTGGAAATTGTTTCATTCACCCCCAAATGTCCTCCAGATGATCCACTGTGCATTTCTTCTAGAACATGTTTGACCTGGGATGCTGGGACGACTATCTCCGTTCGGAATGACTCGCGTTAGTTGAATCCCACTTGCGCCTTAATATACCACATTCAACGTGAAGAGAATTCCATTGAGCCCAGTAGCTCTTCAATTTCTCACTCCTCTCCGAGATATGTGGTCTGTCCATGTCTTCTTTCCAATCAAGAATTGGTGGTATGTCTGGGTCTCTTCCCGTTGTGCTGTTCGCAAGCTCTCGTTGTCCCAACCCGTCCACGGTTCCACCCTTATCAGCTGTATAGTTGCCTGTTTCTTTTTCTTCCACCCGAATGCAATGTTTGCATTCAACTTTGCATGGACGTCGTGAACGGGCGTCTGCATTTCCATGGATACGTCCTCTTCGGTGTTGGATTTCAAAGTCATAAGCTTGGAGTCGTTCTATCCATCTCCGCACTTGCCCCTCTGGGTTCTTAAACTGCAAAAGCCATTTAAGCGCTGCATGGTCAGGGTGGAGGATAAATTTCAATTTCTGGCCGTAGAGATATTTATGGAAATGCTTGGTTGTGTTTACAATGGCAAATAGCTCTTTCCTTGTAGTACAACAATTTCTCTCTGATTTTGAAAGTGCTTTGCTAAAATAAGCTATTGGCACCTCTTGACCATCCTCCTCCTGTGAAAGCACTGCACCAATACCTACATTGCTGGCATCCGTGTCCAATATAAAAGTTTTTCCCAGCTTTGGATAGTGAAGCACTGGAGTTCCACAGAGGTGTTGCTTCAAATTAGCAAAATTCTCGTTACATTTATCTGACCATATGAACGGCTTTCCTTTTTCTGTAAGTTCATGTAGGCTCCTAGCTATATCTGCAAAACATTTTACGAATCGCCTGTAGTAGGTAGCTAATCCAAGAAAACTCCTTAATTGATGTTCGTCCTTTGGAACAGGCCAATTTTTGACAGCTCTTATCTTTTCTGGATCAGTTCTTACTACTTGTGATGAAACGATATGCCCCAAATATTTTACTTCATTCTTGAATATAGCGCATTTATTCGTACTGTGCTTCAGTTTCGCATCTCTCAGCCTTTGAAGTACGTCCCGTAAGTTATTTTTATGTTCTTCGAATGTCTTTCTGATCACAATTATGTCATCTAAGTAGACAAGACATTATTTCCAGGTTAATCCTCGTAAAACACATTCCATCAGTCGTTCGAATGTGGCTGGGGCATTACATAATCCGAATGGCATAACTTTGAATTGCCATAAGCCACTTCCAACTGAGAAAGCAGTTTTGTCTCGGTTCTCGGGATGTATTTCCACTTTCCAGTAACCGCTCTTCAAATCCAATGTGGAAAACCATTGCGCTCCGGAAAGGGTGTCCAATGTGTGATCAATCCTTGGTAACGGATAGCTATCCTTTCTTGTTACATTATTTAGTTGGCAGTAGTCCACACAGAATCGGGTGCTGCCAACCTTTTTCCCGACCAAAACAACTGGCGATGTCCAAGGGATGTTGGATTCCTCAATTATGCCTTGTTCCTACATGGAATTTATCATATCTGCAACTTCTGGTTGTTTGGTTGGTAGTCTTCGTGGTGGTATCCGAATGGGCATCGAATCTCCTGTATTGATCCGATGATGGACAAGATTTGTTTTGCCGAAATCATCATCATTCATTGCAAATAATTCCGAAAATTCATCGATCATCTCTTTGGCATCGTTGTATTGCTGTTCACTTAAGGCACTAGATGAAAGAAGTTTCTGAACCTGTTGAGTAGTAGCTGGTATACGTATTGCCTCCTTAATATTACTACTATTTTCCAAATTAACAATCTGATAAACGGGTTCACAATTTCCAATTATAGCACCTTCTTTTAGTTGTACCTCAATTTCGGATGTGTTGAGCACTCTGACTGGAATTAATGTTGCGCCTTCTGCCTTTACTAAAGTCTTACCAACGATGATGTTCGATGTTACTTTTGTAGGGTTAGGCTCCACCAGATAGAATCGGCAGGTCCCGATGTCATCAGTAGGCTTTGTCCATACTAGCGTCTCGGAGCATGCAGACGGAGTAATATTTTCACAGACCATCGTCCTTATTTTCGAAGGATAATCTGCTCCTACTCCTAGTCTCATAGGAATTTCTATGTTGCCATATTTGAGGATCCGTTCGCCGACAGCTAGATTTATTTTATATGTGGTCATGAAATCTACTCCAAGAATGCATTCATCCATGATATCTGACACCAGGAAAGTGTGAGGAAATAGTAGTTCGCCTAGTTGAATATCCAAAGTAATTTCTCCAAAAACTTGTGCTGCTGCTCCAGTTGCTGTTCTTAGTTGATATTTGGTAGTGTTGTTAAACCTCTTGTTTTTGACGAGATCTGCTCTAATATGATCTCGAAGCCCCAGTATCAATAGTGATTGCGCAGCCATTTTTCCCTACACTTCCATATATAATGAGACTGCTATTATTTCTCTGCAACTGGGCTACCTGAATGATGTCTTCTTGGCTGCCGACTCTACCAAACAACTTCTGTCCGCCTAAGTTGGTTTTTGCATTTTTTTCGACTGTCCAACAGAAGATCTGATGCGACTAGTCGCTGTTTCATTTCTAGTCTCTCCACGAATAGCTTGCTCCCTGGCTCCACATCTTTGGCATATTTTTCTGTTCTCCTCTTCTTGTGATTCCATTCTTCGGCGTTTTCTGCAGTCCCTTTGGAGGTGTCCGGGTCTATTACAATTCCAGCATCAAAGAATACCACGTAACGGAGTGCTCTCTAATGACTGCATTCTGTTGCAAGTACATTCCTCCACCGAAATTCCTCTAACTCGTACTGCACTCCGAGAAGCTTGTCTAGCAGATTCGGATGCTAATACATAGGCTAGCGCTTCTGCTTCTTTCCTGCTAGCCTTAGTGCTTGTTGTAAATTTTGATCTGCAATAGCATTCACAAATGCTTCTGTTGCTACTTCATTAAGGAATTCTGCATTGACGCTAGAGTATGAAAGATAAGCTAATCTTTCCACATCCGCCTGCAGTTGTTGTAGTGATTCGCCATGCTTTTGAATCATGTTGCGTAACTGCAATCGATATACTTGCTGCATGTGCTTATATCTATAACGTAATTCTATCGCCTGTACTAATAAAGTGTAATCACGTTGCCTGTCAATCGATATAGTTTGTAATAGCTCTGACGCAGGACCTCGAAGTGCTAATACCAGAGCTGTAGCTTTGATTACATCATTCCATCCATTTACTTCGGAAGCTGCCTCGAATTGTCTCTTGAAAATATGCCACGAATTTTGTCCATCAAATATTGGAAGTTTCATTCTGCCTGCACCGCATATTTCAGTTCCTTCATGCCGAGGTTGTCGATGCTTCATCTTCTCCAAATCTGCTTTAAAGTTGTCAAGCTTCTCCGTTACATTTTGTTGTACTTCCGACACTTGTTGTTGAACTTCTGCACTTCCTGCTGGATTCCTTCAATTTTCACATTTTGTTCGTCTAATGAATTTTTAAGAAAATTCTTCTGTCCCTCCAAACAGGTTTCTAGACAATTCTGCAAAGAACTCTTTTTTCATCCCAACAGGCTTCCAGAGAATTCTTTTGTTCTTCTAAATATGCTTGCAGAGAATTCTTTTTATCCTCATTAGCTTTCTTCTGCTCATCCAAACGGGCTTCTAGAGAATTCTTTTGTTCTTCTAAACATGCTTGCAGAGAATTCTTTTGATCCTCATTAGCTTTCTTCTGCTCATCCAAACGGGCTTCAAGAGAATTCTTTTGCTCTTCTAAACATGCTTGCAGAGAATTCTTTTGTTCCTCCAAGAGAGATTGCTTTTGTTCCGCAAGAGCATGCTTTTGTTCCCCAAGAGCATTCTTTTGTTCCTCGAAGAGAGATTGCTTTTGTTCCTCACAAGCATTCTTCATCTGCAGGGCTGAAAGCTCCATTTTTGTCAATAAGGTATCCAAAAGCTGTTCCATGTTCATCGCAGGCTCTTCTTCAGCTTCAGCTTCTTCTTCAAAAACAAATGTCTCAGGATTCTTTTCTTCCTCTATCAAGGCTTGTCTAAGTCGCTCGACTAAAAGATTCTTTGGACCTGTCGTTTGCAATGACCGCTTCTCCAACTCCTCTTTTAATTCCTGTATGCGAGGCTCCTCTAGTTTGCGTTCCATTCTTGCGTCTTTTGTAATTCGCTCACAGTTTAATATAAAATTATCTTTCGGAATTTTTACACACGATTTCACAAAGTTCATCACTCTTTGAATTTCAAATCAAATGCCACCACTTTATTTCGCGATTTTATTCTACTTCTGACACCAGTTGTTACGAGCGTGGTCTTAGTTCGACATTTAAAACTCATTATTTCAGATATAATTCAAAAGTTCTTTCTTTATTTAACTTTGCTTTATCGATTTCATTCATCAATTTCAATTATCAAATCAACTCCTTATAGTTATCGCTAGTACTGTACTTCTAATTATCGCAATCCAAATAGTTTACTTCGTTCACCTCACTGTCTGAAATAAGACTCGGCTCCTGGATGTGAGTAGCGCCGTATTTATAATCTATGTAATATCCTAGAACCTTCCTGAATATTCCATTCTCCAAACCCAGTTTACTAGGATGTCACTAACCTAAAGTTGTTTCCATTTCCAATAGATGTCGCTTGTATCACTTTGTGACGCGTAACAATATATATATATATATATTTAACAAATTTAAATAAGTATTTAGAATAATTACTATGACCTACCCCCCTATAGGGGAAAATTCGCACGACCATTTTTTCGACTTTTTTAACCTGTATGTGCATTTTCAGTTAAAAAAAAATGATGGTGCGAATTTCCCCTATACGATTAGCACAACCTTGTCTGTATTACAAGCCATGAATTGGAGAAAGTTACACATGCGTTGAAGGGAATTAGTAGTGCTGTCTGCTGTGAGAAGATGTGGTGTTCTGATATTTGGGTTCAGTACAGTTTTTTTGATTTTTTACAAGGGACTTTTATGAGTAAACGAAAAATAAATTAATTCTGTCTTAATTTTTTTATTGATTTATTATTTTCGTTTGAATTTCCAAATACTAAGTGTTAATTTTACTTATTATAATACGTACGTTCATAGTACATACATAATAAGAGAAGTCGTGCATAAAATTAGAAGCATTTGTCAGATTTTCGAAACATGATGCTTCATGAAAATCGTGGTTTAGACGGTATAGTTTTTGTATGGCGAGCACGGAAAATAGTAGGCAAAACATTGTAAAGAATTTAAATTTTATAGTTTTATAGATCATCCATATGCTTGGCTAACCGAAAAATATGTCGCGAAAATATATTTCCAAGAAAACCTAGACGGTTTTTGATAACCAAACGACGAAAAGACAAGAATGTCGAAAGACTATTTAATAAAATATTTACTACAAATAGCCGTTTAGGCACTATGAGATCACTTGTTTCTTTTTATGACGTAAATGATGAAATCATAGGGTATAGGAATTAATTTTGTCATTCCGTTTGTAACGGATAGGAATAATGCTGGTAGACCAATATTGATTAGAAAATGGACTAATCGGGTAACTCCTTCGTAGGTTTGCATACAAAAATTTCGTTTTCACTATATAGGGACATTACCTGACGTGGAGAGCTCACGGCGTTTTCATACAAATTGCAAAGTCAGGACTAAATCGGGCGAACCATTCTTGGTTTTGCCAAACAAAACTTTGATTTTTCACTATATATATTTTAACACATCCTGAGAACGCGTCAACGTACGTAGAAAACAATTTTTACGAAGAGTTTTCATGAAAATAGGAAATAAAATTTCAAAAACGAACTAAATCGGGCAACCTGTTCTTGGTGTTGCCATACAGAACTTTGTGTTTTCACTTAATTTAACTTGCATGTTTCACTATAAGACTTTACTGTGAATATCCGTCGCCAGACAACTATTTTTAAACATAGCAGTTATTAAATATAATCATTCCGAGTTTATTTCAATGGTGTCCCCCATCCATGAAGAATATAGCACTACTGAACCTGAATCAACTGATTAATTGTCAGACAGTATGGAGGAAAAACAGCACTATTTCACACATATGCAAAATTTCACTTCACGGCTGTAATATATAGAAGGTTGTGCCAGTAGGTACTGTAAGCACTTACATATGGTGCGCTGTTTACGTTTGGCTTAGTTTGTGTTACTCCTGTTGTTGTCGTATGCATCCAGTTACTTGACTTTTTCTTCATTACACCACGCCATCTTGAAGAAAACTTTATACAAGCTGTGATATACAAAAATTTAAATTTAAAATTTAAGCAACTAAGAAGAAGAGTAATTAGTATGATGGCCCATAGCTCTTACCCCAAACATCGATCTAGTAGAATTTGAGAAATAATCCAGACAGCGTCCAAAAACATACAACACCAAGCAAACTCAAAGGATTAGGTTCTTCCCGGATGAAAACACTTTCATACCTCAACAAATTACCCGGTCAGAACGAATTACAAAGCCACCGACTACGTATCACTAAAACCAAAGGTTTTGCTGATTGTTAAATGGTGTGGTGATAAGCGAAAAAGCATTTACATGCATACATCTGCATCTTGTCAGCAAATTTGTTAGGTTTAATTTTGTGATTGTCGAAAATACTTGGTGGCTTACGAAAAGGTGTAGTTAGTACACCTAGGAATATATAGATTTAAAAAAAAAAACTGAAAAAAAGATAAAATTATAAATTAGTAATTTTAGAATTGAGTTTTTTAATGAAGTATTACATTATTCAATTTAATAATTTTAAAGAGGAGTTTTAATTAAGTAGGGAAAAGAAAATTACGATTAACAAACAACAGTCCCAACAGACTTTTAACTTGCCTAATTATCAGCCACTATTAACTGAGGAGGCACTTTGTCACTGCAGAACGTGTCTGGAGGATGATGAAACTGATTTAATAAATAAATAAATAATCAAATAAATAAAAACGCTCCGCGGTCTCTTAACCAGTTAGCTGTGGTAACTTCTTATTAGTTTAATATGTATCTAAATTGTGTCGCAAAAATGAAGCGATGACGAGTATACTCGTCAGATAATATTATAGCATGAATTAAGTTGTAATCAAATGAGTGTTTTATTTTTCACGCATGAAGAGTATACTCGTCATAACTCAAAATATTACCATTTCTCCATGCCGAGTTTCCTCGACAATAAAGCTAACTGGTTAAACCTACTGACTGGTCTGTTTTTAGGAGATGCACGGGTGAGCACAATAGATCCTTTCAGTGGCCCGGTGCCTTATATTTCTTTCACCTCCCTTTTTAACCAACCAACCCAATGGAACAAGCTTATAACAAATTATCTGAAAGATTGTGTTATTTCTAAAATTGACTCAATATAAGCGCACAAATATGTGAAATATGAAACTCAATAGAAACTCAAATGACGACATTTAAAACTAACGTATATTTTGTTATATTAACATTACTAAGCTTAGTCTTCAGGGCTTATAATTTTTGGCTCATTAAGCAAATTATCAATTTTATTTTGATTAAGTGTGCTCTCTAATTGTACTTCTATGTCTGCTCTGCCTTCTTTTTCCTGCTTCTGTGGGGCACACAGTCGATGAATTGCGACAAAAATAAACACAGCACTTATGACTCCATTCAGACGATGTACTGAGTCCTGACAAAACAGGACACAAACAGTGGCACTTACGTACAGAATACACGATAAGAACTGATATGCATATCTAAAAAAGAAAAATATATAATTAGTTTACTTTAATAATCAACAATTAGACTATATGATGTATTTATTAGTATTAGCATAAACATAATAATATTGGTTGATTTAAAACTTAAGATTTATTATAGTGGCGTGACAGAGTGAACAAACTCTTAAAATGAAGAATTAATGTAAGAGAAAACTTTTCGATTGCTGGAATATTTTTATCAAATGTATGGAATGTAAAGAAAATTGCTGATGGAATTTTCTTCTTCACCCATTTAAGATATAAGCTAATCATGTTTTAAGCATGATTAGGTTATTGAAACTTTATGACTTTATTTTCAATTCTAAAACATTCATTTTTAGGTTTTTTAGGTATATAACAATCCTTTCCCCTAAGAAAAAGAGAATTATTCTTTGAAGAGGAATAATTCTGTTGTCGGTGCTAATTTGGCGGCTCGGGTCTTGGTTGGTTTCGGGTTTGTTTTATAAAATTGTTGTTTTTATATTTTTAATTTGAAAGGTTCTTACCGTCCTTTTTGTATGTTGTTATCTTAACTACTTGTCTATAATATAAGAATATATAATAATGTTTAAATTTATTATTATATATTAAAAAATTTATGTTTTTTTAGTCGCCTGGTAAAGCTTTTCTTGTCTTTTACTTACATTATTTCATTTTGTATTACACCTTTCTTGTTTCTATGTGCTAATTAATTTTAATGTAATTCTTTATTTCTACGTTTACCTTAGTTTATTACTTTACTCTTTTATGTATTTGTATTTTTATTTTCTTTAGTATCTTGTAGTTATCTCTTCTATAGAATAAAGAATGACAGAGAATGAGAGATGCGAAACTCAAGCTCAGTACGAATAAATACGCTATATTCAAGAATGAAGTAAAATATTTGGGGCATATAGTTTCATCACAAGGAGTAAGAACTGATCCAGAGAAGATAAAAGCTGTCAAAAATTGGCCTGTTCCAAAGGACAAACATCAATTAAGGAGCTTTCTTGGATTAGCTACCTACTACAGGCGATTCGTAAAAGGTTTTGCAGATATAGCTAGGAGCCTACATCAACTTACAGAAAAAGGAAAGCCGTTCATATGGTCAGATAAATGTAACGAGAGTTTTTCGAATTTGAAGCAACACCTCTGTGGAACTCCAGTGCTTCACTATCCAAAGCTGGGAAAAACTTTTATATTGGACACGGATGCCAGCAATGTAGGTAGTGGTGCAGTGCTTTCACAGGAGGAGGATGGTCAAGAGGTGCCAATAGATTATTTTAGCAAAGCACTTTCAAAATCAGAGAGAAATTATTGTGCTACAAGGACAGAGCTACTTGCTATTGTAAACTCAACCAAGCATTTCCATAAATATCTGTACGGGCAGAAATTTATCCTCCGCACTGACCATGCAGCGCTTAAATGGTTTTTGCAGTTTAAGAACCCTGAGGGGCAAGTGGCGAGACGGATAGAGCGACTCCAAGCTTATGACTTTGAAATCCAACACCGAAGAGGACGTATCCATGGAAATGCAGACGCCCTTTCACGACGTCCATCCAAAGTTGAATGCAAACATTTTATATTAATCTGTGAGTGAATTACAAAAGACGCAAGAATGGGACGCAAACTAGAGGCGCTTCGCATATAGGAATTAAAAGTGGAGTTGGGGAAGCAGTCGTTGCAAACGACAGATCTAAAGAATGTTTTAGTCGAGCGACTTAGACAAGCCTTGATAGAGGAAGAAAAGAATCCTGAGACATTTGTTTTTGAAGAAGAAGCTGAAGCTGAAGAAGAGCCTGCGATGAACATGGAACAGCTTTTGGATACCTTATTGACAAAAATGGAGCTTTCAGCCCTGCAGATGAAGAATGCTTGTGAGGAACAAAAGCAATCTCTCTTCGAGGAACAAAAGAATGCTCTTGGGGAACAAAAGCAATCTCTCTTGGAGGAACAAAAGAATGCTCTTGTGGAACAAAAGAGTTCTCTGCAAGCATGTTTAGAAGAGCAAAAGATTTCTCTGGAAGCCCGTTTGGATGAGCAGAAGAAAGCTAATGAGAATCAAAAGAATTCTCTGCAAGCATGTTTAGAAGAACAAAAGAATTCTCTAGAAGAACAAAAAAATTCTCTAGAAGCCCGTTTGGATGAGCAGAAGAAAGATAATGAGGAGAAAAAGAATTCTCTGCAAGCATATTTAGAAGAACAAAAGAATTCTCTGGACGCCCATTGGGATGAACAAAAGAGTTCTTTGCAGAATTGTCTAAAAACCTGTTTGGGGGTACAGAAGAATTTTCTTCAAAATTCATTAGACGAACAAAATGTGAAAATTGAAGGAATCCAGCAGGAAGTGCTAGAAGTTCAACAACAAGTGTCGGAAGTACAACAAAATGTTACGGAGAAGCTTGACAACTTTAAAGCAGATTTGGAGAAGATGAAGCATCGACAACCTCGGCATGAAGGAACTGAAATATCCGGTGCAGGCAGAATGAAACTTCCAATATTTGATGGACAAAATTCGTGGCATATTTTCAAGAGACAATTCGAGGCAGCTCCGAAGTAAATGGATGGAATGATGTAATCAAAGCTACAGCTCTGGTATTAGCACTTCGAGGTCCTGCGTCAGAGCTATTACAAACTATATCGATTGACAGGCAACGTGATTACACTTTATTAGTACAGGCGATAGAATTACGTTATGGAGATGAGCACATGCAGCAAGTATATCGCTTGCAGTTACGCAACATGATGCAAAAGCATGGCGAATCACTACAACAACTGCAGGCGGATGTGGACAGGTTAGATTATCTGTCATACTCTAGAATTGTAAAATTCCTTAATGAAGTAGCAACAGAAGCATTTGTGAATGCTATTGCAGATCAAAATTTACAACAAGCACTAAGGCTAGCAGGAAAGAAGTCAACAGCAGAAGCGCTAGCATATGTATTAGCATCCGAATCTGCTAGACAAGCTTCTCGGAGTGCAGTACGAGTTAGAGAAATTTCGGTGGAGGAATGTACTTGCAACAGAATGCAGTCATTAGAGAGCACTCCGTTACGTGGTATTCTTCGATGCTGGAATTGTAATAGACCCGGACACCTCCAAAGGGACTGCAAAAAACGCCGAAGAATGGAATCACAAGAAGAGGAGAACAGAAAAATATGCCAAAGATGTGGAGCCAGGGAGCAAGCTATTCGTGGAGAGACTAGAAATGAAACAGCGACTAGTCGCATCAGATCTTCTGTTGGACGGTCGGAAAAAATGTAAAAACCAACTTAGGGGGACAGAAGTTGGTTGGTAGCGTCGGCAGCCAAGAAGACATCATTCAGGTAGCCCAGTTGCAGAGAAATAATAGCAGTCTCGTTATATATGGAAGTGTAGGGAAAAATGGCTGCGTAATCACTATTGACACTGGGGCTTCGAGATCAATTATTAGAGCAGATCTCGTCAAAAACAAGTGGCTTAACAACACTACCTAATATCTACTAAGAACAGCAACTGGAGCAGCAGCACAAGTTTTTGGAGAAATTACTTTGGATATTCAACTAGGCGAACTACTATTTCCTCACACTTTCCTGGTGTCAGATATCATGGATGAATGCATTCTTGGAGTAGATTTCATGACCACATATGAAATAAATCTAGCTATCGCCGAACGGATCCTCAAATATGGCAACATAGAAATTCCTATGAGACTAGGAGTAGGAGCAGATTATCCTTCGAAAATAAGGACGATGGTCTGTGAAAATATTACTCCGTCTGCATGCACCGAGACGCTAGTATGGACAAAGCCTACTGATGACATCGGGACCTGCCGATTCTATCTGGTGGAGCCTAACCCTACAAAAGTAACATCGAACATCATCGTTGGTAAGACTTTAGTGAAGGCAGAAGGCGCAAAATTAATTCCAGTTAGAGTGCTCAACACATCCGAAATTGAGGTACAACTAAAAGAAGGTGCTATAATTGGAAATTGTGAACCCGTTTATCAGATTGTTAATTTGGAAAATAGTAGTAATATTGCAATACGTATACCAGCTACTACTCAACAGGTTCAGAAACTTCTTTCATCTAGTGCCTTAAGTGAACAGCAATACAACGATGCCAAAGCGATGATCGACGCAGTTTCGGAATTGTTATTTTGAAAGGTTCTTACCGTCCTTTTTGTATGTTGTTATCTTAACTACTTGTCTATAATATAAGAATATATAATAATGTTTAATTTTATTATTATATATTAAAAAATTTATGTTTTTTTAGTCGCCTGGTAAAGCTTTTCTTGTCTTTTACTTACATTATTTCATTTTGTATTACACCTTTCTTGTATCTATGTGCTAATTAATTTTAATGTAATTTTTATTTCTACGTTTACCTAATATTTTAGCACTCTTTTTATTTTCGCTGGATGTTGTTTTTCTGGTACATTATATTTATTAATAGGTTGCAAGTGTTATTTTAGTTTATTACTTTACTCTTTTATGTATTTGTATTTTTATATTCTTTAGTAGCTTGTAGTTATCTCTTCTATAGAATAAAGAAAGAGAGATAATGAGAGATGCGAAACTGAAGCCGAATAAATGCGCTATATTCAAGAATGAAGTAAAATATTTGGGGCATATAGTTTCATCACAAGGAGTAAGAACTGATCCAGTGAAGATAAGAGCTGTCAAAAATTGGCCTGTTCCAAAGGACAAACATCAATTAAGGAGTTTTCTTGGATTAGCTACCTACTACAGGCGATTCGTAAAAGGTTTTGCAGATATAGCTCGGAGACTATATCAACTTACAGAAAAAGGAAAGCCGTTCATATGGTCAGATAAATGTAACGAGAGTCTTGCAAATTTGAAGCAACACCTCTGTGGAACACCAGTGCTTCACCATCCAAAGCTGGGAAAAACTTTTATGTTGGACACGGATGCCAGCAATGTAGGTATTGGTGCAGTGCTTTCACAGGAGGAGGATGGTCAAGAGGTGCCAATAGCTTATTTTAGCAAAGCACTTTTAAAATCAGAGAGAAATTATTGTGCTACAAGGACAGAGCTACCTGCCATTGTAAATACAACCAAGCATTTCTATAAATATCTCTACGGGCAGAAATTTATCCTCTGGACTGAACATGCAGCGCTTAAATGGCTTTTGCAGCTTAAGAACCCTGAGGGGCAAGTAACGAGATGGATAGAAAGACTCCAACCTTATGACTTTGAAATCCAACACCGAAGAGGACGTATCCATGGAAATGCAGCCGCCCTTTCACGACGTCCATGCAAAGTTGAATGCAAACATTGCGTCCGGATGGAAGAAAATGAAGCAAAGGCAACTATACAGCTGATAACGGTGGAACCATCGACGCGTTGTGACAACGAGCGCTTGCGAACAGCACAACGGGAAGACCCAAACATATCACACATTCCTGCTTGGAAAGAAGACATGGAAAAGCCACAATGGAAAGATAGCTCGGAGAGTAGTGAGAAACTGTATATCTACTGGGCTCAATGGAATTCTCTTCACGTTGAATGTGGTATATTAAAGCGCAGGTGGGAATCAACTAACACGAGTCATTCCGAATGCAGATAGTCGTCCCACCATCCCAGGTCAAAGATGTTCTAGAAGAAATGCACAGTGGATCATCTGGAGGACATTTGGGGGTGAATAAAACAATTTCCAAAATACGTGAACGGTTTTATTGGTTACACATGCGAGAGGATGTTCAGGAATGGTGCCGCAGATGTACTATCTGTGTGGTACACTCAGAGGTGAACAAAATTACCAGACGGTTATGTATCGGAACTTAGACAACGATTAGCTGATGTACACGAGGTCACGAGACCAAAATTAGCAATAAATGCCGATCGGATGAAGACCCGCTATGACCTACGTGCCAACTCAGCCGGATTTAATGAAGGTGACCTTGTTTGGCTGTACAACCCGGAACGACGCAAGGGACGTTCTCCCAAATTACAACAACACTGGGAAGGACCGTATTCAGTAGTGACTAGAATTAATGACGTAGTATATAGGATTCTGCGAGGTACAAGCGGCAAACGGAAAATCGTTCATATAGATCGTTTATGTCAATACTACGAGCATCAAGACCGTGGATCACCTGTTGTTCGGGACGAACAATTTTAAGAAGGGGGCGGTGTTACGCGCCACAAAGTGATACAAGCGACATCTACTGGAAATGGAACAACTTTAGGTTAGTGACATCCCAGTAAACTGTAAACGAAGAATGGAATATTCAGAAAGGTTCTAGGATAATTCGTAGGGTATAAATACGGCGCTACTCACATCCAGGAGGCCAGTCTTATTTCAGACAGTGAGGTGAACGAAGTAAACTATTTGGATTGCGATAATTAGAAGTACAGTACTAGCGATAACTATAAAGAGTTGATTTGATAATTATTTGTGAATTTGTGAGAGTAAACAACAAAGTTAAATAAAGAAAGAACTTTTGAATTATATCTGAAATATTGTGTTTTAAATAACGAAGTAAGACCACGCTCGTAACAATATATTAAATTTGTATGCAATTCTTTTAACTCATTTCATTCTTTACATTTGTAATCAATGAACAAATTGATTTATAAAATCAAAGCATTTTATAATAAAGAAATAAATAATTTTCTAATAAAAGCCTGTTCGAAAACGGCGACGGGATGACTCTATACTACAACAATTAAGTCTCGTCTGGGGATTCGCTCAGATACAAGATATAGTATGTCCAATATTCATTGACTTAACTAAACTTTCTAGCTCTACCATAAAGGTTAAAATATACTATACCTTAGTAAATTATTAAATTAGAAAACAAAAGCAATATTGACACAAGATTAAACAATAAAGGCAACAACTTACATAATCTCCGTGTTGCTGGTTCCATCGCCGAGGCGCCTCCGTGGTGTTTCCAACTGGTCACTATACATTTAAGAAATGTATGGAATATAGCTTACAATTTCTACCTATTTTGTATTCTACTTAACTATTACTCAGCAAGGTGGAATTTCATTGGCGTTGAACGGTACAGTCTTCATTCGATTGGTAAAGAAGGAGTAGGACTCCTCAGCCCTGATAGGAAGCTTTTCGTAATTTTTTTTTTGTGAATTTTTGCTTAGACCTTAATTTTTGGTTGGCCACTTTTGCCACACTTTTATGATATCGACCTTTGGCTATTAGTCAATGTCGACCCCCCCCCCTTTTTCAAGGCGGGCACAAAGCAGTTGACACTAGTCTGCACTCAGGATAATAGTCGAGGTACCTGGAGATCCTTCCAAAGTAATATGAGCCGTATAGTATTCATTTTGCCGTGGCATGAGGCTTCCAAGGTAACGAGCTAAAAGAAGAAGCCAGTGACTGCCCGTTCTTCCAGACAACTACAAATTGTTTCCCAAATGGTGTGATACTTGACTGAGTGATTATCACTCTCCAAATTTAGCTCGCCACTCGTGTTACACTTTTAAAAGCTAACCTCACTTACCCAATATTAACAAACAGGTCAAAATCTTAATAATATTATTAAATGCAAGCTAAGCAGGAAATAGCGAAGTCTCTGATAAGTTGCTTTGGACATGTCAGAGACGGAAAATGCTGCTAGAGATTCTTCAGCCGGGCAGTTAGCAGTATGCCAGCTGTTGATTATTCCAGCATCACTTCCATCCTCCAACAAACCCTTCCTTTCTCATCGTTCCATCGCCCTATCTAACCAATCCTCCAGCTGGGTAAAACCACGAATCTGGTCAACTTGTTAGCTCGAGCCAAAAAGTCATCTCACAGATTTATGACTCTGTCCAGTCGGATGACCAGCGCGATATGCCTCTGTGAGAACACAACTAAAAATGCTGTCTGATCACCTACCATTTCCACAGCAGAAGGCCAGCGGGAAAGTTCTCAAAAAAATTCAAAAAAATTAAAAAGCATTTGAAAAACAACGTCAAAACTTTACTTTACTCAGAACAAACTTTCAAAAACTTTAAGCGTGCAAAAATATTACTTTACTTTATTTGAATGTTTTACTCGCAACTTGCAAAACATTACCAAAATACAAAATCTCAAATTCGCGAAAACCTTAACTTTACTTGAAACTAGGAAAACAATACTCAAAGCAGTCAGACTCAGGTCCGCATGTAACTTCCATTGGATATGAGACTTGAGGTCAATCTATTAGCAAAATGCCAAATGATCGTCTTACTACAAGTCCCAGTCCCCAGTAAAATTTACAATTAGACCACCGAAGTCTGCTGAGGTGGGCCCACGTTGGGCGCCATTTTTGATATGGATGTATGCTGAGTGATTGACTTGGACGTGAAGTCCAGACTGCCAGCATAAGCTGACAGATCACTCGGTGGACAGCGTTGAAGTGTAGGGCGGCACGCTAGCTCGCCTCGGCTATTGGCGAAGAGTGTGGGGGGTTCCACGAAGATCTGCCACTGCACCTGCCTTATAGAAAAATTTTTCGTGTCAAAACGAAAAAGCGCAACACCCGGTCAGAAGGGACCTTTACATCACTTACCATTACCTCCTGTGAAGGCGCAGATATTCTGCCTTTTATCTGCTTGCCCCATCCACCCAACGACAGAGTATTTTCAGTGTCCCTATGATGATCTGAAAGAGGCGGAAGAGCGGACCTAATCAACCATCAACTCGAGGAGGGCTCCGGGAGAGTGAAGGAGAAAGAATAAACTCTAGAAGTTCATTACGTTATAGCTCAATTTCTTTATAAAAAAATTACAAGGAAATTTACAGAGGCAAATTATTTCCTTTCCTTAGATCTAATCTCAATACGAAGAGTATCCTATCAGTACTAAAAAGAACAAACTGAAACTAAAATTGGTAGTGCGTGAGCTACTTTCCATAAAATTCAACATTACATCTTTATGGCTGATCATAAATGGGCGCACGACACTGAAACGTTTTACACTAAATTTATGCCTATCCCACGGATTTCTTCTAAAATTTGCTTTCTATGATTATTCAATTTGTAGGTCATAGTAATTATTCTCAATAATTATTTAAATTCGTTAAATATGTATATATATATATTAAACTTGTATACAATTCTTTCAATTCATGTCATTCTTTACATTTGTAATCAATGAATAAATTGATTTATAACATCAAATCATTTTATAATAAAGAAATAAATAATTTTCTACTAAAAACCTGTTCGAAAACGGCGACGGGCATGACTGTATACTACAACAATTAAGTCCTGTCTGGGGATTCGCTCAGATACAAGATATAGTATGTTCAACTTTCATTGACTTAACTGAACTTTCTAGCTCTGCCATAAAAGTTAAAATATACCATACCTTAGTAAATTATTCAATTAAAAAACAAATGCAATATTTTCACAAGATTAAACAATAAAGGCAACAACTTACATAATCTCCGTGATTCTGGTTCCATCGTCACTATACATTTAAGAAAAGAATGGAATATAGTTTACAATTTCTACCTATTTGGTATTCTACTTAACTATTACTATTACTGAGCAAGGTGGAATTTCATTGGCGTTGGTCGGCTCAGTCTCCTTTCGATTGGTAAAGAAGGAGTGGGACTCCTCAGCCCTGATAGGAAGCTTTTCGTAAATTTTTTCGTGAATTTTTGCTTAGACCTTAATTTTTGGTTGGCCACTTTTCCCACACTTTTATGATATCGACCTTTGGCTATTAGTCATTTCGACTCCCCCCCCCCCCCTTTTCAAGGCAGCACAAAGCTGCTGACACTAGTCTGCACTCACGATAATACATAGTCGAGTTACCTGGACATCCATCCAGGGTAATGAGCCATATAGCCTTCACCCTGCTGATGCATGAGGCTTCCAAGGTAACGAGCTAAAAGAAACCAGTGACTGCCTGTTCTTCCAGACAATTACAAATTGTTTCCCAAATGGTGTGATACTTGACTGAGTAATTATCACTCTCCAAGTTCTTCGTCCACAATATAAATTCAGAAAACAAAATTTATCTAGCCACTCGTGTTACACTTTTAAAAGCTAACCTCACTTACCCAACATTAACAAACAGGTCGAAACCTTAATAATATTATTAAATGCAAGCTAAGCAGGAAATAGCGGTATAAATGATGCCGTAGCATAGCCTTGGCAGGAAAGGAATGTTTGTGGCTCATAGTTGGGGGGAAAAACAGATGATGGCAAACTGTTCCACATTCGTACTGTTCTGCTTATGAATTACCAGTATAAAACTTCAAGTACTTTTATATAAACTCTGGCTCTATTATATAAACTGAATGACCCTTATAAAACTTCTAGAAATATTATATAAACTAAAGGAACTACCATGCCCCGAAAATGGTCAGTCCTTATACTATACTCTTTAGTTATAATATGTAAAATGTAATTTTTATAACAGCCACCTTCGTTACTAAAGCTCCATAAATAAATGAAAACAGTTTATAATGGTTCCATTTGACACTAAAAGTCATTTGTTTTTATAGCGATCACTAAAGGTCCACCAACAAATTTTACGATATTTTATAGTGGGTATATGTATTACCGAAGGTTCCCAATTTTTATTAAAGTAGTCACCTAAATTTCTGAATGTTGTCGCATTATAAAAGGGTAACCACGGATACCGCAATAAATACTTATTACAAATTAATTATATTACATGGTGAGGAAAACAATTATAAAACTTTCTTATATATGTACCTTCTAGTAATGGTTATTCTAAGTTCTATAGACCGGTTATTGAAACATTTCCATCATCAACTTATAAAACCTTTAGTAACTTACTTTCACGATAAGCGCCTTAAATAACTTTAATATAACTACCTCACCAATTGGTAATATTATAAAACTCTTATATAACCAGTCATGTTCTAATATCAATCAATCATTTTATTTACCTGATATGTACACAAAATTAGAAATCTTATACTAGTACAATGCAAAGAACGGCTAGGTTAGCTAGTAAACTAAAAAATAATATTAAAATAAAAAGAGAGAGAAAAATAAAACGTAATACTTACAATATATTAGAAAAATAGTAAAAATAGAAAGGGAAAGAAAAGAAAAAAAGAAAAACAGTGGAAGATAAGAAGAAAAGAGTTCGACACAATCAGCTAGTAATTAGTGAAATACGATTACGTTATAAGCTGCTTAAAGATAGAAGTTACACTCTGTGCATGGGGGGGGGGCTTCCTTAAAGGCGTGCAACCTGAACAAAGTACGATCCCTCAAGGATGGATGAATTGAAACGAGGAATTAGAAGTTTACGTCCTCTCAGGGACTGAAAAAATTGACGTCGTTACAAAAAAGCTACTCTGGCTCACCTGTGCGAATAAGATTATGCAGGAAAATCAGTGCTTTACCGTTTAGGTACGAATCTAGAGTACAACCCAAAATCAATGATCTATAAGTCACCTAAAAATTTCAAAGAGATCATCGTTTATTCTGAAGATACAGTCCTCAATCAGTCCACGAGGTCTACATAAGTATAGCTGTACATCAACTGCATACAGGTGCAATTGAACATCATGCACGACGTTACATAAATCGTTAATATGTAAACTCGACTAAAAAGAAGAGGTCCTAAGACTGAACCTTGATGAACTACACATGTTAAATGCATTCGGGTAGACGGAACTTCTTTTATGACCACCTTATATAACCGAGTAAACATTATATACCCCTTATAAAACTACCCATCACTTTCAGTCGCCAAAAATTAGAAAAATTGTTACTTGGGGTTGACCGTTCCAAAGCAACGGCAGCGATATGTCTATTTATACTGGATAAAACAAAGCAACATTTGCTTCAAAGTGCAACGTGCGCGAACAAATTTCGTTAGTTTTGGCTCATCTTGATACACCCAGACGGTCCGCTTGTTGTTTACTTTCAGGCTCATATGTATGTGGTAACCCTAAACTGCTACAGCGGCGAATTGGAACGAGGTACAGAACTGTGCAGCCGAGAAGAAGTGGGCAGTAGAAGAAGAGAGCTCAGGAAGCCAAGAAGTCGGAGTTATCATTAAGTCGCCGCGCCACTGCAACTGCATCGCGTTTCTTTTGCTTGTATTCTTTTTTTTAATCATCCTTCAATGAACTTTAGAATTAATGTAATTAGCGTACAATAAACTTTGTTCAAGTAAAATACTGTTTTCGGTACCATATCCCACAACATTTTGGGGGCTCAACCGGGATATGAGCAAATTAACATAGCCAAAAAGTGAAAATTGTGCGCGTAATTCGCTTAAAACGACGCGTGTTTCATTAAATTAAAAATAAGTGCTGAAAAAGCAAAATATTTAAACGTGGAAAAGTAAGCGGCATTAGAAAACGGGAAGGTAAAATCCCGTAAGAGCAAGAAGCAATAGATCCAAGAACGGCAGTGCGGTGCAGTTGGTCGCGCGTGTGTATAGGTACGCAGAAAAGAGACAGCAACGGTGGATAAGCAGCAGCAACGAGGCAACAGACCGCCTGCACAAATAAGTATTTTCCAGCCGGCGTGCAGACACTTCCAGCATAAAAGCTTTTATTTGGCAGCAAAGCATAAGCGCAGAAGTTGAGGTGGTGAGCTAGGAAAAGTGTCAGAAGATCAGAATACTTACTTCGCCGTGCCAGACTTAATTTTGTGGCGAGCTCTGAGCTTGGATAATATATCGAGCAGGCTTGCGGAACGAACACGAAGGGAAGAGATTAAATTCAACTAAACGTCAACCGTGAAGAAGAACGGCGACCAGAAGGGGAAGTTGTTTATCTTTTAATTTCGCTCAAAAAGCTTTCTGCAGTCTTTATTTTCAGTGTTGCATGACGGTGCGAATTTGACAAGGAGATGACAACATACAACTCGGAAATAGGTAGAAGTAAACAAAAGTGGAACACAAGTAAGTCAATTGCATGCCTTTTATTAAATTCTTTTAATGGCGATGCAACGCTGTCCAATAAATTAAAAAGAAAATAAGAAGTAAACTATATTAAGGGTTGACATTATTGATAAATTGTGGTGAACATATTTTGATCTGCTGTCGTGATGGGGCGTAAGCACAAGAAAAACAAGCAAAGCACGCTGAGTAATGCACATAGTTCTAGTTCAGAAGGCGAAACAATTAATTACGAAGTAATGGTAAGAGAACTAAAGCAAGCGTTAAAAGAAAAAGATTCTACGATTCGTGGTTATCAAGAGATGTTAAAGGGCAATAACCAGTCTGTGTCGTCGGGGGTACAGGTAACTCCCCAAGTCTCATTACCTAGCGAGCAAAGTTATGCGTCCGGTATTTTTACTTTTAAGGATATTGAGGATGCCCTCAAATCTTTTAACGGACAAGATGATTACTTTATATCGTCATGGGTGAATGACGTCGAGAATATGGCTAGTATTCTGAAGTGGACTGAGCTACAGAAATTTGTTTATGGTAGGCGATTAGTGTCGGGTACTGCGAAATTAGCTCTATGCAGTCAAAGTCAAGTTCAATCTTGGGAAGGGATAAAAAAATTTCTAAGCCGTGAATTTAGAGATAAGATGAATAGCGCAGAAATTCATGCAAGGCTTAGAGGCAGGAGAAAACTTCCCAACGAGACCTTCTACGAATATTTCTTGAGCATTAAGGAACTATCTAAGAGGGGACAATTAGAGGATGCGGCAATACTGCGTTATACCATTGATGGCATTATCGATGATGAATCCAGGAAATTTGTTTTGTATGGGGCGCGTGATTTAGAAGATTTTAAGAGTAAATTGGAAATTTATTCCAGTATGAGAGAAAGGGAGCAAAGTCGCATGAAGCCGTCAACGAGTGGACAGCTGAAAACGGCTAAAACCCCTATGAAGTGTAGATGTTATAACTGTGGGGAAGTTGGACATGTAGAAAAAGATTGTCCCAAGAGAGCAAGTGGAGTTAAATGCTTTTCTTGCAATAAATACGGTCACAAAAGTTTAAATTGCCCAGAGAAGAAAATTCCTGCATCACATAATCAGGTAGCATTGGTGACTCATTCGTCAACCAAAGAAAGTCGAATGATTAAAACAGCGTGCATAAATAATTTGGATGTTGATGTGTACATCGACACAGGCAGTGATCTTAGTTTAGTAAGCGAGAAAGGATATAAGCTTTTACAATATCCCCCGGTAGCTGATCCAGTGAAGTTCAGAGGAGTCGGTACTACAGTTTTCTCTACAATGGGTAGCTTTGAAGCTGAAATTGTAATCGATGGGTATCAGTTCAATGAGCAATTCCATGTGGTCTCGCTGGAGATACTCCCGAAGCATTTTATCATCGGCAAGACGTTAGTGGACCGATTAGAATTAACCGTTGGTGCAAAGGGCATAAGTGTGAAACCGATACTGAATCAGATTTTTGAGTGTTACCCAACTATAGCTCAAGAGGAAATTACTCTTAATCACATTCAAAATTCTAGATGCAGAGACAAAGTACGTCAAATGGTTGAAAGTTATATACCCATGAAAAGCGCGAACACTAATGATTTTCATATGAAAATAATACTCAAGGATGAAAGCCCGATTTACCAATCGCCAAGAAGGCTTAACAAGTTAGAGGAAAAGATAGTAAATGGTCAAATAGAAGAATGGGTCAAGGAAGGCATTGTCACTACAAGTCCTGTAGTTTTGGTGAGCAAGAAAGATGGTTCAAAACGGCTCTGCGTTGACTATCGAAAAATAAACAAAGTCATAATACGCGATCATCAACCACTGCCTATAATAGAAGACCAAATCGATCGGCTTTCCAAAGCCAGAATATTTTCAACATTGGACTTGCAAAATGGATTCTTCCATGTGCCTTTGGCACCTGAATCGAGAAAATATACGTCGTTCGTAGTACCATCAGGTCAGTATGAATTTAGCCGTGCTCCATTTGGATTGTGCACAAGCCCGACACAATTCCAGAGATTCATCAACCGCATATTTGTAACACTGATTCGGAAAAATAAAGTTTTGATTTACATCGATGATGTCATCATACCATCTGAAAATGAAGAGCATGCTGTACAAGCTTTAGAAGAGGTTTTGAGTGTGGCAGCGGCGAACGACCATAAGATCAAGTGGACAAAATGCCAGCTAATGAAAAAAAGAATAGACTATCTCGGATATACGATCGAAGACGGACGAGTTAAGCCATCCGAAGAGAAAATAAAGGCAGTTCTTAATTTCCCTTTACCTACTACGCTTAAGAGAGTTCAATCATTTCTCGGCTTAACCGGATACTTTCGGAAATTTGTGAAGGACTATGCTTTAATGGCTAGGCCGCTCAGTGATTTACTGAGAAAGGAAACGAAATTCGAGCTCCAGCCGAAACATACGCAGGCTTTTAACTTACTGAAACAGGCCTTAACGAGCAAACCAGTCTTGACTATTTATGACCCAGATGCGGAAACTGAATTACACACCGATGCATCTAAGTTGGGTTACGGCGCAATACTACTGCAGAAGAGTTACGAAGATGGACACTTACACCCGATTTATTATCTCAGCAGAAAGACTTCGGTGACTGAGGAAAGACTTTGCAGTTATGAATTAGAAGTCCTAGCAATAGTGACAGCTTTAAAAAAATTTCGCGTGTATTTGTTGGGAATATGTTTTAAACTTGTTACCGACTGCTCTGCCTTTAAATGTACTATGCAGAAAAAGGATGTGTCACCTAAGATAGCTAGATGGGCCATGTTACTGGAAGAGTTCAACTACGAAATCATCCATAGGGCAGGTAAACAGATGCAACATATTGACGCCCTGAGTCGGAACCCTTCTGTTCTTATCATTAACGAGGACTCATGCTTACAGAAGGTTAAATTATCTCAAGGGAGGGACAACAGTATACGAGCGATCATAGAAGCACTGAAATATGGTGACTTTGAAGACTACACTGTGGACAACGAAATATTATTTAAATACGTAGACGGCGCAAAACTACTAGTAGTGCCGAACAATATGCAAGCAGAACTCATCCGTAAATACCATGAGCAAGGACATTTTGGTATAAAAAAGACGGAGCACTTGATCTCACAAGACTATTTCATACCAAGAGTTAAGAAGAAAATAACAGAATGTATCAGCAGTTGTATTCCATGTATTTTGGCTACGAAAAATAATCGAAAAGAAGGTTTTCTGCACGCAATACCGAAGGAATCTATTCCATTGGAAACTTATCATATGGACCACTTAGGCCCAATAACGGCAACAAGGAAGGGATACAGACACATCCTCACCATTATTGAAGCATTTTCTAAATTTGTTTGGTTGTACCCCACCAAAACAACGACAACCACGGAAACACTGAAGAAATTAGAGGTTCAAAAGGCCATATTTGGTAATCCAGGAAGAATCATCGCGGATAGAGGTACAGCTTTTACTTCTAACGCCTTCCGAGAATATTGTGGAGTACAAAATATTGAACACGTTCTGATTACCACGGGAGTTCCACGCGGAAACGGACAAGTGGAACGAATACATCGAATAGTCATAGCCATGCTCACCAAATTATGTCTAAACTGCAAAGATGAATGGTATAAGAAAATAAGCAAAATTCAAATGTGGATTAACCGCAGTTATCAAAGAAGCATAGCCACATCCCCTTTTGAACTGCTCGTAGGAACTAAAATGAAGTTATCAGAAGATGCATCTCTAAAAAAGATGATAGATGAAGAAATGCTGTTGGAATTTATGGACAACCGCAATGAAGCCCGTCAAATCGCCAGTAGGAAGATACTAGCCATACAGGAAAAAAACAGGAAAAATTATAACAAGAAACGTAAGAAACCCACAGACTATCAAATCGGCGATCTAGTAGCCATACAACGGACTCAATTTGGAAGTGGACTTAAAATTAGCCCAAAATATTTAGGTCCATATCGTGTAACCAAAGCTAAACCAAATGAGAGATATGAAGTGCAAAAAGTTGGGCAACATGAAGGGCCTAACACTACCTCCACGGCCGCAGATCACATGAAACCCTTCGTAATGTTCGACTCAGATGATGAGCCAGAAGTCGAAGATGACAATCCCGAAAATCAGAATGATTCTAGGAGTAATTCCACTGAAAAAGAAAAACCTTTAAATGAAACGCCTCCTTGTCGCCAGAGTTAAACCACGATGCATGCAATACGAAACCTTAGCAAATCTACTGAAGTTACTTTTAATTTTATTTAAATTGAGATGAAAATTGAATGTTATAAAATGAAAAAACGATATTCTAATATGAAATAAATCCTTCTATAGCAATGAATTAAAGATGTAGAATGATGAGCACTACAATAGTATGCACGTATTCCCTAAATAACTATGAAGACCAAGGAGACTGTGACAGCTTAAATAAAATAAAAGACATTAAACCCCAAGATGTAGATGATGAAGTAGACGAGGGAGATGTCAAAGAATGCAACCAAGAAGAAAACCAAGCCGAAGTCGACGAAGAAGACGACGACGAAGAAGACGACGATGAAGAAGACGACAACGTAGACCAAAATGAAGAAGAAGACCACAAGATTGCCAAAGAAGACTACCAACGACGGAACGTAAGAAGACAATGGAGAAATCCGAACCGAAGATAGCCGAAGAAAACCCTAACGACGAAATCTAAGAAGACGACATTAAATTCTAGAGACGTCAACCAGCATTCCCAAGAGGATGACACCCTTTTTCTAATATCTGGGGGCAGATATTGAAGCAGGACGGCCGAATGTGGTAACCCTAAACTGCTACCGCGGCGAATTGGAACGAGGTACAGAACTGTGCAGCCGAGAAGAAGTGGGTAGTAGAAGAAGAGAGCTCAGGAAGCCAAGAAGTCGGAGTTATCATTAAGTCGCCAGCGCCACTGCAACTGCATCGCGTTTCTTTTGCTTGCATTCTTTTTTTTAATCATCCTTCAATGAACTTTAGAATTAATGTAATTAGCGTACAATAAACTTTGTTCAAGTAAAATACTGTTTTCGGTACCATATCCCACATGTATATCCAAGTTTCGTCACCTGCTTAGCTGTTATATACTCGTACGTATTTTGATGTACTGCGATCGCGTCTTTTCACATTTCCTTACACCAATCCACATAAGCCTTTTTTTATTGATTGTCAAATTATGCTGAATCTAATGCGAACAGAACTTTGCGACAACCAGATGCTCATGAAATATCCTTTTCAAACTTGTGACAATAATGGCGAGGATTGCCTCTAACTGACGATAAGTTACATGATGATCCAGCAGTATTTCTCTGTTTTCTGGTACAACAACCAATTTTGAACGAACTTCACGAAATTCATCCGCCAGCGAAGTACGGTCACAATTGATTCATTAAACCAGCGATAGACAGTGGTTTTATGTGGGACTTCATCACCAAACACAGATTGAATTTTTATCAGCACACTCTTGAAAAGTTAGGCCACTTCGAAAATCATAAAAAATCGTTGGACGAAAATGTTGACGATTTAATTCCATTTTTTTTTTGACTGAGATAAAATTTTCCAAGTCAACAAAATGTAAACAAATAGCATTCATATGACAAAATGTTCTAAGTATACGTGTATTTATTTATATGCTAAAAAATGTCAAACTTTATTATGAAAAAGTCATAGATCGCATCAAATGACATTAGAATTGCCACATTGAAAAACTTATGGTACAATTTCCGTACTCGCATTATATGTACATCTAAAAGGAAGATATAATAGTCTTAGTATTAAAGCTTTCCAAGAAATACTCAATCAGCATTTCTCACCAAAATACATTATAAACATGAATATTTTTAAGATCAGAAAACCTCAGGATGTTACCATTCAATTGCCTCTAAACATATATCTACCTTTATGCAGCCGGATATTGAGAAAAGCTATTGCTTCTGTCGTTTATACGAAATTAAAATTGCATAAGATTCCGAAACAGTTTAGTTCGGAAAAGATATATATTATTACGATTCTTTCAAAGATATGAACAAAGTTGGTGAGATTGTGGTGAAACTTATCGTTTTGCATGGAAGAAGTTAAAACAGCGCATACTCTTTTCTGCGGTAAAAGGTTAAACATCAATAAAAGATCGGCTAGGTTCCATACGTTGAGATTTAAATTGCAAGTATACAAGTATTGTTTTGTTGCGATAAAAAAAAAGAAAACAATAAATAAATAAATAAAATATGTATGAGAATTCTCCTTTAATAACAGTTTTTAAGGAGGTCAATAGAAGTGAGTAGAATAAAAAAATAATTTAGAAATATTATATCCTTTTCTTATTAGAACGTGGCTTTATTAAAGGGAAATTATGTAGGTTACTTTCTATGAAATTTCTGTCATGTAACGTCTGTATGCTTTTATTTTTGTTCTCACTAGACGACTATTAAAAAAGAAAAAAAAATCAAAGAGCAAAACTTTCACAATTAATTCCATATTAAATATTTTGCTGTTTGCATTTGTATAAATCTTCTGTAATTTTTTTTTTATAGTTTATTTCTGTACTAAAACAAAACAAAAAAACAACAAGTTCACGTCAGTCTTTGACCAGAGTGCGACATCAGGCTCCGCACTGCAAGTCAGAGGTGCACCAACAAGCCAGCAACCCAAAAAAATTCAGTCGGCCAGTACCCCTCCGCCTTCCTTCACCGAGATGAGTTGAGGAAGCCCTGCGATCAGTAACCTAACCAATTGATCGCAAAGCCTTCCTCTGCCCCTAACATCTCCCTCTGATCGCAGACTAACACTCACTCAAGGGTGTGTTTCCAAGGCATCGTAAGACATTGTGCAAGTGGGATTCCTACGGCGACATAGCCTCCGTAGGGTACTTCTGTACCAAATACAACTTTTTCGACACGTATGCTATTGGCTTCTCGTTGTCATCGTCATCTAGTTGTAACAGCACTCCCCAATACCTAGTTGGCTCGCATCACACTGGATAACGAATGGTTTGGTGAAATCTGGACTCACTAACAACGGAGCAGAAGTAAGTTTCTGCTTCCATAATTCCAGAGACGTCTGTGCTTTAGGTGTCCATTGGAACTGACTGGGATTTTTCAAGCTGTCAGTTATGGAGGCCGTTAGATCAGCATAGTTCGGAATAAACCGACGATACCATCCCGCCATACCCAGTATGCGTCGGACTCGCCTAACATTTTTAGGTGACGGGTAGTCAACTATAGCTGAAATCTTAACCGGGTCTGTTTTTATTCCTCCCTTCCCAACAATGAAACCCAAACATTTTGTCTCTGTAATTCAGAACTTACTCTTCTCTACATTTATAGTGAGGCCAGCTTTCCTCAAACAATCCACTACACGGGATAGTAAAATGAGATGAGAGTCAAAGTCTGATGACAGTATTCATAAATCATCTAAGTAGACGAGAACATTCTCACGAAAATCAAATGGAATGACCTTATCCTACCTCTTATCCATGAGGCGGCACATAGTTTGTGGAGTATTGCAGAGGCCGAATGGCCGGTGTACTGATCGAAAAGAAGACCAGGAACTGTGAACACGGCCTTCTTTCTTGGACTAGACAACCCTGCCCTCTTATGGTCGTAGCATACTGTATACAGCAGTATGCTACATTGAAGCTAGCATCAGCCTGCTACATGTAAGCTATTGCCTATGTGGACGGTACGAGCTGATTCGGCGCTTCCATATAGCTAAGTCTGGTGACAGAGGAAGAAGAAGAGAACGCAGTTTTTCTTGCATTCCGGAATACGGAATTTTTTTCTCGTGTTCTTCCAGTTCCAGAGGTTAAATAATAACGTTTATTTCCTTTAAACCTAGCGTCATAAAGTTTAGGTTAGCGTTTTATCCCGCTATTTCCTGCTTAGCTTGTATTTAATAATATTATTAAGGTTTCGACCTGTTTGTTAATATTGGGTAAGTGAGGTTAGCTTTTAAAAGTGTAACACGAGTGGCGAGCTGAATTTTGTTTTCTGTATTTATATAGTGTACGAAGAAATTGGAGAGTGATAATCACTCAGTCAAGTATCACACCATGTGGGAAACAATTTGTAGTTGTCTGGAAGAACGGGCAGTCACTGGCTTGTTTTAGCTCGTTACCTTGGAAGCCTCATGCCACGGCAAGGTGAATACTATACGGCTCGTATTACCTTGGAAGGATATCCAGATACCTCGACTATTATCCTGAGTGCAGACTAGTGTCAACTGCTTTGTGCCCGCTTTGAAAAAGGGGGGGGGGGGTCGAAATTGACTAATAGCCAAAGGTCGATATCATAAAAGTGTGGCAAAAGTGGCCAACCAAAAATTAAGGTCTAAACAAAAATTCACGAAAAAATTTACGAAAAGCTTCCTATTAGGGCTGAGGAGTCCTACTCCTTCTTTACCAACGCCAATGAAATTCCACCTTGCTCAGAAATAGTAATAGTTAAGTAGAATACAAGATAGGTAGAAATTGCGAGCTATATTCCATTCTTTTCTTAAATGTATAGTGACCACTTGGAAACATCACGGAGGTGACTCGGCGATGGAGCCAGAAACACGGAGATTATGTAAGTTGCTGAATTTATTGTTTAATATTGTGTCAATATTGCTTTTGTTTTTTAATTTAATAATTTACGAAGGTATAGTATATTATAACCTTTATGGGAGAGCTAGAAAGTTTAGTTAAGTAAATGAATGTTGGACATACTATATTTTGTATCTGAGCGAATCCCCAGACGGGACTTAATTGTTGTAGTATCCCGCCGCCGTTTTCGAACAGGCTTTTATTAGAAAATTATTTATTTCTTTATTATAAAATGCTTTGATTTTATAAATCCATTTATTCGTTGATTACAAATGTAAAGAATAACATGAATTAAAAGAAATGTATACATATTTAATATAATGTTACGAGCGTGGTCTTAGTTCGT
Source organism: Dioctria linearis (assembly GCA_963930735.1). Classification (NCBI taxonomy): domain Eukaryota; kingdom Metazoa; phylum Arthropoda; class Insecta; order Diptera; family Asilidae; genus Dioctria; species Dioctria linearis. The sequence continues at coordinate 107,756,928 of OZ005742.1, forward strand.
TATTTAAAATACAATATTTCAGATATAATTCAAAAGTTCTTTCTTTATTTAACTTTGCTGTTTACTCTCACAAATTCACAAATAATTATCAAATCAACTCTTTATAGTTATCGCTAGTACTGTACTTCTAATTATCGCAATCCAAATAGTTTACTTCGTTCACTTCACTGTCTGAAATAAGACTCGCCTCCTGGATGTGAGTAGCGCCGTATTATACTCTACGAATTATCCTAGAACCTTTCTGAATATTCCATTCTTCGTTTACAGTTTACTGGGATGTCACTAACCTAAAGTTGTTTCCATTTCCAATAGATGTCGCTTGTATCAGTTTGTGGCGCGTAACACCGCCCCCTTCTTAAACAAGAGGTGATCCACGGTCTTGATGCTCGCAGTATTGACATAAACGATCTATATGAACGATTTTCCGTTTGCCTCTTGTACCCCGCTGAATCCTATATACTACGTCATTAATTCCAGTCAATACTGAATTCGGTCCTTCCCAGTGTTGTTGTAATTTGGGAGAACGTCCCTAACGTCGTTTCGGGTTGTACAGCCAAACAACGTCTCCTTCATTAAATCCGGCTGAGTTAGCACGTAAGTCATAGCGGGTCTTCATCCGATCGGTATTTATTGCTAATTTTGCTATCGTGACCTCGTGTACATCAGCTAATCGTTGTCTAAGTTCGAATACATAATCGTCTGGTAATTTTGTTCACCTCTGGGTGTACCAAACTTGAGGTCGCTAGGTAAACGCATCTCCTTTCCGAATATCACTTTTACTGGAGTTTGTCCGGTCGTGTTGTGAACAGCTGATCGATAGGCCATTAAGAACATGGGAATATGTCGATCCCAATCGCGTTGGTGATAGTCGACTACTTTCTTTAGATGCTCGACCAATGTTCTGTTGAAGCGCTCTACCATACCATCAGATTGTGGATGCAGAGGAGTTGTTCTGGTTTTTCTTATTCCCAGAATTTTACACATCTCTTGGAAAGTCCGTGATTCGAAGTTCCGTCCTTGGTCCGAATGAAGTTCATGAGGAACACCAAATCTACTGACCCAATTCACTATTACTTGATCCGCTACTGTGGTAGACTCTTGATTAGGGATTGCATAAGCTTCAGGCCAATTACTGAAATAGTCAATAACAACTAATATATAACGCTTACCGTTATCTGTTTCTGAAAAAAGGTACGGCTATGTCTACGGCTATCCTTTCAAATGAGGCTCCTACATTGTATTTATGCATTTCTCCTCTACTTCTGTGTAGTAGTCATTTGCAAGAAGTACAGATAGTGCATCTGCGGCACCATTCCTGAACATCCTCTCGCATATGTAACCAACAAAACCTTTCACGTATTTTGGAAATTGTTTTATTCACCCCCAAATGTCCTCCAGATGATCCACTGTGCATTTCTTCTAGAACATCTTTGACCTGGGATGCTGGGACGACTATCTGCATTCGGAATGACTCGCGTTAGTTGATTCCCACTTGCGCCTTAATATACCACATTCAACGTGAAGAGAATTCCATTGAGCCCAGTAGCTCTTCAGTTTCTCACTCCTCTTCGAGATATCTTTCCATTGTGGTCTTTCCAGTCTTCTTTCCAAGCAAGAATGGGTGATATGTCTGGGTCTCTTCCCGTTGTGCTGTTCGCAAGCTCTCGTTGTCCCAACCCGTCGATGGTTCCACCGTTATCAGCTGTATAGTTGCCTTTGCTTCTTTTTCTTCCATCCGGACGCAATGTTTGCATTCAACTTTGCATGGACGTCGTGAAAGGGCGTCTGCATTTTCATGGATACGTCCTCTTCGGTGTTGGATTTCAAAGTCATAAGCTTGGAGTCGTTCTATCCATCTCGTTACTTGCCCCTCAGGGTTCTTAAACTGCAAAAGCCATTTAAGCGCTGCATGTTCAGTCCAAAGGATAAATTTCTGCAAGTAGAGATATATATAGAAATGCTTGGTTGTGTTTACAATGGCAAGTAGCTCTTTCCTTGTAGCACAATAATTTCTCTCTGATTTTGAAAGTGCTTTGCTAAAATAAGCTATTGGCACCTCTTGACCATCCTCCTCCTGTGAAAGCACTGCACCAATACCTACATTGCTGGCATCCGTGTTCAATATAAAAGTTTTTCCTAGCTTTGGATAGTGAAGCACTGGAGTTCCACAGAGGTGTTGCTTCAAATTTGCAAAACTCTCCCTAATACAACTCCTTAATTGATGTTTGTCCTTTGGAATAGGCCAATTTTTGACAGCTCTTATCTTCTCTGGATCAGTTCTTACCCCTTGTGATGAAACTATATGCCCCAAATATTTTACTTCATTCTTGAATATAACGCATTTATTCGTACTGAGCTTCAGTTTCGCATCTCTCAGTCTTTGAAGTACGTTCTTCGAATGTCCTTCCGATCACAATTATGTCATCTAAGTAGACAAGACATGTTTTCCAGGTTAATCCTCGTAAAACACATTCCATCAGTCGTTCGAATGTGGCTGGAGCATTACATAATCCAAATGGCATAACTTTGAATTGCCATAAGCCACTTCCAACTGAGAAAGCAGTTTTGTCTCGGTTCTCGGGATGTATTTCCACTTTCCAGTAAGCGCTCTTCAAATACAATGTGGAAAACCATTGCACTCCGGAAAGGGTATCCAATGTGTGATCAATCCTTGGTAACGGATAGCTATCCTTTCTTGTTACATTATTTAGTTGGCGGTAGTCCACACAGAATCGGGTGCTGCCTTGTTCCTTCATGGAATTTATCATATCTGCAACTTCTGGTTGTTTGGCTAATGGTAGTCTTCGTGGTGGTTTCCGAATGGGCCTAGAATCTCCTGTATTGATCCAATGCTGGACAAGATTTGTTTTGCCGAAATCATCATCATTCATTGCAAATAATTCCGAAAATTCATCGATCATCTCTTTGGCATCGTTGTATTTCTGTTCACTTAAGGCATTAGATGAAAGAAGTTTCTGAACCTGTTGAGTAGTAGCTAGTGTACATATTGCCTGCTTAATATTACTACCATTTTCCAAATTAACAATCTGATAAACGGGTTCACAATTTCCAATTATAGCACGTTCTTTTAGTTGTACCTCAATTTCGGAAGTGTTGAGCCCTCTGACTGGAATTAATGTTGCGCCTCCTGCCTTCACTAAAGTCTTACCAACGATGATGTTCGATGTAGGGTTAGGCTCCACCAGATAGAATCGGCAGGTCTCGATGTCATCAGTAGGCTTTGTCCATACTAGCGTCTCGGAGCATGTAGAGAGAGTAATATTTTCACAGACCATCGTCCTTATTTTCGAAGGATAATCTGTTCCTACTCCTAGTCTCATAGGAATTTCTATGTTGCCATATTTGAGGATCCGTTCGCCGACAGCTAGATTTATTTTATATGTGGTCATGAAATCTACTCCAAGAATGCATTTTTCCATGATATCTGACACCAGGAAAGTGTGAGGAAATAGTAGTTCGCCTAGTTGAATATCCAAAGTAATTTCTCCAAAAACTTGTGCTGCTGCTCCAGTTGCTGTTCTTAGTAGATATTAGGTAGTGTTGTGAAGCCACTTGTTTTTGACGAGATCTGCTCTAATAATTGATCTCGAAGCCCCAGTGTCAATAGTGATTACGCAGCCATTTTTCCCTACACTTCCATATATAACGAGACTGCTATTATTTCTCTGCAACTGGGCTACCTGAATGATGTCTTCTTGGCTGCCGACACTACCAACCAACTTCTGTCCCCCTAAGTTGGTTTTTACATTTTTTCCGACTGTCCAACAGAAGATCTGATGCGACTAGTCGCTGTTTCATTTCCAGTCTCTCCACGAATAGCTTGCTCCCTGGCTCCACATCTTTGGCATACTGTTCTCCTCTTCTTGTGATTCCATTCTTCGGCGTTTTTTGCAGTCCCTTTGGAGGTGTCCGGGTCTATTACAATTCCAGCATCGAAGAATACCACGTAACGGAGTGCTCTCTAATGACTGCATTCTGTTGCAAGTACATTCCTCCACCGAAATTTCTCTAACTCGTACTGCACTCCGAGAAGCTTGTCTAGCAGATTCGTATGCTAATGCATAGGCTAGCGCTTCTGCTGTTGACTTCTTTCCTGCTAGCCTTAGTGCTTGTTGTAAATTTTGATCTGCAATAGCATTCACAAATGCTTCTGTTGCTACTTCAATATGGAATTCTGCATTGACGCTAGAGTATGAAAGATAAGCTAATCTTTCCACATCCGCCTGCAGTTGTTGTAGTGATTCGCCATGCTTTTGAATCATGTTGCGTAACTGCAATCGATATACTTGCTGCATGTGCTTATATCCATAACGTAATTCTATCGCCTGTACTAATAAAGTGTAATCACGTTGCCTGTCAATCGATATAGTTTGTAATAGCTCTGACGCAGGACCTCGAAGTGCTAATACCAGAGCTGTAGCTTTGATTACATCATTCCATCCATTTACTTCGGAAGCTGCCTCGAATTGTCTCTTGAAATTATGCCACGAATTTTGTCCATCAAATTTTGGAAGTTTCATTCTGCCTGCACCGCATATTTCAGTTCCTTCATGCCGAGGTTGTCGATGCTTCATCTTCTCCAAATCTGCTTTAAAGTTGTCAAGCTTCTCCGTTACATTTTGTTGTACTTCCGACACTTGTTGTTGAACTTCTGCACTTCCTGCTGGATTCCTTCAATTTTCACATTTTGTTCGTCTAATGAATTTTTAAGAAAATTCTTCTGTCCCTCCAAACAGGTTTCTAGACAATTCTGCAAAGAACTCTTTTGTTCATCCCAACGGGCTTCCAGAGAATTCTTTTGTTCTTCTAAATATGCTTGCAGAGAATTCTTTTTATCCTCATTAGCTTTCTTCTGCTCATCCAAACGGGCTTCTAGAGAATTCTTTTGTTCTTCTAAACATGCTTGCAGAGAATTCTTTTGATCCTCATTAGCTTTCTTCTGCTCATCCAAACGGGCTTCAAGAGAATTCTTTTGCTCTTCTAAACATGCTTGCAGAGAATTCTTTTGTTCCTCCAAGAGAGATTGCTTTTGTTCCGCAAGAGCATGCTTTTGTTCCCCAAGAGCATTCTTTTGTTCCTCGAAGAGAGATTGCTTTTGTTCCTCACAAGCATTCTTCATCTGCAGGGCTGAAAGCTCCATTTTTGTCAATAAGGTATCCAAAAGCTGTTCCATGTTCATCGCAGGCTCTTCTTCAGCTTCAGCTTCTTCTTCAAAAACAAATGTCTCAGGATTCTTTTCTTCCTCTATCAAGGCTTGTCTAAGTCGCTCGACTAAAAGATTCTTTGGACCTGTCGTTTGCAATGACCGCTTCTCCAACTCCACTTTTAATTCCTGTATGCGAGGCTCCTCTAGTTTGCGTTCCATTCTTGCGTCTTTTGTAATTCGCTCACAGTTTAATATAAAATTATCTTTCGGAATTTTTACACACGATTTCACAAAGTTCATCACTCTTTGAATTTCAAATCAAATGCCACCACTTTATTTCGCGATTTTATTCTACTTCTGACACCAGTTGTTACGAGCGTGGTCTTAGTTCGACATTTAAAACTCATTATTTCAGATATAATTCAAAAGTTCTTTCTTTATTTAACTTTGCTTTATCGATTTCATTCATCAATTTCAATTATCAAATCAACTCCTTATAGTTATCGCTAGTACTGTACTTCTAATTATCGCAATCCAAATAGTTTACTTCGTTCACCTCACTGTCTGAAATAAGACTCGGCTCCTGGATGTGAGTAGCGCCGTATTTATAATCTATGTAATATCCTAGAACCTTCCTGAATATTCCATTCTCCAAACCCAGTTTACTAGGATGTCACTAACCTAAAGTTGTTTCCATTTCCAATAGATGTCGCTTGTATCACTTTGTGACGCGTAACAATATATATATATATTTAACAAATTTAAATAAGTATTTAGAATAATTACTATGACCTACCCCCCTATAGGGGAAAATTCGCACGACCATTTTTTCGACTTTTTTAACCTGTATGTGCATTTTCAGTTAAAAAAAAATGATGGTGCGAATTTCCCCTATACGATTAGCACAACCTTGTCTGTATTACAAGCCATGAATTGGAGAAAGTTACACATGCGTTGAAGGGAATTAGTAGTGCTGTCTGCTGTGAGAAGATGTGGTGTTCTGATATTTGGGTTCAGTACAGTTTTTTTGATTTTTTACAAGGGACTTTTATGAGTAAACGAAAAATAAATTAATTCTGTCTTAATTTTTTTATTGATTTATTATTTTCGTTTGAATTTCCAAATACTAAGTGTTAATTTTACTTATTATAATACGTACGTTCATAGTACATACATAATAAGAGAAGTCGTGCATAAAATTAGAAGCATTTGTCAGATTTTCGAAACATGATGCTTCATGAAAATCGTGGTTTAGACGGTATAGTTTTTGTATGGCGAGCACGGAAAATAGTAGGCAAAACATTGTAAAGAATTTAAATTTTATAGTTTTATAGATCATCCATATGCTTGGCTAACCGAAAAATATGTCGCGAAAATATATTTCCAAGAAAACCTAGACGGTTTTTGATAACCAAACGACGAAAAGACAAGAATGTCGAAAGACTATTTAATAAAATATTTACTACAAATAGCCGTTTAGGCACTATGAGATCACTTGTTTCTTTTTATGACGTAAATGATGAAATCATAGGGTATAGGAATTAATTTTGTCATTCCGTTTGTAACGGATAGGAATAATGCTGGTAGACCAATATTGATTAGAAAATGGACTAATCGGGTAACTCCTTCGTAGGTTTGCATACAAAAATTTCGTTTTCACTATATAGGGACATTACCTGACGTGGAGAGCTCACGGCGTTTTCATACAAATTGCAAAGTCAGGACTAAATCGGGCGAACCATTCTTGGTTTTGCCAAACAAAACTTTGATTTTTCACTATATATATTTTAACACATCCTGAGAACGCGTCAACGTACGTAGAAAACAATTTTTACGAAGAGTTTTCATGAAAATAGGAAATAAAATTTCAAAAACGAACTAAATCGGGCAACCTGTTCTTGGTGTTGCCATACAGAACTTTGTGTTTTCACTTAATTTAACTTGCATGTTTCACTATAAGACTTTACTGTGAATATCCGTCGCCAGACAACTATTTTTAAACATAGCAGTTATTAAATATAATCATTCCGAGTTTATTTCAATGGTGTCCCCCATCCATGAAGAATATAGCACTACTGAACCTGTATCAACTGAATAATTGTCAGACAGTATGGAGGAAAAACAGCACTATTTCACACATATGCAAAATTTCACTTCACGGCTGTAATTTATAGAAGGTTGTGCTAGTAGGTACTGTAAGCACTTACATATGGCGCGCTGTTTACGTTTGGGTTAGTTTGCGTAACTCCTGTTGTTGTCGTATGCATCCAGTTACTTGTCTTTTTCTTCATTACACGACGCCATCTTGAAGAAAACTTTATACAAGCTGTGATATACAAAAATTTAAATTTAAAATTTAAGCAACTAAGAAGAAGAGTAATTAGTATGATGGCCCATAGCTCTTACCCCAAACATCGATCTAGTAGAATTTGAGAAATAATCCAGCCAGCGTCTAAAAACATACAACACCAAGCAAACTCAAAGGATTAGGTTCTTCCCGGATGAAAACACTTTCATACCTCAACAAATTACCCGGTCAGAACGAATTACAAAGCCACCGACTAAGTATCACTAAAACCAAAGGTTTTGCTGATTGTGAAATGGTGTGGTGATAAGCGAAAAAGCATTTACATGCATACATCTGCAGCTTGTCAGCAAATTTGTTAGGTTTAATTTTGTGACTGTCGAAAATACTTGGTGGCTTACGAAAAGGTGTAGTTAGTAGACCTAGGAATATATATGTCGTAGATATTTGACGGAACTCAGCATTTCACGAAAAACTTCATGAAAAGTAGGCAAATAGTGTACCGGTTTTGACTTAGCCACTTTTTAGATTATGTGGCTGAAATTTTTAGTCAATTCATGAAATACTAAAAGCGTTTACGCCGATACTGTAATACCACCCTATATAACCAAATACTAGTGGGAGATGGGTGGCGGAGGGGGAGGTCGCACCCAGGGCTGCGACACACACACCCACACCCACCCCGCGCTGCGCGTGTGCATGTGTGCATATGTGTGTGCATATGTGTGTGTATGTGGGTGTGTGTGTATGTGTGGTGTGTGGGTGTGTGTGTTGCAGCCCTGGGTGCGACCTCCCCCTCCGCCACCCATCTCCCACTAGTATTTGGTTATATAGGGTGGTATTACAGTATCGGCGTAAACGCTTTTAGCATTTCATGAATTGACTAAAAATTTCAGACACATAATGTAAAAAGCGGCTAAGTCAAAACCATTACATTATTTGCCTACTCTCCATGAAGTGTCTAGACTTTTCGTGAAATGCTGAGTTACGTCAAATGTCTACGACATATAGATTTAAAAAAAGAAAAAACCGAAAAAAAGATAAAATTATAAATTAGTAATTTTAGAATTGAGTTTTTTAATGAAGTATTATATTATTCAATTTAATAATTTTAAAGAGGAGTTTTAATTAAGTAGGGAAAAGAAAATTACGATTAACAAACAACAGTCCCAACAGACTTTTAACTTGTCTGATTATCAGCCACTATTAACTGAGGAGGCACTTTGTCACTGCAGAACGTGTCTGGAGGATGATGAAACTGATTTAATAAATAAAGAAATAATCAAATAAATAAAAACGCTCCGCGGTCTCTTAACCAGTTAGCTGTGGTAACTTTTTATTAGTTTAATATGTATCTAAATTGTGTCGCAAAAATGAAGCGATGACGAGTAGATAATATTATAGCATGAATTAAGTTGTAATCAAATGAGTGTTTTATTTTTTACGCATGAAGAGTATACTCGTCATAACTCGAAATATTACCATTTCTCAATGACGAGTTTCCTCGACAATAAAGCTAACTGGTTAAACCTACTGACTGGTCTGTTTTTAGGAGATGCACGGGTGAGCACAATAGATCCTTTCAGTGGCCCGGTGCCTTATATTTCTTTCACCTCCCTTTTTAACCAACCAACCCAATGGAACAAGCTTATAACAAATTATCTGAAAGATTGTGTTATTTCTAAAATTGACTCAATATAAGCGCACAAATATGTGAAATATGAAACTCAATAGAAACTCAAATGACGACATTTAAAACTAACGTATATTTTGTTATATTAACATTACTAAGCTTAGTCTTCAGGGCTTATAATTTTTGGCTCATTAAGCAAATTATCAATTTTATTTTGATTAAGTGTGCTCTCTAATTGTACTTCTATGTCTGCTCTGCGTTCTTTTTCCTGCTTCCGTGGGGCACACAGTTGATGAATTGCGACAAAAATAAACACAGCACTTATGACTCCATTCAGACGATGTACTGAGTCCTGACAAAACAGGACACAAACAGTGGCACTTACGTACAGAATACACGATAAGAACTGATATGCATATCTAAAAAAGAAAAATATATAATTAGTTTACTTTAATAATCAACAATTAGACTATATATATATGATATTTATTAGTATTAGCATAAACATAATAATATTGGTTGATTTAAAAATTAAGATTTATTATAGTGGCGTGACAGAGTGAACAAACTCTTAAAATGAAGAATTAATGTAAGAGAAAACTTTTCGATTGCTGGAATATTTTTATCAAATGTATGGAATGTAAAGAAAATTGCTGATGGAATTTTCTTCTTCACCCATTTAAGAGATAAGCATGATTAGGTTATTGAAACTTTATGACTTATATTTTCAATTCCAAAACACCCATTTTTAGGTTTTTTAGGTATATAACAATCCTTTCCCCTAAGAAAAAGAGAATTATTCTTTGAAGAGGAATAATTCTGTTGTCGGTGCTAATTTGGCGGCTCGGGTCTTGGTTGGTTTCGGGTTTGGTTTACAAAATTGTTGTTTTTGTATTTTTATTTTGAAAAGTTCTTACCTTTCTTTTTGCATGTTGTTATCTTAACTACTTGTCTATAATATAAGAATATATAATAGTGTTTAATTTTATTATTATATATAAAAAAAATTATGTTTTTTTAGTCGCCTGGTAAAGCTTTTCTTGTCTTTTACTTACATTATTTTATTTTGTATTACACCTTTCTTGTTTCAATGTGCTAATTAATTTTAATGTAATTCTTTACTTCTACGTTTACCTAATATTTTAGCACTCTTTTTATTTTCGCTGTATGTTATTATTCTGGTACATTATATTTATTAATAGATTACAAGTGTTTTTAGTTTATTACTTCTATAGAATAAAAATGGTTCACAACTATTTATTTTAAAATGCTTCTACGGTTAGTTAGCAGGTATTGTGTGCTACTTTATTTTTGCTATTTCGGTTCCTATTTATTATTTTTATTTAATTCTAAGAAATTTTTTTCTTTAATATTGTTACGAGCGTGGCGTTTGTTCGTTATTTAAAACAGAATATTTCAGATATCATTAACAAGTTCTTAATCTATTTAATTTCACTGTTTACTTTTATAATATTTACAAACAATTATCAAATCAACACTTTATCGCTAGTACTGTACTTCTAATTATCGCAATCCAAATAGTTTACTTCGTTCACTTCGCCGTATTTATACTTTACAAATTATACCAGAACCTTCCTGAAAATTCCGTTCTCCGAGCCCAAAGATTACTAGGATGTCACTAATCTAAAATTGCTTCCATTTCCATAAGATGTCGCTTGTGTGCCTTTGTGGGACGTAACAATATAATTACTCTATCTATTTATATTATATTAAGATCTTATGCATTTAAATATTATTTGGTTATTTTATGCATACCTTGTTTTTTTCTTTACTCTGTTATTTTATTGATATCGTATTTTAATGCATTTTTCTTATTTGTATCGGTTAGCTCTTTGTATTTATATCTACTTTTAATGTATTTCAGTTTTATTTATTTTATGCATTTGTATACCCTAAATGAAATCTATCTCCGTTTGTAACGCACAGAAATAATGATGGTAGAGCAAAATGGATTGGACACCCACGCAAAACATTAAAAGTTATTTTGATTTTTGCGTGTCCGTCTGTCCGTCCATCTGTCTGTCTGTACGCATGAGAGCTGAAATTTGGTACGCGGTGTTTTCATAGTAATAGCAAATAAAATTTCAAAAATGGACTAATTCTTGGTGTTGCCATATAAAAATTTCGGTTTTTTACGTATACTGTGAAAACGGTCAGTCCTAGACATTTATATTGTACTAAAAATTTCTTCAGACTACGAAATCCTATAAAATTATATATAATCATTTCTCCAGTCCGACGAACCAATCTAGAAATATATGCAAAAAACCACTTCAAAAATCAAACTTGCACAGATGGGTGAGCATACGAAATTTCATACGCGCATTCATCTAGCGTATCATAAGGATTGGTCTCAGACCAATCCTAGCTTTTTTACTTGTTCTTTTTTAAATTACCATTTTTCTATGTATTTACTTTACCAGGACTACTATTTATTTATAAAAACTTTTACAACTGCTTGCGTGATGTTGACAGTGTCGGTGTAGTACTTTTTATACTATCTGGACCGATTTAGGTTTAGGGAGCATTCGAGTCCGTCTTAAAATAGGTTGGGGAGCATGAGTTTGAGTTCTATAGGAGTTCCCTCTAATAGAATTTCGGGGTTACCTTGTGGTTGACTTCTCCGCTGTTTCATTTTAGTTACAACAGGGTGTAAATATTTCACTGCCACAACAATCATTATGGCCAAAACTAGTAGGCTCGTAATTGATATAGAGGTGTGAACAGGATGTGCGAACACATATTTCATACTTTGTCTTGGTATTTACTTATTCTGTTTTCGATTTCCTGTACGGAATGGATGTCCTTATAAATGGAATTATTTATTTCGTCTCCTATTAGAATTTCAGTTTGTGCCAAATTTGAGTTTTGAGATTCCGGTAAGATTTCGGCCAGATTTACATTGAATAGGGAATGGTTCAGATCGGGAAAATGGTTGTTCTGACCTTCGTACTTAAACACTTTTCTCCTACCTATATTTGACATGGCTGAACCATCTGGATTATTCCTTGTCCTTCTAATCTTGAGATGGAGAAGTGATTAAGACATGTGATATGTAGTACCGTGGAGGTGAAAAACGAAAATAGCCACGCATTGGGCTTGTTTAATTATATTATCATGTCCTTTTGGGGAACTTGCATTCTAGGCCTGCATATAGAGGGTTAAATAGTAGTTCAATAACGCATTCATTTCAGGTCGCTGCCTTGATTATAGGCGTATTCAATTGACCTATGTAGGTGTTTTCCTCCAGATCATGCATAATTTGTTTAAAGATTTTCATATCCTCACTTTTTAAGAGTAGAAATTCTTGCGTCTGAGAGCTATTTACCACATAAGAATAGCCAGAGTCTGGAATTAAAGAACAATTTACTTACTTGGGTACAGGGAAGCATCTAATTTCTTATCTTTTGGACAATTCGAGGTCGCCTTACGAAATGTTTTTAACAGATTTTTGGGAAACACAAGGAGTGGGTGTATATGATTTGTTCTACTAGCCATTATTATGTCCAGAAGGGTTTTTAGTTGATATTCGACTTCTGTCTTTTTGTTCTCTTCTGGTTAGGCCTCGGTGACGTTATGCAGATCGTTTATCTGGTATACTAGTTTTTGTTGACGCTCCATTAGTATAGTCAGAGGTTTTTGCATCTGTTCCATGATAGTTTTAACTACACTGATTTGTTGTTTCTTCTAGCTTAGCTAGGATTTGTTCATTCGATTCAGTTTCTTCTAACCTGATGTATGTACATATATCTCCTTCTCGTTGTTACTGTCCATTGTACCACATAAGTAATGCATGGCATCGCCTATTCCGTCGAAGTGACCTAGTCTTGCGTTTTCCTAGTATTAATTCCTTAATTGTTTTTGTGCGCTTTTATACACTATCTATGCTGGCATGTATGTGTTGTTGTTGTTATATGTTATCAAAGAAACATAAAGTCATACAGAATTTGCATGAGGAGTGTGAAATTTTATCGGAAACTTTTTCTTCTTGGGTTCTCGACCGAAGACCCTAGGCCCAGCACCAGGCTAACACAAGCATCAGATGAGATCGCGATGGCTTGCCGAGGCAAATGTAGCTTACTGAAACGGCGATGCCAGTGCAAACGAAGTGATGCTGAGGGCTGAGTGCTTTGTTCTTTCCTTTGTGCTACGATTTTCTTACAAGCAGCATACGGGGTGTGAATACTTCATTCGTGTTTGGGCACCGACTGTGGCTGGTGCAATTATTTTTACACAATATTTCACTTACCTATTCGTCTCCAAATTTTGTGCTACTTCATATGCCTATGGTTCAGACCGTCTCTTCTCGCTGTTGTGGTCCGTCAATTAAATTTCACTGCCCACTAGATCAGCTGTTGAAACAAATCGATTTAAAAGAAATTCTAAAGAAGTTGCTTTATCCATTGCTTCATTTTTTGAAAAGAATGATAAAATTTTCGATTGGTTGAATTCAGGTGCATTAAAGAGTAATACTTTTTATAGAAGTGCTTTACAGATAGATAACGATGTTCACAAGTTCGTTAAATACTTCTTAACTACTGTAATAGCATTGATATAGAAAATAAATCCAACACTGTATAATTTCTGGATGGTATAAAACAAACTCTAGCAGGTGTATTAATATTAGCAGATGACCTTTTACATGAAAATGAAAGAGTGTTTTTTATTAGGCTTTCTCAAGATCCTTTAGAAAATCTTTTCGCTATTATTCGCCAAAAAGGAGGCAATAATAGAAATCCATCTATATCCGAAATAAATATCATTTTAGCAAAAATAATGTCTATGAACCTAATCCAGGTTAGTCACAGTTCCAATTGCGAAGCATATAGTGACATTATGGTAACAATTGATTTACAAGCAGCGATCAGCGAACACTCATATTTGAACCATTAGCTGCAACAAAACTCATTCATAAGCGTACATAATATTATGATATGTACGCAGCATCCTATATGCGAGTTTTTATCGTTCTCTCATTCTCTGTTTTCTGCATTTTTGGAAGCCAAAACAAATTTCCCCCGTCAGCTCGCCCGCACCATTCGCAGTGCTTGAAAATTTTTAGGACTGAAGAATTTACTCTTGTTGCATATTCTGTATGTCCTTATGTTTCTTTGATGTTATACAGGTCTCCTTTGCCAGTTATATTTATGCAGAAGCTATGCACTAGATGCCCTGCATGTTATCCTAGCGTTATTTGTGTGTCCAGCGTATAAATGCACAAAATTATAAAAACATCGATGTAGTAATCAAATGATACATTGATAACAAACCTCGATGTCGTTAAAACATCGATGTTTTGATACATCGATGGAAAGAAAGGAAAATTTTCGACAATTAAATAATATTTCACATCTGCAGACATATAGTATAATATATAATTCCTAATTAACAACAGAATTACGAAAATGCTCTCCAAACAAATTTAATTAAGAATAAAAACTTTTGAATTGATCCGACAAAGAAAAGTTCAGTTTAAATCATGTTACAACTGCTGGAAATAAAACATCAAATTAATTTAGGATTATCTTATAGTAATACTAATAATACCGTAGTACAGAATCAACATACTAGAGTACAAGTATCGAGACTGTTCATAAAAAAAAATGTGGACAACTTCTTTCTCTTTAGGCGATGTCTCTGCTGATAATGTATTTGGCTCGCCTTTGAGAAGAATCTTTCTAATGGAGCGTAGGTTGCTACGATGGACCCATATTTTGGTGAAATTTTACCCAAATTAAGATAGAATTTCATCATATTTTGCCAAAAAACTAAAGCATTATCTGCCAAGTTTCCCGTGATTGGACTTTTAAGATACCGAGATATTTCTGGTGGTTGCGCATTCGCTTCTACTTCTCGCTAAAGTCAAACATTTTATTAATTCGGTTATGATCACTCCACAGATCGAATGGTTTATTGCCAATAAAATAAGATAACGAACAATGATTGTAACAGAAGCTATAAGAAAGAGAGATTACTCGTTGAAAGGGAATAGGTGCATACTTTAAAAATCAAATAAAATTATAAAAAATACATATATTTACATTAGGAAAAGAAATATCTTTTCCAATAACATTTTATGGAAAACTGAAAGAGAGACTTATCTTTGTACATTCTTTTTCGAAGTATTTCGCATAATTAATCACATCATAAATGCTTAGAACCATTTAGGATGATATGTATTAATACAGTAAAAATTATTCGGTGGAACCAATCAGAATGTTCTTAGTGTAAAACGACTTTTGCAAGAATAATTTCACTAAAACTGAAAAGCCTGGTGGGAACAATTATTGTCCATTTCACTCTTACTTATAAAGTTGAAGGGCTGGACATTTGTCGGCAATCGGCTTTGTTTACCACAATTCGCAACGTATGCCTCGATGTTCCACATGTATCGCATATAAATATCAGGCAGGATATCAAAGCATGCGATGCATACTCTAGGTCTGTTAGCGTACTTTTTCAAGTAAAACATGAAAAACGTCAAAATGTATGATAAAGAGAGAAATTGAGAGTGACACTCACAAAGTACGCCAACGGCTTCGAGTAAAAACTTGCAAATATTCGGGATCTGTAATAATGTCGTGAAATTTTCCTAGCACATATTACAATAAACAAATTTAATTTACCACTTTGAATACGTTCTTGGAGAACATTCTACTTCTACTGGAGGAGGGGTATCAGGTTTTTCCATTTTTTTTAAAACTAAAAACTTGAAAAATAACTGAAAACCGGGGATGATCTGTCAAAACTGACTCGACGATTTTTCTCGAGTTAAATCAAGTAGTAAATTGAATGGAGGGGAAAGTGACGTCAACAATTTCTCTCTCAATTTTCGAGTACGCGAATGCCTTCGAGAAAAACTTACAAAAATTTCACAAGTTTGTACTTTCAAGCTAGTACGCGAACCTACTGTGTTACTGTATGTTATGGTCGTAGCGTATTGCATGTAGCAATATGCTACACTGAGCTGGGTACACGTCTACGCGACCCGCAGCATGAGGTGTGTACGGACTGTGTCCTATATGGATAGCGTAGACATCTGTCTTGTTTGTCAAGTGAATCGTGCAGTGCCAAGTCAGACAAAAGAAAATCTGAAATCTCCTTGTAGCATCGGCGTCCAAAATATAGATACTCACGTGAGTTTCGATAATATATGGATATTTAAAGAATTTACCTTACTAATTGTAGAAATTTTCACACAATACAAGGAATTTATGGAAAAAAAGGGTTCCAGTATATTCAAGAAATTGGCACAATATTGTCTCCCGTTTAGTAGAAACAGGTGTAACACTTTGGTTTCCCTGCTGTTCATGGAATGCAATGGCTCCAGAACAATTATGGATATTGAATCCACGAAAACTGCTTAACGAAAATTTCAATAAGCCTGCCCAGACAGGGAAACGCAAGGCAAGACATCATGTTCTTTAATTTTGTCTGAAGTATGCGTTGCAAATAATACATCTATAACAACAGAAATAAATATTCATAAAACAATTTCACAAATTTCTGGATCTGCAGAAGTATTTCATTAAAAAAAAAAAAAAAATCGAACTCGAGTCACTTTCAAGGGCAACTGACAACCATCCGAGTGTTTAAGATTCTGTCTAAATTTATTGAAAGGCTCGAGCGACAAAAAGATACAACAGGGTGAAGATCAGGTTCACTAATCCATCCCTTTGACCCCTATTACGGCAATAAAAGCCATACAAATTGATGCCCGCCGTGAGAGGCGGGCTACAGTTCTCTTCACAAATTAAGGACACCCGTTCCAGACACAACGAAGTTTATGTTCAAGAAGAGCTTAGAGTAGTTTGTTAACTTTAAGGCAAGACTTGGCCGAAACTACCTTACATTTTTCCAGAACAACAACTCTAGGAGGGCTCTTCGAGATTGTCAACAAGAAGTAAAAGGAGATTTTGGTGAGTACCCCACTCTTTCTATTCGTCCAAATACAAACGGAGCTTAGAACAATAATTAAAAATTTTAAGGAGGGAAAAAATTTCTTCTACATGTATCTATGTATAATATAGAACAGGTAGGTTTGCAGTAATTCACATATGCAATACGCACCCAAATTTATATATACATACTTAGTCTACAAAGAGTCGTATACATACATACCTGAATTTAATAATTATATTGATTTATTGAACGTAACGTAAATTAATGATAAAATTGAGTTAATTAAGACATATGAGAAAATTTAATTTTAGTTCGTTCTTATTTTAGACATGTATAAATATATATACATACATACCTGGACTCTATCTATTAGGGTAATCAATTTGTATTGATCGTAGTGATTTTCATTAGAACCAGACTCTTACTTCGAAGTTAGATTATCCTGTAGGCAAGTAAACTCAGCTGGAACTTTTGAGTTAGGAATTAATCTACGCATAAAAACTAAAGCTATGAATTCTGAGCACATGGTATATTTTTGTTTATTCCTAACAGTTAACCTGTAATGCTATGACCGATTAATTTGTAGGACGATTTGAAATTAAAAGTAATTACAAAACATTTATAAGAGAAACGATGTTTTGCTGAAGCTCCGAATTTTTCCTTCTTTCGCCCTCCCGGAGCCCTCTTAGTGTGAGGGTCGTCTAGGTCCGCTACTCTTCTCCTTTCAGGTCAACACAGGGACTCTGAAAATTATCTGCCCTCAGAGTCAGTTGGGTGGTTGGGGCAGGCATGGCCTTCTCTGTGCCTTCCCAATGGATGTAGGTAAGTAGTGCAAAAGTCCCTTAAGGACTGAATGTGTGCTACGGCCTTTTGATTTATAGGTACGAAAGATTTTGTATATGGCTGGTGGCAGCGGCAGGTCTTCGTGGAACCTCCTCACACTATCCGTCAATAGCCAAGATGAGCTAGCGTGCCGCCCTGCAGTCAACGCTGTCCACCGAGTGATCTGTCAGCTCATGCTGGCAGTCTGGACTTCACGTCCAAGCAAATCACTCGCAACATACTACCATAACATGTAATCGCACAATTTCTTAACCCTCAGCTACTTTTCCACTGTAATTAGCAGTCAGATCAAAAATTTAAATGTCATACCATTTATCGATGTATCAAATATAAAATATCGATGTTGGCGATGTTTCTGAAGACGAAAATCGATGTAAAAACATCGGCTATTTTTTAGCAAACATCGATGTTATCGATGTATCGATACATCGTGTGCATCTTTAGATCCAGATATATCTCGGTGAGAACGTTCCAGGTGTTATGATACACCATGATGCTTCCTAGATCCCCGAAAAATATACCCAAGCTATTTAGATGTGTAATAGTATAGGGTTTTTCGGCAATTTCTCCTGTCGTGTACTGGACGAGAAAGGCGAGTATAATGATTTGTAGCGCAATTTCTGTGGACAAGTCGGAGGAAGAAAATACTCCTTTAAGTATAATTTTGCTTATTTCGTACTATTGTGGTGACCTACACCTTTGCCTGACTTAAATTATACATTGTGAATGAAATGATATTGAGTTTTTGTATGTACGTAGAATTCATTTTGAACTGTCAAACTGTACATCACGATATCACTCTCGCTTGCCACTGGAATTTATATAATAGAATAAGGTATGGAAGCTATTTGGAATAAACCTAGAAATAAGGTATAAGTTGTTTCCTTTACTTGGCCCCCGACACAACAAATGGTGACGAGGATGGGATTGCATTACGGTACGAATTAGGATTGCGATAATTCATTACAATAAGATAGACAAGCGAGAGGTACGAAGAAAGCCATATGCAGTAAAATAACAAAGCCAGATCAAATTGTGTTTGCTACATTACTTCGGGGTATGATTACAGTACTTGTTTCTCGGTGCGTACAAAAGTTGTTTTTTTAATTACTTAAAAGAATTTAGTTAAAAAAAAAAAGTGTAAAGCAAGTTGAGTTTGGCTAGCGGAAACAAAATGCAGTTATTACGGTAACATAACTACATGCATGTCTGACATCGAAGAAAAGAAATCAGCTACGACCACTACCTCCACTACAAGTGCAATTAGTGTTCGAAAACATATATCTAACACAGCTACAGCCATTACAAGAAACACGCAACCCTCATGTTTTGACAAAAATCGCAATGCAGTGGACTCGTTGGGTCGAACGCTTAGAAGACGCATTTACTGTATTTAAAATTACGGAGGAGAAACAGAAATTACTTTGCTTACTTCATTATATTGCTGGAGAAAATTACAACATTGTATGTGACAAATTCGCAACTGAGAAGCCCAGCGAGAAAACGTATAAACAGGTGGTAGATGCATTACATGAATATTTTGACCCTGTTCCGTTGGAAATTGTTAAGAATTATCGATGAAACAGTGGAAGAATATTTTACAGTTTTGCGCAGATTATCAGTGCATTGTAATTTTGGGGCATACCTCAATACAGCCTTAAGAAATCAGTTTGTTTTTGGATTGCAGAATAGAACGATTTAAAATAAGTTACTTTCTGTAAGGGATTTAACATTAGAATCCCCAATTTCAACGGCTCGAGTTTGGGAGTCGTCGACGCAAGGCTGTGCGGAAATTCAAGGAACTGATGCAGACTATAGGAACATAAATTTACTGCGACATCGCCAGCAAAAATGGCCTCACGCATCTACATGCTCTAAGGTGAACATAGGTAACCACAATTCGAACAGAGGTAAAAATAATTTTCTTTCAAAAAATAAAAGTAGTTGTTACCGCTGCGGTGACGAGACACACTTGGCAAATGCGTGTTTCCACATAAATTCAAAGTGTAGATTTTGAAGTAAAACAGGCCATTTGGATAAGGTGTGTCTCACAGCTAAAGCGAAAAGTAGTAGGTAATAGTACTAATTATTTACAAGGAACTAAAGAAATTCAAGAATTGTGCAGCATATTGCAAATCTGTGGTTAGATATTGTTGAAATCGTAGAATATTTTGTAACTTCAAAATTATAAAGCTGACTATGTACATACCGAATTACTTCAGGTCAATGTACGTATAAAACAAGAAAAACAATTGTACATAATTGCTACATATGTAAAACCGCATTGCTCAGGAATGCAGGGACCCAATAATAGTTACATTGCAATAATTCACAAAATTGGTAACTATTGCAATCCAATAAAAAACATTCTAACTGGGGTCACTGCTTTAAGAGTGATTTTTGCGAGAAAATTAATGTCAATTCAGCATTGTAAGCATTTTGTATTTTATGCATTGACTTAGAGTTAGCTGTTTGTATATATAGAGTAAGATTGAGGAAATAAATTCATTCAGTTGTATATTAAAGCAGATCGCGTATTCATTTAACAAAGTTTACATTAAAATCGTTGCATATCTTTTGCTAGTCATTCCGCCTAACGTATCATCGTAGTGTAGTGGTACATTGCACCGTTTACACCTCCTACAAGAAGTCAAGTCAAGTGCCTTGGTCTTATATTTCAATTTGCATTGGTCAAGGTTTATGTGCTTTGACACTGCAAGGCAGAGTAAAAGAATTCTGTACAGATATAAAAGTGAATGATAAGTCCGTAAAGTTTGAAATAGATAGTGGCTCTCAAGTATCTGTGATTAGTTTAAGCCAGAAAAAAAGCTTTTTAAAATTGATAAAATTTACCCTACGGATTTGTAATTGGCTTCTTACTGTAATAACAATATAAAAGTCTACGGGTTCCTAAGATGTCGTATTATTTACAAATCGGTTTTGTGTGAGTTGAAATTATACGTGGTACAGTCAGATAAACATCCGTTGCTAGGAAGAGAATGGATCAGAGCACTAAATTTAGATATTTCCGATATTTTAAATGTATCAGATAAGGCTAAAGAAAGTGATTCGTTAGAAGAAGTCCAGCTTCTTCTTCAAAAGTATAAAAACGTATTCGAACCTTCTTTAGGGAAAGTTACAAATTTGCAGGCTAAGCTACAGCTTAAGCCTAATGCAAGACCTGTGTTCATTAAGGCGCGCGCTGTGCCATTTTCGTTAAAGCAGGCAATTGAATCTGAACTTGATGAATTAGTACAAAACTGTGTTTTACAAAAAGTTAATTTTAGTCAATGGGCTACGCCCATAGTGCTTGTACACAAAGCGCACAATAAAGTACGGATTTGGGGGGGGGGGGCTACAAGGTCACAGTTAACCCCATCCTTTGCCCACTATCGATGAGCTTTTCTCCAACATGGCCGGTAGTAAACATTTCACCAAATTAGATCTAACTAAAGCATATTTACAATTAGAAGTGGATCCGGAAAATCGCGAAGTTCTGACACTGAGCACCCACAAAGGCTTATATCAACCCAATCGGTTAATGTATGGGTTCGCTTCAGCGCCAGCAATTTGGCAACGATTTATAGAACAAATCTTACAAGGGATTCCTTATGTAACCGTATTCCTTGACGATATTAAGATTACTGGGCCGGATGACATACTCATGTTAAAAGTTTACAGGAGGTTTTGAAACGTTTAAGTTCGTACAATATGCGTGTCAATAGGAAAAATGTGAATTCTTTACTAAACAAATAGATTTTGTTCAAGAAAGAATTTTTGGGATTCTCCGGTATCTAGCAAAAGCTAAAAAAGTTCTAATTTGTAATTTCATCACACAACCCATTAATTTCTGGTGACAAGTTTCAAGTCTTGGTTTGGCTCATCAACAGGTCCCAAATAGCGAAATTGGGAGATTTGAAATACAAATGAAAAAATGAAAAAAAGAAGAAAGAAATGAAAAGTTTGAGAAAATAGAAAAAACAATTTTTTTATTTATTAAAAAAATTTAAAAGTTTTAAAGAAACAGATTCATTCGAAGCGAATCGAGCCTGTATACGCCACGCAGTGGGCTGAAGAATAAAGAAGAAAAGGAAGAAGAAGAAGCGTTTCGTGTCAGCAGAAAACCTTCCACTCATCGGTGCAGCTTGGTTTTGTGCCTGCTGCAGACGCTTGAAAATAGATCAAACTGATCTCTTCTCATATAAACTCAGAATAAATTCTGGGTGTGAATTATATGAGGAAAAAACACTCCTATACAAGCCCAGGAGGAAAAATAAATAAAAAGATTACTCTTTTGGTCTTTTCACCGGGTTAAACTTAATTTTGTTCAAGAAAGAATTTTTTGGGATTCTCCGATATATAGTAAAAGCTAAAAACTATTCTAATTTGTTATTTCATCACACAACCCATTAATTTCTGGTGACAAGTTTCAAGTCTTGGTTTGACTCATCAACCGGAGAATCCCAAAAAATTCTTTCTTGAACAAGATCAAGTTTAACCCGGTAAAAAGTCCAAAAGAGTCATCTTTTTATTTATTTTTCCTCCTGGGCTTGTATAGGAGTGTTTTTTCCTCATATAATTCACACCCAGAATTTATTCTGAGTTTATATGAGAAGAGATCAGTTTGATCTATTTTCAAGCGTCTGCAGCAGGCAGAAAACCAAGCTGCACCGATGAGTGGAAGGATTTCTGCTGACACGAAACGCTTCTTCTTCTTCCTTTTCTTCTTTATTCTTCAGCCCACTGCGTGGCGTATACAGGTTCGATTCGCTTCGAATGAATCTGTTCCTTTAAAACTTTTGAATTTTTTTAATAAATAAAAAAAATGTTTTTTCTATTTTTCTCAAACTTTTCATTTCTTTCTTCTTTTTTTCATTTGTATTTCAAATCACCCAATTTCGCTATTCGGGACCTATTGATGAGTCAAACCAAGACTTGAAACTTGTCACCAGAAATTAATGGGTTGTGTGATGAAATAACAAATTAGAACATTTTTTAGCTTTTGCTATATACCGGAGAATCCCAAAAATTCTTTCTTGAACAAAATCAAGTTTAATCCGGTAAAAAGTTCAAAAGTTCTTTTTATTTAAACACATAGAATATTGTGGTTATATTATTGACAGAAGCGGTATACATAAAAGTAACAAGAAAAAAGCGGCTATGGAAAATATGTGTATGCCCAAAAATAAAACACAATTACGTGTATTTCTTGGACTTTTAAGCTATTACAGGCGGTTTTTCGAACAGGTACAGTACTATATCCTCTATACAAATTATTACGAAAAGATGCACCTTACAAATGGGAAAAAGAACATACTAAAGCTTTCAAAGCAGTAAAACACGAAACTTCCATTAATAATCGCCACAGATGCCTCACCATACGATGTTGGGGCTGTAATCAGCCATCGTTTCTCGGGTGGAACTGAGCGATCCATTCAATATGCTTCACAAATCCTTTCAGAAAGTCAAAAAAAGTACTAATAAATTCACAAAGAGGCTTATGCTATCAGTTTCGGAATAAAAAACTTTCACCAGTACATTTATAATAGACATTTCCTTTTATTAACGGATAATAAGCCAATTGTACAAATATTTTCTACGAACAAAGGGTTGCCTGCCTTATCTCCGGTGCGTATGCAACATTATGCTGTCTTTTTACAGTCATTTGATTTCACAATACAGTACAGGAAAACCCAGGACCACGGGAATTCAGACGGAATGTCTAGATTACCAGCTGAGACAGCACCAACCAAAATGAATGAAGTAGATTCGTAGAACTTAATATGATAGAAGATCTCCCAGTTACAGCTGAACAATTAGATAGGGCCACACAAAAAGACAAATCAGTAGCTACATTACTAAATAGTCTTAAATACGGAAGACCAGTAGACCCCAAACACAGGTGGGGAATAAATCAAAACGAATTTTCTTTACAAAATGAGTGTTTGATGCGGGGAATCCGGGTGTACATACCTCCCTGTTTTAGGAAACAAATACTCGCTGAATTAAATTGCACACATTTCGGTATACAAAGAATGAAATCTTGCGGGGGTCTACATCAACCGTTTGGGAGTTACAGGGTGATTAAGAAAAAAAAGTTAGTTTTTCACAAAACACCCTGTATCATAAAAACTACAGGTCGTACGGTCACAATTAAGAGCTTATTGTATGTTTTCAACGAGTCTTTAATTGTGACCGTGCCCTATGTACTTTTTAAGATACAGGGTGTGATATGAAAATCTAGCTTTTTCCTTAATCACCTTGTAACTCCCAAACGGTTGATGTGGACCCCGTCCCCTGCCACACACTTTTTTGTTTGTCTAGATGTCTAGTATCCACACATTTCGTTTGATCAAGTTTCGAACATACACATTGTATAATGAAGTACTTTTTTTTTTTACGGGGGAGAGAGATATTGTGACCTACACCTTTGCCTGACCTAAATTATACACTGTGAATGAAATTATAATCAGTTTTTGTTTGTACATAGAAGGAAGTCAGTCCATTTTGAACCGTCAAGTTGTACATCACGATATCACTCTCGGTTGCTACTGTAATTTATATAATAGGATAAGGTTTGGATGCAATTTGGAATAAACCTAGAAATAAGGTATAAGTTGTTACCATTACTTGGCCCCCGACACAACACGTACCGTTTCTTATATTCGGCAGTGGAGTAGCTCCACCGCAAGTGTTCCTGAGGTGTTATTAAAATGGGATTTATTGGAACAAAATACAGTAAGAAGTCAAGTCAACCTGGTTTCTTTTTGTGCAACAGGGTTCAGGATCCGTATGCAATAGCGTGTAACGATTTCATCATAGAAAACTTGCGCTACTGTTACTGCTTCTGCATTAGGTATTGCACACCAATCGAAAAAATAAATTTTAAATTATCTTGAAAGGTCAAGATATATTTCTTACCTGTTATGGTCTCTTGTTATGGACCTACAATATGGAGGTAAACTTTGTCGAAAGACTGTTCTGCGATGTTCGTGATTACCATCGGCATTTCATATTGGGAAGATGCTTTCATCGTTTGACATTTTGGGTATCTCTTTATGTTTTTTTTAATGTCGCTAAGTATGTGTCTCCACCAATGCTTGCGTCTAATACGTTTATTACATTTTTTGACACCTTGATGGCCACCAAATGGACAATTCAGGTAATCGTTCAAGATTATGTTGATCTCTGAGGGGTTGGTGATTACTTCGGGTGTCTTACGTGTACATACTTTTTAATGAAGCGTTGCATGATGCCTGTGATTTGAATTTCGTTTTACTTGAAAAAGTACAGCGCCTAGGGCCACGTTACCTGCGTCCATAGTGAGATTGAACGATTGTGAGAGATCAGGATATATTAGAAGTGGTGGAGAAACTAAAGCATGTTTTATGCTTTGAAATGCTTCTTTGCATTTCTCATTTCAAGAGAACTTTTCATCCTTTCGGAGTAAATTTGTGATTGGACGTACAATTTTGGAGAAGTTTGGGATAAATTTTCTATAATAGTAAGAGTCCAAAAAAGGATTGGACTTGCCCTACTGTTCTGGGGACAGAAAATGTTTGGATGCAGGGCGTCTTACTTGGGTCTGGTAGTGTACCTACACTAGATGATTTATGTCCGAGTTAAATAACTTCTCGTCTTAGAAACTGGCACTTTTCTGGGTGCAGTTTTAAGCTGTTTTCTCTCAACTTATTGAAGAGTTTTCTCAACTTTTCGTTTTGGTAATTTAAATTTTTACCATAAATCACAATGTCATCATTGATATTGCCAATTGTCAAAAAACCTTCTCCGGAATCTCCTGGTGATTTTAGGCAAATCCGTATATTAAGTTTCATGTCTAAAGTTTTGGAAAAGCTAATTAGCTTCCAGATTTTTGGTCACTTGGAAAGTAACAAGCTCTTGTCATGTTGGCAGTCTGGTTTCTGGCGTTCGCACAGCTGCGATACATGCTATACTAAAAGTAACTAGTGATATAAGAGCAGCCTTGGATCAGAATAACGCTGCCATTTTAGTTCTGCTTAATTTCTCAAAGGCTTTCGATAGTGTAAATCACAGCTTGTTACAGCATAAGCTATCTAATTTTCTTAGCTTTACTGCTTCCGGTATTGCTCTAATCGGGAGTTTCTTGTCTGAACGCCATCAACGGATGAAGGTGGATGATAAGTTGTCGGACTCACTTCCTCTCTCAACTGGTGTACCTCAGGGTCTAATCTATTTAGTTTAATTATTAAAGACCTTCTCTAGTTGGACGTATGTCAAGATTGGTTTTTATGTTGTCCAATGTGCTTTGGTTTGTTGTAGGCATTATTATATTTACCTTATCTAAATTGTGTAACAGACTATATGAAAGCAAATCAGTTAATATTCCGAAATGGATTTTGCAATCGTTTTGTGAGCGAATGGATAGAAAGACGTTTAAGGCTACAATTTAATCCATTTGACTTCTTAAATTTAATTTCACTAGCCAGAGCCGATACACTCTTTCAATTTATTCTTAAAATTTCCAGTAGGTTATAAAATAACGAATTTGTGTGATTCTATCAGTGAATCTTGGATTCCTTTTTTTTCATTTGGTGGCTGGCAACTACGATTGTATCATTTTTGCTGTTAATCTGAGTCACATCTTCAGTAATATTGTCTACTTTTATATGGTTCAAATATCTCATTTGAATGTTCCTCCGATCGATCTAGATCATAATATCGGTTTTTTTTCATTTACGTTTAACTCAATATCATTTTCGTTGGAAGCCAGAACTGAAACTGCAAATGCATTGATCAGACCACTGTATTACATAAATATCCATCAGATTTTACTTCCTGTTTAAAATAAACGAAGTCACCATCACAGGTCGTGGGCAAATTTATAATTTTTTCATGTATTGACGGGAGGATTATTTTATTCTTTTTACGAATACTAGCTGAAATTACCTTGGAACCACTTACATTCGCTTTAATTTGATTAAATTGTTCAACAGATGTCTCGATGGGATCAATATATTCAAGCCATTCTACACGAAAACGATCAATAAGTGCTTGTTTTCGACCCACCTTCTCCAATTTGGTTGAAACTTTAGGAATATTTTACGGTGCAACCAAGTTGTTTTAAAGAAATAATTACCACATTTTTCCTGGCAAAATTTGTCAGTAATTATAATTAAATTAATTAAAAAGACAAATCTTACCTTCAGTAAAATTTGTCAAGAAAAACACAATATGTACATATGTACAATTTCATACATATTATGAAAAAGAGCTTTGCCGCGATTTCAAACGACGGAACGGTGGCTGATCTTTATAAAAGCGTAGAATTACATTTTTTAAGCCACTGTTCCTCACAATATTTCTGCACAAGTTTAAATAAGTCCAAATGTAATGATAATATTTTCTCAATGTAAGAAAATGCGAATTAAGCATTTTCTACCCTGAACGACGGGACTTGATCACCGTTGGAGGTGATTAAAGGAGAGTTCGACACGGCGTGGTCGGATCCTGGATTCGTAAGGTTTTGTAAAACAATAATTAGTAAACGATAAAATTAGTCGAAATACGGAAAGAAAAAGTTTTGTTTTATTTTGAAAGAGAAAATGTGGTGTAATTTTCACTGCACAAGGATACAAAGGAGTTTTGGATATGATCTCTGCTTGCCCTATAATCAGGTATTTAACAATTGACTCGGCCGGTAGGATAGTGCAAGTCAGTTTTTCTAAGCTAAAACACAAAACAAAAGAGCTTGAAAATCTGCCAATCCTGCTAACCAAAGGAGTTAATTAGATTGGACTTAAGGAGAGACTGATGGGTCGGAACGATTTGGCTAGACAACTAGCCCTTTTTCCTGCTTTGGGTATAAATAGCACCCTGACGTCTCTCCAACATTGGAGAACGTAACCTAGAGCGTAACTGGCTCGATTGATCGGGAGTTAGAGAGTCGGGAAAGTGGGTCTCTAATAAGAGACTGTTTCCTCGCAACTCTCGGTGTAGTTCCCATCTTCTTTTGAAGTGAACCTAAACCACTTGTGTGATCCTTCGAAAGTGCTTTATGGAGCCTGGTAGCTGCGGTCAATTGATCTATGCCATCGCAGATGGTCCGCCAGGCTCTTCTTTTGGATCTCCTTAATTTCGTATTGTATTCCGTTAGAGATTTTTTATATTCCTCCCAGGTGCCATAGAGTTTAGCTCTGTTGAAAATTTCCTGACTTCTTTTCTTTTCAAGCTCAGTTATCTATTCCACCAAGGTAAATGCCGATTGAAGGTATTTTGCTTCAGAGGGTAACTGTGTTCGAATGAAGTCAATACAGCCGTTTGGAGCTGCGCAGTTGCTGAGTCAAGTTCTTCCGTTGTGCTACTGCTACTGCTGGGAGAGTCAACTACAGCCTTAAGGTGTTGCCGATAGAGTTCCCAGTTAGTTAGTTTAGGGTTTCGGTACTCTTGACATGTGTTAAGTGTGGCGTCTATATTGAACCTGATATCTCTGTGATCGGACATGGAAATCCCGTTCGATACATGCCACCTGCTTATTTTTGTACTTATGAACATACTGGAACGTGTTAGGTCTTGTCTGATAGAGCTCATAAGGGTTGGCTTATTACTTCGATTTAGTACCTCTAAATTGCTAGACAATATAAAATCGTAAAGGTACTCAACCCTGGCGTTGGTATCCGTGCTGCCCCATAGCGTGTGATGTGCGTTTGCATCGCATCCAACGATGAATTGTTTTCCTCTCCTCCTTTTTCAAGGTAGAAATTAATCAAAATAATAGTGTAGATTTAAGTAAAAGTGCCATCGAAGATAGTGTCAGTAAGTCCTCTTAAATTAGCTGCTCGACTCCCTTTTGGAGACTAGTCTAGACGACACTGGCCTGACCCAAGTGTCAAATTCCAGTGTTTAATCCCTAGTTTCGGCATGGCAAATTACGCCAGAATTGCCAAACTAACGGCCCAGCTATTTCCTTTATTTTCTGGAGAACAGGATCTAAAATTGAGTCCGAGTTGCAAGCATTTCTAGGATGTTGCAAACAGGTGACACAGTGCATTTCGGTGGATGAGCTAACAACTTTCTTGCAAATATTTCCCACCAGTCTTCGAGGCGAAGCTTATCAGCTTTTTGTCTCTAATACGCCCACCACTCTTAAAGAAGGCTTAATCGTACCTATTTGCCTAGATAAACTTACCAGAAACTGGTGAATAAACTAATCACTACTAGGCAATACCCTCTAGAAAATCTCGAAGCCTTCACGGCACGAGTAAAACAGTTGCTAACACTCTGTAATGAAGCAGACGAGTCCAAATATAGCACCACTGTAGCTCTAGCTGTTAAAACACAGCTGAAAGATTTCGCAAGAATAATAATAATAACTCCTATATGTGCCAATAATACCTGTTAACGGTGAACGGCGGCACTGTAGATGACATTATACAAAAAGCACATGACATGGAGTGTCTCCAGCAAAATACTCTTTTGCAGCCTCCAGGACAAATTCAAGAAATTATGATGCAGAATACACTGTCAAATTCTCCCAGTACACCCATATCAAATAACGCACAATTTATTCCAGTGAGTTCGCCTATAAATCACAATGTATTTAATCCAGTCATCCCACCACTGGCACAGGATTCATGGCAAAATAATATATCCACAAATACAAACAGTCACATTCAGCAAACGCAGTGCAACCAGCCAAACACAACGCCGAATATTAAGAGGATGGAGTCAGTACCAAGATTTGCAAGTATCAAAAATTTTTCAATTCCAATTTCTGGCAAACTATTTGCAGCAGAATAATTATTTATCCCTTAAATCAAAGATAACGAAGGAGTTTAGTGAATATCATCGGGAAAAATAAAAAAATGTATTGGAATGGAGATGTTAGCTCGGAAACTTCTAAAAACTATTTTAGAAAGATAAAGCCTAGATTGAGTGAATAACGTCGAGTTTTTTCATTTTTAGTTACGTTTTTTTAAATTATTTGATTCTAATAGTACCTACTGGTTCTGATTCCCGATATTTCACCGAGGAGAAATTGTAATATTTTATTGAAAGTTGTTGGAATAGAAAGTAAAATGACATGTTTAACAACTATGTGAAAAAAATGTAGGAGAGTTAATTCTAGTTAAAAATTTTCAATTTATTTGAACTGCAAATTTTCATTTTTCGTCCTAAATTGTATGGTTTTTCGGATGTTGGGTTTCTGTCTTTTACGCTAGATGTCTCTAATGTGGTCTGTGGTCTAGGGTAATTTTTTATGAGTGTTCTCACTTTCAGGACACAAACCTACCTAAAGTTTATTGCCTACAGGCTGGCTAGTACCTAAATAAACTTTTGCTGAATACTGACTCCAAGATCTCCAAATAAAAATTTTAATGTGCAAAATAAAAATGATTATTTAAATAAAATCAATTGTAGTTTTGGAATTCAAAAGCCCACACGTATGCCGATTGCCTCAAACGTAAGAATACGCCTTATTGTGTGAACTCCAAAATTTATAACCATGACGTGCGTGGCTGAAACAACCACCTCCAAGGACCACACAAAAATAGTCCAACAAACCAACGTCCACGAGGCCAAATAATTCTAGAGTGTATAAAATAAGAAAAAAATGTGAGTCTTGTGGTCATTCTGGATATGCAGTAGTTAACTCAAAGAAAAACGAAAATGGGAAGCCCAGAGTCAGGCAAACGATGTTAAGTCGACCCAAAACTCCCCGGCTCGGCTTTAAAACAACCCATCTCCTAAAATATGGTCCCCTCAGCCGCCCGATGAATCGCCAAACTAAATTAGTAGTAGACACAGGCGCTGAGATTAGCATAATAAAGAAAAGGTCATTAAAAAGTAATAAACCCCATAGAGGCATGTACATTACAGACCCCGTTTGATACCGTAAAGACTTTGGGATATTTCCAGGGAAACTTCGTTTTCAAAAACAAAATTCCCTGCAAGTTTCAATTCGTAAAGAACTTGCCTGGCCTTTCCGATGAAGGACTTCTACGAAATGATTTCCTATTGAACAATGTAACGTTGAGGGTCCAAATAAGGCACTAAGGTTTCGTCGCACGGAAACTAACCCAGATGAACTTGTTTTGCCATTAATCTTTGAAACGGATAAGCTATATTCCAAGAAAGCAGTCGAAGTAAGAACACTGCAAGAAGAGGTAGAGCCTAAATAGGTTGAATTATCCACATGCAGGGTCTTCAAGGATTCTTTAACGAGAAATGCTGGCTGCCAAGCTCAAATAGAGCCTAAGGAATGTGAAACGAGCTGTCTGGGCAAACAAATGACTGACGAGATGAGGCAACAATTGTTTACCTTGAAGGAACTAGTATACATACTTGCGCAGTCACATTGTTGCCACAGTTACATTGTTGCCACAGTCACATTGTTGCCACAGTCACATTGTTGCCACAGTCACATTGTTGCCACAGTCACATTGTTGCCACAGTCACATTGTTGCCACAGTCACATTGTTGCCACAGTCACATTGTTGCCACAGTCACATTGTTGCCACAGTCACATTGTTGCCACAGTCCCGTTAAAATCGCAAGAAGAAATGCTCTGTTTATATGGAGAAGAATTAGTGCTGGTTAGTATTCTCAATGCGAACAGTCACCAAGTAGTCATAAGCTGTGTTCTTTTGTGTCCTCAGAACAGATTTATAAATGAAGCGAACAGTACAAATAATTCGCTTCAATCGGCAGAACAATTTGTTCTCTCCAGTATATGGGAGTTCTAGAACAAGGTGCACAAAAGAACACAGCTATAAACAGCTTAAAATTACAGCTGTATCCAATAAAAGACTATATACTAGTACCACTTACATGCACAAAACCCACAAAATCACGCACATTTAAATACGAATTGAGACGGAGCTGAGTGTCTAAAGCCTGCTAAAAAGGTGCATATTGCTCTACTGTCCAAAATTCCTAGGCATAAGTCATTTCTAAAAAATAACCAAAGGCCGTATAAGAACGGTAATGAGTCGTTAAAGCCTATATTAAAGGTGCATATTACTCCACCGCCTTCCAGTTTGAAGAATCTTACACGGTCAAAATACAATGGCATCGATGCGCATGAGCATCCCACACAACCTAAGGTAAAGACCACACGGATGTACTAAACTCAGCCGTTGGCAAAGCAGGAAGCAAATACCCTGCAACACGCCAAGCACAACGAAGTAATGTCTAAAAAGGAATTATATACACCTAATAAAACTACAGGAAGCAAGTTTCAAAGGAAAAATAAGTTAACCGAAAAAATAGCAATACTACAACATGTAAGGTATTTATACCCAGATTATGAGAATCCGGATGACTCAAAACATACCCGTGTATTTCTAGCTTAGAACAAGAACTCAGCCTGTACCCAAATTTAACCGCGGACGAAAAGGCTTCCATATCAGAACTCTAAGAAGACTTTAACAATGTCTTCTTTCTCAAAGGTGACAAACTCTCCTGTACAAATGCGATAACAACATTCCATTGGTGCAAGATCAAGCATCAATCAATCAAAAAATGTACCGCTTACCTGAAACACAGCGGAAAGTAATTAATGAGCAACTAAAGGAAATGCTAGACAGTGGGATAGTCCTGTCTAGTAAAAGCCCTTAGAATTTACCTTTACTAGTTGTCCCCAAAGAAAGCTGGGCTTGACGGTGAAAACGGTGGCGCGTGGTTGTCGACTTTCCCCGAATTGGGGATATTCTTGACCAATTAGATCATGCCAGGTATTTTACCACCCTCGATTTGGCGAACAGCTATCATCAAGCTCTTGTCGACAAAATCGACAAAAGACTGCTTTCAGCAATAGCTATGGGCACTACGAGCTTAAGTGTATGCCATTCGGGCTCAAAGGAGGCCCTGACAGATTTCAACGCCTGATGAATTTCGTTTTGACAGGCCTACAAGGTCTACAAAGTTTTGTTTA
This sequence comes from Dioctria linearis, assembly GCA_963930735.1. Taxonomy (NCBI): domain Eukaryota; kingdom Metazoa; phylum Arthropoda; class Insecta; order Diptera; family Asilidae; genus Dioctria; species Dioctria linearis. The sequence goes on from OZ005742.1 coordinate 107,789,713, forward strand.
CTTAGATGACATAACATAACATAATATAACATTTATTAGGGGCGAAGATTACAATCTTTTATTATACCTAAAAATAATTGGTCTAAAACGTGGAGGAAGTCTTTAAAAGAATATCAAAACAATAACAAATGAGAAGTAACTTAATAATAATAATAAATATTAAATATGGCGCTTAAAATGACAAATTAAAACCTGAGTACATGTTACGCATATAAGGCTAACAAAAATAAGTTAAAATGATTTGAACAGAACTGATACTAGAAGAAGATACCAATGCAATAGAAAAAAGATCTACAATAATTCGTGATAGTACTCCGCTGGGAGAAGTAATCCTGACAAGACAATCAGGTAAAATTCGGGCGTCTAATTAAGGAATGTGCATCAACAAGGCTCTTAAAGGAATTGAAAGTACATGCATGCTGGATACTAGATGGGAGAGCTTTCCAAGAGCGCGCAGTCTGGAGAAGATAAGAGTCCTCCATGACCAACCTAGTAAAACGAGGAAAAACAACGTTCCTGTTTCGATGTGAATTAGTGAAATTAATCATTTCTCTAAGGTAATATGGTTCATTATTTTTTTGCAGGTTAAAGAAGAACACTGACGCTTTTTTCTTGAGATATGTAGTAAGCGGGCATCCCACCAGCTGTTCGCGGTAAGGTGAGACATGGTCATATCTGCGAAGTCCGAAGATGAAACGTAAACAATCGTTGAACGCGACCTCCATTTTACGGGTACAAGCGCTATCAAGTGGAGGGAAAATTAAACTTTTGCATGTGAAGTACAGTAGGACTAGTGTCTTAACCAAATTTAAACGAGTTGCTTGTGGCAAAATACTGGCTGAGAGCCAGAGCCTTCGGGGTCTGGAGTAAATTTTATTAATTTTTGATTTTGTCAGTTTGATTCACACGAAATTAAAATTTTTCACTTTATTAGCACGAGATAATATTTTACCGTCCAGAATTACGGGTGGGATATTAGACGAATGGAGGTGGACTGGTGTGAAAAAAAATATATTGAAATTTAGAGGGATTCAATCTCAATGCATTAATGTTGAACCATGCATTGATTCTTCTCAAATCGTTATTAATACTTGCGATGCCATCTTCAAACAGGCCAATAGGTCTGTTCAGATAACGCTGCACATCATCTGCGTATATATAATTCTTGACATACCTCCAACTAGAGAAGGTCTTTAATAATTAAACTAAATAGAATAGATTGGACCCTGAGGTACACCAGTCGGGAGAGGAAGTGAGTCCGACAACTTATCATCCACCTTCATCCGTTGATGGCGTTCAGACAAGAAACTCCCGATTAGAGCAATACCGGAAGCAGTAAAGCTAAGAAAATTAGATAGCTTATGCTGTAACAAGCTGTGATTTACACTATCGAAAGCCTTTGAGAAATTAAGCAGAACTAAAATGGAAGCGTTATTCTGATCCAAGGCTGCTCTTATATCACTAGTTACTTTTAGTATAGCATGTATCGCAGCTGTGAGAATGCCAGAAACCAGACTGCCAACATGACAAGAGCTTGTTACTTTCCAAGTGACCAAAAATCTGGAAGCTAATTAGCTTTTCAAAAACTTTAGACATGAAACTTAATATACGGATTTGCCTAAAATCACCAGGAGATTCCGGAGAAGGTTTTTTGACAATTGGCAATACCAATGATGACATTGTGATTTATGGTAAAAATTTAAATTACCACAACGAAAAGTTGAGAAAACTCTTCAATAAGTTGAGAGAAAACAGCTTAAAACTGCACCCAGAAAAGTGCCAGTTTCTAAGACGAGAAGTTATTTAACTCGGACATAAATGATCTAGCGAAGGTACACTACCACACCCAAATAAGACGGCCAGCATCTAAACATTTCCTGTCCCCAGAACAGTAGGGCAAGTCCAATCCTTTTTTGGACTCTTACTATTATAGAAAATTTATCCCAGATTTCTCCAAAATTGTACGTCCAATCACAAATTTACTCCGAAAGGATGAAAAGTTCTCCTGAACTGAGAAATGCCAAGAAGCATTTCAAAGCATAAAACATGATTTAGTTTCTCCACCACTTCTAATATATCCCGATCTCTCAGAATCGTTCAATCTCACTATGGACGCAGGTAACGTGGCCCTAGGCGCTGTACTTTTTCAAGGAAAAGTCGGAAAGAACCAGCCCATTGCCCAAGCCGCACATTAAATAAAACCGAACAAAAAACTACTCTACAATTGAGAAATAGTTGGTGGCTATTGTCTGGGATACAAAGAATTTCAGGTGCTATCTTAAAGGTAGAAAATTCACGGTCTGCACAGACCATAAACCTCTCAAAGGTGTCTTAAATGTGAAAAACCCAGCTTCCCGCTTGGTGAGATTTCACCACAAACTATTCGAATTCGATTACAATATCGAATATAGACCAAGGAAGTACAATACTAATGCCGATGCATTAAGTCGCATCCCAACGCATCAAACGAAAGCGATTTAGATCATATCTTAAAGGTAAAAGCCATAGTCCACCACACGATGAACTCAGATGTGGAGGAAGATAATTCCCCAAATAATATGAACAAAAAGAAATCCGCTCATTGCTTCGTCGTGACTCGCGCACAGAAATATAAAGCTCGAGAGGTTAAAATTAGCTGCAAAACGGAGATAAAAGAGCACACAAAAGCGGATTAAAACGAAATTCAAATCACAGGCATCATGCAACGCTTCATTAAAAAGTATGTACAAGTAAGACACCCGAAGTAATCACCAACCCCTCATAGATCAACATAATCTTGAACGATTACCAGAATTGTCCATTTGGTGGCCATCAAGGTGTCAAAAAAAACTTATAAACGTATTAGACGCAAGCATTGGTGGAGACACATGCTTAGCGACATTAAAAAATACATAAAGAGATACCGAAAATGTCAAATGATGAAAGCATCTTCCCAATATGAAATGCCGATGGTAATCACGAACATCGCAGAACAGTCTTTCGACAAAGTTTACCTCCATATTGTAGGTCCATTAGAAGAGACCATATCAGGTAACAAATATATCTTGACCTTTCAAGATAATTTAAAAAATTTTTTTTTCAATTGGTGTGCAATACCTAATGCAGAAGCAGTAACAGTAGCGCAAGTTTTCTATGACGAAATCGTTACACGCTATTGCATACGGATCCTGAACCCTGTTGCACAAAAAGGAACCAGGTTGACTTGACTTCTTACTGTATTTTGTTCCAATAAATCCCATTTTAATAACACCTCAGGAACACTTGCGGTGGAGCTACTCCACTGCCGAATATAAGAAACGGTACGTGTTGTGTCGGGGGCCAAGTAATGGTAACAACTTATACCTTATTTCTAGGTTTATTCCAAATTGCTTCCAAACCTTATCCTATTATATAAATTACAGTAGCAACCGAGAGTGATATCGTGATGTACAACTTGACGGTTCAAAATGGACTGACTTCCTTCTACATATATGTACATACAAAAACTGAATATCTTTTCATTCACAGTGTATAATTTAGGTCAGGCAAAGGTGTAGGTCACAATATCTCTCTCCCCCGTAAAAAAAAAAGTACTTCATTATACAATGTGTATTTTCGAAACTTGATCAAACGAAATGTGTGGATACGAGACATCTAGACAAACAAAAAATTGAATGGCGGGGGGGGGGGTCCACATCAACCGTTTGGGAGTTACAAGGTGATTAAGGAAAAAATCTAGATTTTCATATCACACCCTGTATCTTAAAAAGTACATAGGGCACGGTCACAATTAAAGACTCGTTGGAAACATACAATAAGCTCTTAATTGTGACCGTACGACCTGTAGTTTTTATGATACAGGGTGTTTTGTGAAAAACTAACTTTTTTTTTAATCACCCTGTAACTCCCAAACGGTTGATGTAGACCCCCGCAAGATTTCATTCTTTGTATACCGAAATGTGTGCAATGTCATTCAGCGAGTATTTGTTTCCTAAAACAGGGAGGTATGTACATCCGGATTCCCCGCATAAAACACTCATTTTGTAAAAAAAAATCGTTTTGATTTATTCCCCACCTGTGTTTGGGGTCTACTGGTCTTCCATATTTAAGACTATTTAGTAATGTAGCTACTGATTTGTCTTTTTGTGTGGCCCTACCTAATTGTTCAGCTGTAACTGGGAGATCTTCTTTGTACAATTGGCTTATTATCCGTTAATAAAAGGATATGTCTATTATAAATGTACTGGTAAAATTTGTTTATTCCGAAACTGATAGCATAAGCCTCTTTGTCAATTTGTGAGTACTTCTTTTGACTTTCTGAAAGGATTTGTGAAGCATATTGAATGGGTCACTCAGTTCCACCCGAAAAACGATGGCTGAGTACAGCCTCAACATCGTATGGTGAGGCATCTGTGGCGAGTATTAATGGAAGTTGGGGATTGTAATGAGTTATGTAGAACTTTTTCTGACACCATTTTGTAAGGTGCATCTTCCCGTAGTAATTTGTATAGAGGACATACACAGTAAAAAAAACTGTAGCATTACATAAAAATTGTTCACGTTTTATGCATAAAATTCGTGTATTTTTATGACTTTTTCATATAAAACCTCTAAATTTCTAGCCTTTCTGCGTAAAATCCCCTAAAATTATGTAAACCTGTAAAATTTCACTACATGTTGGCAAAATTTACCTAACTATTAGAAAATGAGACAACAATGTAGGTAATATTGTATATTTTATAGAGTAGGTTCACTAATAGCTTACAATTTTACATACAAACTATAAAGTATTTCATGCTTTATATGTACGTTATTCAAAATACCTAGAATTTAGGGACTGTTTTGCGCGTTTCATTCAACACACTTTGTATACCTTGGCCATCCTGAAAAATTAATTTTTTCCTAAAGAGAACTGCAAATATCAGAGGAGGAACTCAAATATGCTAAACCAAGAAAACATACCATTTACAGCTAAAGTTTGTGTTATACATAATGTATATATCAGCAATAGATTCTGCCAAATATTACACATAAACAGTGAAATGTGCACAGTAATTCTTGAAAATTGAGAAATTTACAGTAGAGATTATGTTACTTCTCTTTCTTTCGCTGCACCAACCAAAACATCGTCTATCGATGTTATGTGAAAGAAAATGTACTTCTTCTACGCAAGAATCTCTCGTTCTTTTTCTTTCCGCCACGCGGCCGTCTTGTTTCTGTTTGTGCTTGAACAGAAATTAGTTTGTTACAACATCTTGTGCTGGTCGGATGGTTGAGTGCTCGTTGCGGTGTTTGAATATTTACATATAAATAAGAGTATACATTTATATTATTACATTACGTGAAGTTTTATTATATATAAGCATTATTTATTGAAGTTTTATTATATAGTAGCATTATTCTGGATTTTCGTCATCAGCTGTGCTATCGATATTCATTGCTGACTCGTGAGTTTAATCAGCGAGTGTAGGAGTAGTGCTGTAGTAGTTTTTCTTCATAATATTACTTTACTTCTGCAATGTCTTCAAAAAGGCATTATATTATGAATCTTTCAGAAGTAACAAACGCATAATAATCATTAGGTATTTTATCAAGATTTGGCACAGCACAGGCACCGTAAAAAAGCTGGTGAAAATTGAAGGTGATTTGACTATCGAGAAATTATTAGCTGCAGGTATAGCAAATATTAGGTATTATATTTACAAAAAAGTTTCAGTATTTCTTATTTAGCTTCAGTAAAAGGTATAGTTGGAGATGAAATCACTCTAAAAGACGGAACGCTCGTTGAGGACGCAGAAACCTTGGAACATTATTGCAGTGAAATATTTATTATAAAAAGCTCGGTCAACATTTTGTTTATCGAACATCCATCTAAACTTACACAAAAATCTGAAGTTGTAACTACTGAAAGTTTAACATCGTTGGGATCATTTGTAACGGACTATAATGAGTTGCTAACTGGAGAAAACTGTTCAGATAATGGCTTCAAAGTGCCATTTGATAAACTTCCATTAACAATATGTGATAAAAATTTTTCTGGCGAAAAATTTGATAGAAAAGAATACTGTCTCTTTGTCTCTACCCTTACGACGGAGATCATTAAAGTATATCAGAATACTTCACGACGGACTCTTAGGGACATCGCAAAAACTATTTGCGTTAAATATAAGAAAACTTTTGCTGATATCGATGATGACACAGGGAAATTGATTGGAGATGGAAATATAACTCTATTGAAAAGATTAGAAGAGCACTGCAATTACTTAAAAAGAAAAAGTAACATCTCAGATCTAACTGGCTACAGACCCAAGCGCAGAAAACCAACAGATGTTTGTTCTGAAGCAACTTTGTCTGCAGAGGATCAACGTCTTTGGATAAAGTCTGAAATATGTAAAGACAACAGAGATGAGGAGAAGTTAATACAAGTTTTCAGAGCTACATTCCCCGCACAACGAGTGTACATTAATTGTGAATGGGTAAAATCTATAAAGGAAATTTTACAGTTCTGGCCAATTTTATTTGAAAAACAATTTTTACTAATGCATTTCAAACTTTTGTTTCAAATTCATCTATTGAATAATTGTGAAGAAAATTTAACAAAAGAAGCTAATAATATTAAGAACCTTTCAAAGAGTGCCGTGAGCAACGACTGCAGTCATTCTCTAATTAGCTGTCTTACGGAATATTTCAAAGAAGATGAAGGAAGCATAATTAAATATTTCGATGTAAGTTTTGATATAATTTATAAATGTGCTGAAGAATAAACTATTTTCTAATTTAGGAAAGTGCTACGAAAACGGATATGATACAAGACGTTGACGCTCACTCCTCTCTTGTCATTTGCTGCTTGGGTGGATCAACATTAACATATGGTCTTCACTACTATTTATGTGTTGAAGGTGAATTAGTGACAGATTGCGACAGTTTTTCTGAAGCTTTTGCTTGTTTATTTGCTATTTATTTTAATATAAATATTTGTTATCCGAAAAAGGTGTGCTCAAGCTTAGAATTCCTGCAAATTTTAATTTGTAAGATTATATTATCACACAGCAACGTAGGTAAAACATCAAGAGCAAAAATAAATTCTGTACTCAATCGGGTCATTACCGCTCTTAATAAAATTAAACAGTAACTTACTAACACTATGAGTAATTTAAAAATTTGCAACAATTGCAATAAGGCTGTTCTTAAAAATGCGTTTATAACGCATTTACATAGGCACAAAAATCTACCAAATGCACTTTTCCCATGTATTTATGAAAACTGCTTTCAAATCTATAAGAAATATTTTTCTTTGACATCTCATATAAGACGTTGTCATGCTTTGGAATCAACACGAGTTGATAATGTATTAGTTTGCAAAGTTTGTGATACAAATCTAAGCCATACATCTTTTTTTCCACACATAAAAAACCATATAATTAAAGGAGGCATATCTACCCCATGTATTTTTAATAACTGTAATAGATCATTTTCATTTTTTAGTTTTTATCGTTCTCATATATATAGAAACCATCGGCATCTTTTGGAAAATTTCGAAAACGATCTGCAGTATTCTTCTGCTATTTTGGAAGACAATGAAAGTGTCGATATTTTTGATTCACACAAGATTACATCTTCTGTTGCTGTCGACGTTTTGAATTCACACAAAATTTCATCTTCTAATAAGATAGAGAGGGAAACTGATACTTCGAAAGACTTTAGGCTATTTTATTTGAAGCTTGAAGCTAAACATACCTTGCCTGCTCATATTATTCAAGACATATGTGATACAATCAACACTATACAAAAGGATGTAGTTAATAGTACTATAAGCAAGTTGCATAAAGACTTTAATTTTGGAAACAGAAATATTTCGGAAGTAGTTAAAAAAAATCTTGAAAATAATGAACTGATAGTCGAAAATGAAAATTTTTTAACTTCTTACAAAAGAAAAGAATATTATAATAAACATTATTACTTCGTTAGGCCAATTAAAGTAAACTTAGGTCGAAATGATATGCACAAAAACAATTTTTTTTATTACGTACCCATTCTGGAAACTATTCAAATTTTAATGAGAAATGAAAACAACCGATTTTATTTTAATTCTAAACACGAATCATATAACACTTGTTTAGTTGACTTTAGAGATGGCTCTATTTATAAAAATAATGAATTTTTTCAAAATGAAAAGAGGATTAAGCTTTTTTTATATCAAGACGCTTTTGAGGTTTGTAACCCTTTAGGGTCAGCAAGAAAAAAGCATAGCATTCTTGCAGTATATATGACCTTAGGCAATCTTCCACCTCTAAAACGAATGAATCTTAATCAGCTGCAGCTGGTACTGGTTTGTAAAGAAGAAACATTTAAGGAATTTCCCAAGGCAAAGATTTTTGAACCTTTATTAGTGGATTTAAAGACTTTAGAAACACAGCGGGTTTACATTGAAGAGTTTTGTGCCAGGATTTTGGGATCTGTCATTTTTATATGTGGTGATAACCTTGGTAGTCACATGATAGGAGGCTTCACTGAAAATTTTAGTTCGTCCCAACATTTCTGCAGGTATTGCTATATTTTCCGCCAGGATTTTAAGGCAAATCCTTTGCTTATTTGTCCATATCGTACAAAACTGTCACATGCTAATGACATTGCTGACTTAAGGTCATCTAATCTAAACTTAAAAAACGGCGTGAAAAGCGATTCTGTATTTAATGAACTAAAATATTTTCATGTGGTATCTGGTTTACCTCCATGTCTAGCTCATGATCTTTTCGAGGGTGTTATTCAAAACGATCTGCCATTGTTATGTCATATGTTGTTTGAGGACCTTAAATGGATTTCGGAAAGCCAGTTAAAATATCTTTATTCAAAAATCGATTTCGATAAGATCAATCAGAGCTATAATCCTGAGCTTTGTTTAAGAAATGGAAGATTATACGGTAGCGCAATGCAAAACAGATTATCTCTTCAGTATTTACCATACATTTTGCAAGATTTCGTTCATGATGTCGATGAACCTGTTTGGAAAATGATATTGATTTTAAACCTTATTGTTAATATTGTCCTAGCTCCTAAGGTCTCTATCAACCAAACTATTTATGTAGAAGATTTGATTCGTGACTATTTATCTTTACGTTTAGATATGTTTCCTATGCATACTATGAAGTCCAAACATCATTACATGCTGCATTACGGTAAGTTAACAAGAATGTTTGGACCTCTAATAGGTACTGGACATTACGATTTGAATCCAAACATCGATATTTCAAAAAAATTTTAAAAAAGTGCCCAAATTTTAAAAACACTACTAAACTGCTTGCTCAAAAGCATCAATTATTACAGGCTTATTACAATTGTGGAAAATTTTCATATGATATACCAATTGCAAATGATTGTTCACCCATAAATCATTTAACTGAAGATATTTTAAATTATATTAAAAAAAATGTTAGCAACTATAGACAATATTTCGTTTCAGAGAAGGTTGAATTTAATGGTATTTTTTACTACAAGAACTTGTTGGTCGTTTGTAAAACAATTAAAGAAGATACTTATGTCGCTTTAAAAATAAAAAAGGTATTGCTATGGTCTGCAAAACCTGAAATAATATTTTTGGGTGAGAAGTTAATGCTTGAATACAGTAACGATATGGGCCTTATGTTATCTTTATCATTGTTCGTATGAAAATATTCTCGATTACTACCCTTTAAAAGTCCACAAAAACCCAAACGGAGATTGTCTTATATTACATCACGCATTTTATGAGGAATATAGTTCCTGAATATTTTTATGTACAACTTTAATATTCTTATAGAAGTGATATGAATTGTTTCGTTGCGTTTATAAAATTTTAAATTCTCATTACTTATGTTTGCAGAAATATAATTATGTTTTGTATTTAAATGAAATAAATTTTTCTTTAACTGAATTTTTTCTTTTATTAAAAGGAAGACCTGAAGAAAAGAAATACATAAAGTTAGTAGAAATATACTAAAAACTATGTAATTATTTCCATTGACATAATGGAATTCATTACACAAAGAAAACTGATAAATCCATTCATTGTGTGTTTAGATCTACATAATTCTGTTACAATTATTCCTTACATACTATGGCCTTTATATTTACCTAAGTTTTATGGGATTTATATTTCCCTAATTTTATGTAAATACTACTTCCCTAAATTTTATGAAAATCGGAATTACCTAAGTTTAGGTAAATTTTACATTTACCTAATTCAGTGGAAATTTACATATTTATGCTGGCACAAATTGTTGCCATAAATATTAGGGAATTTTTTTTACTGTGTAGTACTGTACTTAACTGTTCGAAGAACCGCCTGTAATAGCTTACAAGTCCAAGAAATACACGTAATTGTGTTTTATTTTTGGGCATATATGTATACCGCTTCTGTCAATAATACTCGTATAACCACAATATTCTATTTGTTTAGTAAAGAATTCACATTTTTCCTATTGACACGCATATTGTACGAACTTAAACGTTTCAAAACCTCCTGTAAACTTTTAATGTGAGTACTGTCATCTGGCCCAGTAATCTTAATACCGTCAAGGAATACGGTTACATAAGTAATCCCTTATAAGATTTGTTCTATAAATCGTTGCCAAATTGCTGGCGCTGAAGCGACCCCATACATTAACCGATTGGGTTGATATAAGCCTTTGTGGGTGCTCAGTGTCAGAACTTCACGATTTTCCGGCTATGCTTTAGTTAGATCTAATTTGGTGAAATGTTTACTAGCGGCCATGTTTGAGAAAAGCTCATCGATAGTGGGCAAAGGATGGGGTTAACTGTGACCTTGTAGTCCCCTCAAATCCGTACTTTATTGTGCGCTGCATTGACAAAAATTAACTTTTTGTAAAACACAGTTTTGTACTAATTCATCAAGTTCAGATACAATTGCCTGCTTTAACGAAAATGGCACTGCGCGCGCCTTAATGAACACAGGTCTTGCATTACGCTTAAGCTGTAGCTTAGCCTGCAAATTTGTAACTTTCCCTAAAGAAGGTTCGAATACGTTTTTATACTTTTGAAGAAGAAGCTGGACTTCTTTTAACGAATCACTTTCTTAGCCTTATCTGATACATTTAAAATATCGGAAATATCTAAATTTAGTGCTCTGATCCATTCTCTTCCTAGCAATGGATGTTTATCTGACTGTACGACGTATAATTTCAACTCATACAAAACCGATTTGTAAATAATACGACATATTAGGAACCAATAGACTTTTATATTGTTATTACAGTAAGAAGCCAATTACCCATCCGTAGGGAAAATTTTAGCAATTTTAAAAAGCTTTTTTTTCTGGCTTAAACTAATCACAGATACTTGAGAGCCACTATCTATTTCAGACTTTACGGACTTATCATTCACTTTTATATCTAACCACAGCTTTGAGTGATCACTTATTTGCAATATGCTGCACAATTCATGAATTTCTTTAGTTTCTTGTAAATAATTAGTATTATTACCTACTACTTTTCGCTTTAACTGTGAGACACACGTTAGCCAAATGGCCTTTTTTACTTCAAAATCTACACTTTGAATTTATGTGGAAACACGCATTTGCCAAGTGTGTCTCGTCACCGCAGCGGTAACAACTACTTTTCTTTTTTGAAAGAAAATTATTTTTACCTCTGTTCGAATTGTGGTTACCTATGTTATCCTTAGAGCATAAAGATGCTTGAGGAAATTTTTGCTGTCGATGTCGCAGTAAATTTATGTTCCTAGAGTCTGCATCAGTTCCTTGAATTTCCGCACAGCCTTGCGTCGACGACTCCCAAACTCGAGCCGTTGAAATTGGGGATTCTAATGTTAAATCCTTTACAGAAAGCAACTTATTTTAAATCGTTCTATTCTGCAATCCAAAAACAAACTGATTTCTTAAGGCTGTATTGAGGTATGCCCCAAAATTACAATGCACTGATAATCTGCGCAAAACTGTCAAATATTCTTCCACTGTTTCATCACCGTGTTGTTTACGCAAGTGAAAACGATGATTCTGAACAATTTCCAACGGAACAGGTTCAAAATATTCATGTAATGCATCTACCACCTGTTTATACGTTTTCACGCTTGGCTTCTCAGGTGCGAATTTGTCACATACAATGTTGTAATTTTCTCCAGCAATATAATGAAGTAAGCAAAGTAATTTCTGTTTCTCCTCCGTAATTTTAAATACAGTAAATGCGGCTTCTAAGCGTTCGACCCCACGAGCCCACTGCATGCGAGTTTTGTCAAAACGCTCAATTGTAAATGTGGGTTGCGTGTTTCTTGTAATGGCTGTAGCTGTGAGTAGTTATTCTATGCGGATTCTGGCCCACTTTTTTAAGCCTCCAGAATTTCGCCACAGATGGCGCCACCGTCGCTAAGTGGTTTGAGCCCGTACTGAATGTAGGTTTGTGTCTTGTCTGTATTGGTTTGTGTCTTGGGTACACCGTTGCGCCTTGGGTGCACCATTGAGTCTCGACTGCGCCCTAGCGGGATTAATCGGTACTACCGGGATGTATCATTTGGTCTTGACTGTGCCATAGCGGCATAAGCAGGTACTACCAGCATGCTCCCGTACTACGGTTTTCTGAAATAGATATGTGGTGCGCCTAAATGTAGGCTTTTGGTTTTGAGCTAATATTAATAATAATTAAAGAAAAGGTAATGAAATTTTCATCAGAAATCCTCTACGGGCTCTGGTTTTCGAGATATTAGCGTATTAATATTTCAAGTTATTTTTGCTCATGGAAATGGATTCTTGGCGGTGTGGGGTGGGAGGCGGAATGAAATTTTCATCAGAAATCCTCTGGTTTTCGAGATATTAGCGACATTTGTTCGGGCGCAAACGCCATTTCTTGAGTAAGGTTCCTTAGCGGCCTTAGCCGGAACTACCAGCATGCCTTGGTTTTGCTGTTTTCTTTTACTAGCGGGAGAGTTCTAGATATCAGCATGACGTCATCATGGTTTTGCTGTTTTCAAATGCTGCACGTTTTCTTAGCAGGGAAGTTGTAGATATCAGCATCATTCGAATTTCACAACATGACATCACCTTTGCTTGATGTTTTCTCAGCAAATTTATATTATTGGGTTTAGGGGGTGCGTGTATTGAAAAGTCACAGTTGCTCTTTCGAGTGCAAACACCATTTATTGAGTAAGGTTCCCTAGCCTCATTAGCCGGTACTTCATATGTTGTTCACCTCGAGGGAAAGTAAGGTTCCCTAGCGGCATTAGCAGGTACTACCACCATGCCTTGGATTTGCTGTTTTCTTTTATTAGCGGGGAGGTTGTAGATATCAGAATGACGTCATCTTGGTTTTGCTGTTTTCAAGTGGTGTGCCTAAATAAGTTTTCTTAGCGGGGAAGTTGTAGATATAAACATCATTCGAATTTCAAAACATGATATCACCTTGGCTTGATGTTTTCTTAGCAAATTATTATTATTGGGTCTTGGGGGTGCATGCATTGAAAAGTCACAGTTGCTCTTTCGAGTGCAAACACCATTTCTTGAGCACGGTCCCCTGGTGGCATTAGCCGGTACTACTCCAGCATAGGGAAATAGCATAGGATTTTGATTTTGTTTCTGAAGTTTGCTTATTTTTCATCTCGAATCTTGGTGATACGAGACCACTTTGGGGATACGAGACCACTTTTAGCGCTCTCCAGCATAGGGAAATAGCATAGGATTTTGATTTTGTTTCTGAAGTTCGCTTATTTTTCATGTCGAATCTTGGGGATACGAGACCACTTTTAGCGCTCTCCAGCATAGGGAAATAGCATAGGATTTTGATTTTGTTTCTGAAGTTCGCTTATTTTTCATCTCGAATGTCCCCTGGTGGCATTTGCTGGTGCTACCAATTTTTGTTCATCTCGGGCTTGGGGATACGAGATCACTTACAGCACTCTCCAGCATAGGAAATTAGCATAGAATTTCGATATTTCTTGAGTAAGGTTACCTAGACGCATTAGCCGGAACTAATAACATGCCTTGGTTTTGCTGTTTTCTTTTATTAGCGGGGAAGTGCTAGATATCAGCATGGCGTCATCTTGGTTTTTATTGAAAAATCACAGTTGCTTTTTCGAGTCCAAACACCATTTCTTGAGCAAGGTCCCGTGGTGGCATTTGCTGGTACTACCTATGTTGTTCATCTCGGGTTCGGGGATACGATATCACTTACAGCATTCACCAGCATAGGGAAATAGCATAGGATTTCGATATTTCTCGAGTAAGGTTACCTAGCGGCATTAGCCGGAACTACTAGCATGCCTTGGTTTTGCTGTTTTCTTTTATTAGCGGGGAAGTGCTAGATATCAGCATGGCGTCATCTTGGTTTTTATTGAAAAATCACAGTTGCTTTTTCGAGTCCAAACACCATTTCTTGAGCAAGGTCCCGTGGTGGCATTTGCTGGTACTACCTATGTTGTTCATCTCGGGTTCGGGGATACGATATCACTTACAGCACTCACCAGCATAGGGAAATAGCATATGATTTCGATATTTCTCGAGTAAGGTTACCTAGCGGCATTAGCCGGAACTACTAGCATGCCTTGGTTTTGCTGTTTTCTTTTATTAGCGGGGAAGTGCTAGATATCAGCATGACGTCATCTTGGTTTTGCTGTTTCCAAGTGCTGTTGTAGATATCAGCATCCTTTGAATTTCACAACATGATATCACCTTGGCTTGATGTTTTCTTAGCAAATTATTATTATTATTGGGGGTGTATGTATTGAAAAGTCACAGTTGCTTTTTCGAGTGCAAACACCATTTCTTGAGCAAGGTCCCCTGGTGGCATTTGCTGGTACTACCTATGTTGATCATCTCGGGCTTGGGGATACGAGATCACTTTCAGCACTCTCCAGCTTAGGGAAATAGCATAGGACCTCGATTTAGTTTCCCGAGTTCGCTGATGTTTATCTCGATTTTTGGGCATACGAGATCACTTTCAGCACTCCTCAGCATAAGGAAATAGCATAGGATTTCGATTTTGTTTGTGGAGTTCGCTTCTTTTTCATCTCGGTGATCGTAGCTCTAAATATTTGTGAAGGAGTGGGAAGCTTTGTTGTTGGATGTTGCTGGTTAAGTTTGATCTGGTCTTGGAGGCTACAATTTGTCCTTGAGGTGCCCTCTCCTGTGTCTAGGTACTTGAGGTTGGCTGAAAGATTTAGTGGCAATATCTGATAATATGACTAGGACTGCCTGGGTTGTGTTGGACTGGGCTACGTTATCTGTACCAAGGCTTGTGTAGAATGTGTGCTGCTTATGTGTATTAAGTAATTATGTGAAATACCCTAAGCGAATGTGTGTATTGAAAAGGTTTAGGTTTTATGAAAAATTGTTTTTTTATTTTCAATAAAATTTCTTTTTGTGTGGGTTAAATGTAAAGCTTTGATGAGCTATGATATCAATGTGGGATGATACTAATATAATATGATATGTTGACTTAGATTAGCAGTGAAAGTTGTATGGGTACAGTAAAAGATTTTTCATCAAATTTTTGGTGATAAGGTGTAATGGCATGACCAGTGTTACCACAAGAAATCTTTCTAGAGTACCTTGTGAGCTTAGCCTAGCCTGAAAGTGGTTTGAGCAGCCACATCTGAAAAAAAATTTCATATTATGATTAAGAAAGCTTCATGATATATATATCAAAAGTGATATCAATGGATTATATAGCGGAAAGTAGGTTCACTTAATCCGCAAACAACAATTTGACTGAAAGCGACTCTTAAGCGGGGTGTGCCGCAGAAAATTTATTAAGTCTAGTCTAGAATAAGTGGTTTGAGCTGCCACATCTGAAAAAATCACATATTATGCTTAAGAAAGCTTCATGATATATACCAAAAGAATACCAATGGATTACATAAGGAAAGTAGGCTCACTTAATCTGAAAACAACAAATTTGATTTAAAGTGACACCCGATGTCAGTAATAATCATTCTTGCTTCAATTATCACTCTTAAGCGACGTGTGCCACAGAAAATCTATTAAGTATAGTCTAAAATATGCATTGTAAATAAAAATTGTATTATGTTTATAATGCCATTTATTGAAGTAATTTGTTTTAATTACATTATAGCTTAAGTCTAAAGTCTTTTTTCTTTAGTTCAGGAAAGCCAAGATTTCAAAGATATAGACTGATCCTTATAATGAATATTCCTTATGCCTTTAGACCAACATGGCTTTAGAAGGTTCCTTGTGCACCATTTTCACAAATAACATCTCTCCGTCTTTACTTTTTGCGATCTTTGTTGGAATATCCTGATTTTTCGAGCTGTTGGTAGGGGACAGTCGACAGTCGAGTCGTTTTTGGATGAAAAGCTTTCTTCCTTATTTTTAGAGAGCATCGATTTCATAGATGTAGACTGAGCCTTATATGAATATTCTTTACGACTTTCATCCGTAGGCTTTAGAAGGTTTGTAGTATCCTTAGAACTCATGTTGAAATTATTACGTAACTAGCTTGCTAACAGCGGTCTGTTTCGGCAAAGAGCAAAACATCAACTGAAAAACAAGTTATGAAAGTATTATTTATATGTATTTGACACGTGGTCTTTGAGGCAGCAATTTGTCCTTGATCTCTGACGTCACCTTTACCTTTGAAACTGGAAGTGTCTGCTCTTGGGTAACCTTCTAAAACCAGCAGTGTCGAGACTTAGAGGCTACAATTTGACCATGATTCAGCTTCGATAAGAATATGGTAATTTTATCTTCGGAATATTGGTGTGGTGGGCCTAATTTTTCTTACTATTAATGAAAGTGAATAAACAAGACTTGTCAATAAATCACTTGGCTGATGAGTATTGCAAGTTGTATGGAAGATTATAATTAACTGTGAGTAAACAGTAAAGAAGAAGATTTCTGGTAACTGTATGTCCCATACCTAATCTTACAGGCGGAAGAAAATTTTACAAGAATCTGGTAACTGCATTTCCTTATAAACCTTATATAAACCGTATATAAACCTTATATAAATTCATATGTTCTAGATGAAATCACATTCTATAATATCTGAAAATAGATAGCAGCAAAATGAAAGGCTATAAAAATTTGGTGGCAGTTTGTTCTATACAAAATCTAATAATCAGAAGAAGATTTTATAAGAATCTGGTAACATGTTCAGTTCACCATTTAAAAAGTAGAAGAAAATTTTATAAGAATCTGGTAAGGATCCGGTAACAGTATGTTCCATACAAAATCTAACAGACGAAGATAATTTTATTAGAATCTGGTAACAGTATTTTCGGTACAAAATCTAACAAGCGGAAGAAAATTTTATAAGAATCTGGTAAGGATCCGGTAACAGTATGTTCCATACAAAATCTAACAGACAAAGATAATTTTATTAGAATCTGGTAACAGTTTGTTCAAAACAAAATGATGTGTAAGCCTTATATAAATCCACACGTTCTATATAAAAAATCGGGATATAAATTTCTGTTAGAAAAAGTTAGTTAGAGTATATAGCGATTTTAAAAATTAATGTCTCCAAAACGACGCCGAGAACCAATTTCTCCAATCTGTTCTAGATGAAAGCATATTCTATAATATCTAAAAATAGGTAGTGGCAAACAAAATTTTATAAGAATTTGGTAACAGTATATTCTATCCAAAATCTACCAGGCAGGAGGCAATTTTATAAGAATCTGTTATGTTCTATACAAAATCTAAAAAGGGAAAAGAAAATTGCATGAGAATTTGGTTAGTGGTTAGTATCCTCCCGAATGTTGGACTGTTAAGATGGATATTGAGGAGTTTTTAAGAGAATATAATAACATCTTACTCGATGAGCATAAGAAACAAATCCAAGAATGCATTTTATTAATTTGTTTATTAATCTCGTTACGTTGTGCTTCTGGAAAGCTATATGGTCTAACGTTAACGGTAGGTTTTCCTGGTAGCAAAGGAATTTCGTGCTTAACTGCACTGGTACAAGTTAGAAAATCTCCGTCTAAATAAAATATGTCGTTATACCTACGACAAATATTTAGGATGGACTGATTTTCATCAGCGTTACAGAGTGTGAGTTCTAACTCAGATGCGAGTTTAGTGAGTCTCTCTTGAATAGGATCCTTTTGCGAGTTTAATTTAATAATATCAAAATTCCTTAACTCATGCAAATGTGGTCGAATTTCTGTTTCACTTATTGTAACTTCTTGCTGATTGGAGTTGAGTAGGAGGATTTTCACGTGACCTGTTTGATCAGGTTCTATGAGTGTACTTCCAAGTAACAATCCTGACTTCAACTCTTGGTGTTCACAAAGAAAACTACCTCTTTGTGATATTCTTATTTTGGCTACCAATTGAGTGCGAGCCGGTACTTTAATACTGCTGGCATTGCATTCATTTGCTCTACTTTCTTTATTTGTAGAATTATTTTGAGACTCGCCTTTCTTTGAAGGGGTCTGTTTATTGAATTTATTTGTTTTTGCTTGAATATGATGAGACTCGCCTTTCTTTGAAGGGGTCTGTTTATTTAATTTATTTGTTTTTGCTTGAATATTATAAGACTCGCCTTTCTTTGAAGGGGTCTGTTTATTTAAGCATGGGTCTTTCAAACCTCCATACCTGTTATCTGCTCTTATTTGAGGAGATACCTATGAGCTTGGGTCTTTCAAACCTCCATACTCGATAAGTGTATCTATCCTCTTATTTGAATCCACATTTTGATTAATGGGTAATTTTAATATTAGTGATTTGTTGCTATAATCGATTATACATGAAAATTTGTCAAGAAAATCGTGCCCTAGTATACCGTCGTATTTTAATTTAAAATTTCCCTCTACCATGTGAATACGGTGCGTGAATACATCACCATTTATTATAAAATTACATTCAGCTGTTCCTAGCGTAGACAAGGGTTTTCCTGCTAGTGAGGATACAGTGATGTTTTCTCTTTTGTTTACTAGGGATCACCTAGTGCTCTAGTAGCTTTATGGACTGATATTTCAGCTCTTGTATCAATATCAATAAGAAAAATGCTAGTATGAAATGCAGTAATTGAATTTGCGATCGTCACTACTAGCGAATGGTGATCACTTATTAAGGGGAGATTTAATTTTGTGGTAGATTTGTTGGTTGGGAATGAATATCTGCTGAGATAGTCATTTGAATTAGGCGAGACTGAGACTCCGCTAACTCGTCTCGCCGAAGACCGTTTTCCGATTTCTCCATATTTCTGGAGTTTGTTGGTCTTTGCTTTTTGGAATTTTTCCAATTGCTCGCGGTCCTAATATTGGGATTTCTGTTAGGATTATTCGTGTTAGGTGGTAAGTATGTAGATTGCTGTGGAGGCCTATTGTTTTGCGGAAAAGAGGGAATTTGGCGTGGGGGAGTTCTAGTCGGCTGCTAATATTGAAAAGCTCTATTCTGTTGCGGATATTGTTGCGGTCTGGGCGCAAAATTGTGTACAGGTTGCCTGTACTGTTGTTGCTGGAATAGCCGCTTTCTGCATTCTAGAACGTGATGGTTGGGGGTTTTGCAGTATGAGCATACGAGTCTGGGGATTTCTGTTCTTGCTTTGGACGAAAAGCAAGTTTCAGCAGTGTGCCCTTTCTTATGACACTTAGAACAGCTATTGAGGCGTTCACTAAAAGCGCTGTTTCTTTCAGCCTGCTCCATAGCGAATTTCATAGTCTTTTAGCTCTGTATGGCTTTTGGCTTTAGTGAGGAGACGGATATAATCGTCTTTTAGACCGTCTTCAAAGGCTCTAAGCACCATTTTCTTATTCTCTTCTAATAAGAGATTCTTTAGGGTTTGCTCGTTTGTGAGGCTGGAAGTGGGTCATTATAAAGAGCCAATAATTTTTGTGCTCTGAAAGCATATTCTTTAGTTTCTTCTTTAGAATTTTGCTTTAGAGATAGAATTTCGTTCTGAATAGAGACACGAGAACGTGATTCTAGGAATTGTTCTTGGAGGGCCTTTTGAAGCTCCTTCCAATTGTTAATATCGGCATATTTAACAATATCGTATGCCCTTCCGACTAATTTAGCTTTTATCACCTGTAGATAAAGACCTTTTCAGGCTTCTGTTAAGTCCTCTCTTTGAAACATTTCGCATAGGTTCAGAAACCTGTGCAAATTTTCAGAATTCCCGTCGAATTCGGGTATTAATGACTTGGCGTCATTAAGGGTGAGTGTTTCTGGCTCAGCCATTTTGCTATTCCCTGATCGCTTTTGTTGTGCTGTTTTCTTAGTGGGTTTCCTTCGGTGTGAAGTTAACCCTGATAGAAGTGTGTCACGAACGCTTCTTTGCGATCTGGTTACTATAACCTTTTTGCTACCTTCCACTTTGATAGGAATTTATTTGATATTCCTCAAAAGATGTTAAAAGAATTGTAGAACAATTTCTAACACCGGAGAGAGTACCTTTACCTATAGAAATTTAGACAAGAGGAGAAGAGAAATTGTGATAATATAATCAAAAATGTTAATTCAAACGCAACTTTCTGAGGAAACAAAATTTATTATAATTAAATATAATAGATTAACAATTTTCTGTTTCGGCTTTCCACTTTGTTAAAAAAACACTTATCGACTTTTCACTTATTACTGGTAAAGATTTATTTTAATTAGATACTTAGGAGGCCTTACCTTTGGTAGGGGGACTCTCCTAGTAGGTTCAAGAATACTCTCTGATTTTCCTAGTTCAACCGCATCATATTTATATTATTGATTTACATGGGGATGATACTCCCCTCCACAAATTTCTAAAATTCAGCAATTTTCTAAGGGAAAAATTGATGATCGCTCAATTTTCTGTTTTGAATAACAAAATCAGGAAATTGAGCGGAAATAACAAATTCCAAAAAAATCGAATCGAAAAACAATTTTCTGTAAGTTCGGTGATCGATTCCATACATAACAAAATTTCAGGGTCATCATAATTCATTAATTCATGAAACTTCATGTCACTTTACCAATGCAACGAAGTGCAGCCATTCAAAGGTGCACCTGCTGGGTAACTTTGCCGGTCTTAGATCGGTCGGTGACGTAGTCACGTATTTGGGCTTAATTGTCTGGTGACGATTTTCTTCGATTGCTTTCATGAATGAATCATTACGTTGAGCGAATACTAGCGCCGGATTATATTACATTTCATTTGTAGAAGAAATTATGTTCATTTTAGGCATGCGCCAAATGGGATAGAATATCTGACACCTGATGGTTCTTGTTTATCGTTTGCGGAAGTATACTTTGTTGCATTTACGTTAGGAATTCGTCATTTTAGATTTATGCAACAAGTTCATTGAATTTTAAAAGATTTGAAATGCCTTTTTTTTTTGGATTAAAGGTAAAAACGTGATTTTGCTAGACGCATGACGTGTGTTTGAGATTTGTGTTTTGATTTACGTTATGAATCCGAGATTAGGTAGTTAGGCATGGTAGGTTTAGTGGAATCATAACAATAAGAAACAAATCCAAGAATGCTATAACTTTTTAAAATTATATGAAAATATTGAAAAAGTTGACTCAAAATTTGGTGAGCACTATATAAGCTGCCCTTGGTCAAGTGATGATTCAACGGATGGACCAGATACCTGTGAATGTTGTGGTGTTGCTAGATGCCTAAAAGAAGTTGTGAGGCTATATAAATTCTATCAAACACAAAGTAATTGCGAAGCATGCCTTAAGAAGTGCGATTTAACTTAGCACTAGAAATTCTCATTTTGTATACTTGGAGAGCTCATAAAGGATCATGGAAACTTGCGCTGTAGGCAGATGTTGATTTCAACGACAGACAGAGGAAATTTTGATTACATCTAACATCGACATTACAGCTCGGTCCCATAGGATTATAAGATGTGAAATAGAATGATACACTAAGAGTTATATGTTAATACTTTTTAATTTTTAATAAATGATATTTTATATATGGCCTTCTTTTTATTCAACTGATAACAGATAAACAGCTTTTCAAACAGCTCTGATAACAGCTTAACAGCTTTTCAAACATCTCTGATAACAGCTTAACAGCTTTTCAAACAGCTCTGATAACAGGTTAACAGCTTTGAAAACAGCTCTGATAACAGCTTAACAGCTTTTCAAACAGCTCTGATAACAGCTTTTCAAACAGCTCTTATAACAGCTTAATGGCTTTTAAAACAGCTCTGATAACAGCTTAGCAGCTTAACAGCTTTTAAACAGCTCTGATAACAGCTTAACAGCTTTCAAAACAGCTCTGATAACAGATTAACAGCTTTTAAAACAGCTCTGATAACAGCTTTAATTTTTTGCTAGTAAAGTACATTTAAAAACATTGAGGTGAATTAATTTAATAGAAATATTTGCAAGATTTTTTAGATGGACTTTTCCAGCTTTTTTCACCACGAATTAGCAAACAATTTTTCATAAAACCTAAACCTTTTCAATACACACATTCGCTTAGGGTATTTCACATAATTACTTAATACACATAAGCAGCACATATTCTACACAAGCCTTGGTACAGGTAACGTAGCCCAGTCCAACACACCCCAGGCAGTCCTAGTCATAGTATCAGATATTGCCACTAAATCTCTCAACCAACCTCAAGGTTTTTCAAACAGCTCTGATAACAGGTAAACAGCTTTCCAAACAGTTTTGATAACAGCTTAAGAGCTTTCCGAACAGCTCTGGTAACAGCTTAACAGCTTTTCAAACAGTTCTGATAACAGCTTAACAGCTTTCCAAACAGCTCTGATAACAGCTTAACAGCTTTCCAAACAGCTCTGATAATAGCTTAACAGCTTTCCGAACAGCTCTGGCAACAGCTTAACAGCTTTTCAAACAGCTCTGATAACAGCTTAACAGCTTTCCAAACAGCTCTGACAACAGCTTAACAGCTTTCCAAACAGCTCTGATAACAGCTTAACAGCTCTGATAACAGCTTAACAGCTTTTAAAACAGCTCTGATAACAGGTTAACAGCTTTTCAAACAGGTCTGATAATCGGTGAACAGCTTTAATCTACTCAGCAGGTCCACAGGACTCGGTGTGCTTTCGACTGAGTTACAACTTCGACTTATGAAGGTTTCGCATGTTTCATCCTTTTATAGTACAATGAAAGAAGTTCACTAATGCCACTAGGGAACCTCACTCAAGAAATGGCATCTGTACTCGAATCCTGTAAAAGCCTAGGCGCATGCTGGTAGTACCGGCTAATGCCGCTAGGTAACCTTATTCAAGAAATGGAGTTTGCACTCGAATCCTGTAAAAGCCTAGGCGCAACATTTAATGTTTGACACCCAGAACCCTCACTGACATCTTCTAGAATCTGTTTATGGTGATATCATGTTGTGAAATTCGAATGATGCTGATATCTACAGCTTCCCTGCTAAGAAAACTTGTTTAGGAGCAGCAAAACCATGATGACTTCATGCCAATATCTAGAACTCTCCCGCTAATAAAAGAAAACAGCAAAACCAAGGCATGCTGGTAGTTCCAACTACGGCCGCTAGGGTACCTTACTCAAGAAATGGCGTTTGCGCCCAAACAAATGTCGCTTAATATCTCGAAAACCAAAGCCCGTAGAGGATTTGTGATGAAAATTTCATTACCACCCCCCCCCCCCCCCCCCCATCCAAAAAAGTGAAGCAAAAAAACTTCCCAAAACCGTAGCATGCTGCCACGTGTGAGCAAAAGTGAAGCAAAAAACTTCCCAAAATCGTAGCATGCTGCCACGTGTGGGCCAAAAGTTAAGCAAAAACTTCACATATCCAAGAGAATCGTACCACACATCCAAGAAAGCCATAGTACCGCAGCATGCTGGTAGTATCGGCTAATATCTCACTGACATCTTCTAGAATCTGTTCATGGTGATGTCATGTTGTGAAATTCGAATGATGCTGATATCTACAACTTCCCTGCTAAAAAAACTTATTTAGGTGCAGCAAAACCATGATGACGTCATACTGATATCTAGAACGCTCCCGCTAATAAAAGAAAATAGCAAAATCAAGACATGCTGGTAGTTCCGGCTAAGGCCGCTAAGGTACCTTACTCAAGAAATGGCGTTTGCGCCCAAACAGATGTCGCTAATATCTCGAAAACCATAGCCCGTAGAGGATTTCTAACAAAAATTTTATCCCCCTCTAACTACCGCCCCTATAACACCTTCTAGAATCTATTGACATGAACAAAACTATCCTAGGTAGCTTGAATTATTAATAATATTAACTATATCTGAAAAGGTAAAATCGCTAATATCTCGAAAACCAGAGCCCCTAGAGGATTTCTGATGAAAACTTTGTCCCCCCCCCCTAATGCCCCACCCTAACCATCTAGAAACCATTGGCATGAACAAAAATTTCCTAGCGTTAACTTTAATTATTACTAATACTAGTTCAAAACCAAAAGCCTACATTTAGGCGCACCACATATCTATCCAAGAAAACCGTAGTACCGGAGCATGATGGTAGTTCCTGCTAATGCCGCTAGGGCGCAGTCAAGAGCAAATGACACATCCCGGTAGTACCGATTAATCCCGCTAGAGCGCAGTCGAGACTCAATGGCGCACCCAAGGCGCAATGGTGTATCCAAGGCACAAGCCAATACAGACAAGACACAAACCTACATTTAGTACGGGCTCAAACCACTTAGCGACGGTGGCGCCATCTGTGGCGAAATCCTGGAGGCTTAAAAATTGGGCCAGAATCCGCATAGAATAACTACTGCTGTGTTAGATATATGTTTTCGAGCTCAATTGCACTTGTAGTGGAAGTAGTGGTCGTAGCTGATTTTTTTTCTTCGATGTCAGACATGCATGTCGTTGTGTTAC
The DNA here is from genome assembly GCA_963930735.1 of Dioctria linearis. Taxonomy (NCBI): domain Eukaryota; kingdom Metazoa; phylum Arthropoda; class Insecta; order Diptera; family Asilidae; genus Dioctria; species Dioctria linearis. Next base: position 107,814,440 of record OZ005742.1, read on the forward strand.
CGTAATAACTGGATTTTGTTTCCGCTAGCCACACTCAACTTGCTTTACACTTTTCTTTTTAACTAAATTCTTTTAAGTAATTGAAAAAAACAACTTTTGTACGCACCGAGAAACAAGCACTGTAATCATACCCCGAAGTAATGTAGCAAACACAATTTGATCTGGCTTTGTTATTTTACTGCATATGGCTTTTCTTCGTACCTCTCGCTTATCTATCTTATTGTAATGAATTATCGCAATCTCAATTCGTGCCGCAATGCAATCCCATCCTCGTCACCATTTGTTGTGTCGGGGGCCAACTAAAGGAAACAACTTATACCTTATTTCTAGATTTATTCCAAATAGCTTCCATACCTTATTCTATTATATCAATTCCAGTGGCAAGCGAGAGTGATATCGTGATGTGCAGCTTGACAGTTCAAAATACATACAAAAACTGAATATCATTTCATTCACAATGTATAATTTAAGTCAGGCAAAGGTGTAGGTCACAATAGTACGAAATAAGCAAAATTATACTTAAAGGAGTATTTTCTTCCTCCGACTTGTCCACAGAAATTGCGCTGCAAATCATTATACTCGCCTTTCTCGTCCAGTACACGACAGGAGAAATTGCCGAAAAACCCTATACTATCACACATCTAAATAGCTTGGGTATACTTTTGAGGATCTAGGAAGCATCATGGTGTATCATAACACCTGGAATGTTCTCACCGAGATATATCTGGATCTAAGGATGCACATCGATAACATCGATGTTTGCTAAAAAATATCCGATGATTTTACATCGATTTTCGTCTTCAGAAACATCTCCAACATCGATATTTTATATTTGATACATCGATAAATGGTATGGCATTTAAATTTTTAAACTGACAGCTAATTACAGTGAAAAAGTAGCTGAGGGTTAAGAAATTGTGCGATTACATGTTATGGTAGTAGAATAAGCTTAAGTTTCAATTAATAAGCTCAAAAATACTAAATACAATGTACATAATCATAAATTTACATTATCGCTAAAACCTACAGAAATAAAAAGAAAACCCCACATGGTAGGTACAAGCACAAGCATGAAGTATAGAATATTGTATATAATGTGTATTTTCGAAACTTGATCAAACGAAATGTGCGGATACTAGACACCTAGGCAAACAAAAAATTGTATGGCAGGGGTAGGCAGGGGGGGGTCCACATCAACCGTTTGGGAGTTACAGGGTGATTAAGAAAAAAAAGCTACTTTTTCACAAAACACCCTGTATCCTAAAAACTAAAGGTTGTACGTTACAATTAAGAGCTTATTGTATGTTTCCACCGAGGCTTTAATTGTGACCGTGCCCTATGTACCTTTAAAGATACAGGGTGTGATATGAAAATCTAGCTTTTTACCTTAGTCACCTTGTAACTCCCAAACGGTTGATGTGGACCCCCCCCCCCTGCTACACACTTTTTTGTTTGTCTAGATGTCTAGTATCCACACATTTCGTTTGATCAAGTTTCGAAAATACACATTGTATAATGAAGTACTTTTTTTTACGGGGGGAGAGAGATATTGTGACCTTACTGCTTCTGCATTCGGCATTGCATTCCAATCGAAAAATTTTTTTTAAAATTATCTTGAAAGGGCAAGATATATTTGTTACCTGATATGGTTTCTTCTAATGGACCTACAATATGGAGGTAAACTTTGTCGAAAGACTGTTCTGCGATGTTGGTGATTACCATCGGCATTTCATATTGGGAAGATGCTTTCATCGTTTGACATTTTGGGTATCTCTTTATGTATTTTTTAATGTCGCTAAGCATGTGTCTCTACCAATACTTGCGTCTAATACGTTTATAAGTTTTTTTGACACCTTGTTGGCCACCAAATAGACAATTGTGATAATTATTCAAGATTATGTTGATCTTACTTGTACATACTTTTTAATGAAGCGTTGCATGGTGCCTGTGATTTGAATTTCGTTTTAATCCGCTTTTGTGTGCTCTTTTATCTCCGCTTCGCAGCTAATTTTAGCCTCTCGAGCTATATGTTTCTGTGCGCGAGTCACGACGAAGCATTGAGCGGATTTCTTTTTCTTAATATTATTTGGGGAATTATCTTGCTCCACATCTGAGTTCATCGTGTGGTGGACTATGGCTTTTACCGTTAAGATATGATCTAAATCGCTTTCGTTTGATGCGTTGGGATGCGACTTAATGCATCGGCATTAGTATTGTACTTCCTTGGTCTATATTCGATATTGTAATCGAATTCGAATAGTTTGTGGTGAAATCAAACCAAGCGGGAAGCTGGGTTTTTCACATTTAAGACACCTTTGAGAGGTTTATGGTCTGTACAGACCGTGAATTTTCTACCTTGAAGATAGCACCTGAAATTCTTTGTATCCCAGACAATAGCCATCAACTATTTCTCAATTGTAGAGTAGTTTTTTGTTCGGTTTTATTTAATGTGCGGCTTGGGCAATGGGCTGGTTCTTTCCTTCGCTAGATCATTTATGTCTGAGTTAAATAACTTCTCGTCTTAGAAACTGGCACTTTTCTGGGTGCAGTTTTAAGCTGTTTTCTCTCAACTTATTGAAGAGTTTTCTCAACTTTTCGTTGTGGTAATTTAAATTTTTACCATAAATCACAATGTCATCATTGGTATTGCCAATTGTCAAAAAACCTTCTCCGGAATCTCCTGGTGATTTTAGGCAAATCCGTATATTAAGTTTCATGTCTAAGGTTTTGGAAAAGCTAATTAGCTTCCAGATTTTTGGTCACTTGGAAAGTAACAAGCTCTTGTCATGTTGGCAGTCTGGTTTCTGGCGTTCTCACAGCTGCGATACATGCTATACTAAAAGTAACTAGTGATATAAGAGCAGCCTTGGATCAGAATAACGCTGCCATTTTAGTTCTGCTTAATTTCTCAAAGGCTTTCGATAGTGTAAATCACAGCTTGTTACAGCATAAGTATCTAATGTTCTTAGCTTTACTGCTTCCGGTATTACTCTAATCGGAAGTTTCTTGTCTGAACGCCATCAACGGATGAAAGTGGATAAGTTGTCGGACTCACTTCCTCTCCCGACTGGTGTACCTCCGGGTCCAATCTATTTAGTTTAATTATTAATGACCTTCTCTAGTTGGACGTATGTCAAGATTCATATATACGCAGATGATGTGCAGCGTTATCTGAACAGACCTATTGGCCTGTTTGAAGATGGCATCGCACGTATTAATAACGATTTGAGCAGAATCAATGCATGGTTCAACATTAATGCATTGAGATTGAATCCCTCTAAATCTCAATATATTGTTTTTCACAGCAGTCCACCTCCATTCGTCTAATATCCCACCCGTAATTCTGGACGGTAAAATATTATCTCGTGCTAATAAAGTGAAAAATTTGGATATCGTGTGAATCAAACTGACAAAATCAAACATTAATAAAATTTACTCCAGACCCCGAAGGCTCTGGCTCTCAGCCAGTATTTTGCCACAAGCAACTCGTTTAAATTTGGTTAAGACACTAGTCCTACCGTACTTCACATGCGAAAGTTTAATTTTCCCTCGACTTGATAGGGCTTGTACCCGTAAAATGGAGGTCGCGTTCAACGATTGTTTACGTTTCATCTTCGGACTTCGCAGATATGACCATGTCTCACCTTACTGAGAACAGCTGGTGGGATGCCCGCTTACTACATATCTCAAGAAAAAAGCGTCAGTGTTTTTCTTTAACCTGCAAAAAAATAATGAACCATATTACCTTAGAGAAATGATTAATTTCACTAATTCACATCGAAACAGGAACGTTGTTTTTCCTCGTTTTACTAGGTTGGTCCTGGAGGACTCTTATCTTGGCCAGACTGCGCGCTCTTGGAATGCTCTCCCATCTAGTATCCAACATGCATGTACTTTTAATTCCTTTAAGAGCCTTGTTGATGCACATTCCTTAATTAGACGCCCGAATTTTACCTGATTGTCTTGTCAGGATTACTTCCCACAGCGGAGTACTATCACGAATTATTGTAGCTCTTTTTTCTATTGCATTGGTATCTTCTTCTAGTATCAGTTCTGTTCAAATCATTATAACTTGTTTTTGTTAGCCTTATATGCGTAACATGTACTCAGATTTTAATTTGTCATTTTAAGCGCCATATTTAATATTTATTATTATTATTAAGTTACTTCTCATTTGTTATTGTTTTGATATTCTTTTAAAGACTTCCTCCACGTTTTAGACCAATTATTTTTAGGTATAATTAAAGATTGTAATCTTGTATACTATCGCCCCTAATAAATGTTATATTATGTTATGTTATGTTATGTGATCTAAGTAAACGAAACAGTCTAGACCTTGTAGGCCTGTCAAAACGAAATTCATCAGGCGTTGAAATCTGTCAGGGCCTCCTTTGAGCCCGAATGGCATACACTTAAACTCGTAGTGCCCATAGCTATTGCTGAAAGCAGTCTTTTGTCGATTTTGTCGACAAGAGCTTGATAATAGCTGTTCGCCAAATCGAGGGTGGTAAAATACCTGGCATGATCTAATTGGTCAAGAATATCCCCGATTCGGGGTAGCGGAAATGCGTCGCCTATAGTCTTTTCGTTTAATTTACGAAAGTCGACAACCACGCGCCACCGTTTTCACCGTCAAGTCCAGCTTTCTTTGGGGACAACTAGTAAAGGTAAATTCTAAGGTCTTTTACTAGACAGGACTATCCCACTGTCTAGCATTTCCTTTAGTTGCTCATTAATTACTTTCCGCTGTGTTTCAGGTAAGCGGTACATTTTCTGATTGATTGATGCTTGATCTTGCACCAATGGAATGTGGTTATCGCATTTGTACAGGAGAGTTTGTCACCTTTGAGAAAGAAGACATTGTTAAAGTCTTCTTAGAGTTCTGATATCGAAGCCTTTTCGTCCGGAGTCTCATAATCTGGGTATAAATACTGTTACGAAATTTAAATGAGCAGAAATCCGATAAGAAGGTATGTGAATTGGAAAGCATCCTAGGCACGCAAAAATGACTCATCTCTGAATGCGCGTGCTGAAAATCACCCATGACTGACGACGATGTCAGCTGACAGCATATGACCTTCGAAAAAGGTCATGATCTTGACAAGTGTGAAGTACTGCCAGTCGGATTGATGATCGAGAGACGCAAGTAAAATAAGAATAAAAAAAATCGGGATCCAGATCGGACTGCGATATATAAAAATCAGTGGCTAAGCAGAAGAATTTATTTTTGCAATACATTGTGAAGATTTTACGAATTTAATAAAAACGTTGTTAAGTGGAAACCTGGACGAGTTTACAAAAGTAAGTGAGGTTTTTTTTTGTGCATGCAGTTTTTTTTTTCCCTTCTTTCTTGGATATGGAATAATTGCGAGGAAGGGACCCATATACATAAATACCGGTGATAGTTTCGAGCCATTTAGAACTTTTAGAAAATCGGCTTAATTAAGTGGTGATAAAACAGAAGTTAAAGACAAAAAATATCGAATATTATAAAGCTCGACTGGTGCTGCGAAATTGCTGTCTCCCCTTTTCTGTTTTGTGTGTGCGTGCAGTATATTCGAGAAATACTCCACCTATCGTGACAGAAGCTGCACACTAGACCTCTCTTCAGCGCGACACAATTGCGGAAGTAATAAAAACACGGTAGAAGTTGCATCTCAGACCACTCTTCAGCGCGACACAATTGCTGTGGCAATTGAAAAAATCGCATGACACAAATTGCACACCAGATTCCTCTCCAGCGCGACACAATTGCTGAGGCAATTGAAATAATTACACGACATAAAATTGTACGCCAGACTCCTACTTAGAGCGACATAATTGTCAAGAAGCTTCGTCATTATATGACATAACATTTTATAACAACATTATGTACAATTATCGTAACATTCTGTAATAATTTTTTGTAACAATACCTTACATGTTGTAGTATTGCTATTTTTTCGGTTAACTTATTTTTCCTTTGAAACTTGCTTCCTGTAGTTTTATTAGGTGTATATAATTCCTTTTTAGACATTACTTCGTTGTGCTTGGCATGTTGCAGGGTATTTGCTTCCTGCTTTGCCAACGGCTGAGTTTAGTACATCCGTGTGGTCTTTACCTTAGGTTGTGTGGGATGCTCATGCGCGTCGATGCCATTGTATTTTGACCGTGTAAGATTCTTCAAACTGGAAGGCGGTGGAGTAATATGCACCTTTAATATAGGCTTTAACGACTCATTACCGTTCTTATACGGCCTTTGGTTATTTGTTAGAAATGACTTATGCCTAGGAATTTTGGACAGTAGAGCAATATGCACCTTTTTAGCAGGCTTTAGACACTCAGCTCCGTCTCAATTCGTATTTAAATGTGCGTGATTTTGTGGGTTTTGTGCATGTAAGCGGTACTATTATATAGTCTTTTATTGGATACAGCTGTAATTTTAAGCTGTTTATAGCTGTGTTCTTTTGTGCACCTTGTTCTAGAACTCCCATATACTGGAGAGAACAAATTGTTCTGCCGATTGAAGCGAATTATTTGTACTGTTCGCTTCATTTATAAATCTCCTATGAAAATATGTGAGGGGTTCTTTTGTGTATCTTTTGTTCTGCCCTGTTCTGAGGACACAAAAGAACACAGCTTATGACTACTTGGTGACTGTTCGCATTGAGAATACTAACCAGCACTAATTCTTCTCCATATAAACAGAGCATTTCTTCTTGCGATTTTAACGGGACTGTGGCAACAATGTGACTGTGGCAACAATGTGACTGTGGCAACAATGTGACTGTGGCAACAATGTGACTATGGCAACAATGTGACTGTGGCAACAATGTGACTGTGGCAATAATGTGACTGTGGCAACAATGTGACTGTGGCAACAATGTGACTGCGCAATTATGTATACTAGTTCCTTCAAGGTAAACAATTGTTGCCTCATCTCGTCAGTCATTTGTTTGCCCAGACAGCTCGTTTCACATTCCTTAGGCTCTTTGTGAGCTTGGCAGCCAGCATTTCTCGTTAGAGAAGCCTTGAAGACCCTGCATATGGATAATTCAACCTGTTTAGGCTCTACCTCTTCTTCCAGTGTTCTTACTTCGACTGCTTTCTCGGAATATAGCTTATCCGTTTCAAAGATTAATGACAAAACAAGTTCATCTGGGTTAGTTTCCGTGCGACGAAACCTTAGTGCCTTATTTGGACCCTCAACGTTACATTTGTTCAATAAGAAATCATTTCGTAGAAGTCCTTCATCGGAAAGGCCAGGCAAGTCCTTTACGAATTGAAACTTGCAGGGAATTTTGTTTTTGAAAACGAAGTTTCCCTGGCAATATCCCAAAGTCTTTACGGTATCAAACGGGGTCTGTAATGTACATGCCTCTATGGGGTTTATTACTTTTTAATGACCTTTTCTTTATTATGCTAATCTCAGCGCCTGTGTCTACTACTAATTTAGTTTGGCGATTCATCGGGCGGCTGAGGGGACCATATTTTAGGAGATGGGTTGTTTTAAAGCCGAGCCGGGGAGTTTTGGGTCGACTTAACATCGTTTGCCTGACTCTGGGCTTCCCATTTTCGTTTTTCTTTGAGTTAACTACTGCATATCCAGAATGACCACAAGACTCACATTTTTTTCTTATTTTATACACTCTAGAATTATTTGGCCTCGTGGACGTTGGTTTGTTGGACTATTTTTGTGTGGTCTTTGGAGGTGGTTGTTTCAGCCACGCACGTCATGGTTATAAATTTTGGAGTTCACACAATAAGGCGTATTCTTACGTTTGAGGCAATCGGCATACGTGTGGGCTTATAAATTCCAAAACTACAATTGATTTTATTTAAATAATTATTTATTATTTTGTACATTAAAATTTTTATTTGGAGATCTGGGAGTCAGTGATTCAGCAAAAGTTTATTTAGATACTAGCCAGCCTGTAGGCAATAAACTTTACTATACGTAGGTGTGTGTCCTGAAAGTGAAAAAACTCATAAAAAATTAACCTAGACCTAGACCACAGACCACATTAGAGACATCTAGCGTAAAGGACAGAAACCCAACATCCGAAAAAACCATACAATTTAGGACGAAAATTGAAAATTTGCAGTTCAAATAAATTGAAAATTTTTAACTAGAATTAACTCTCCTACATTTTTTTTCACATAGTTGTTAAATATATCATTTTACTTTCTATGCCAACAACTTTCAATAAAATATTACAATTTCTCGTCGGTGAAATATCGGGAATCAGAACCAGTAGGTACTATTAGAATCAAATAATTTTAAAAAACGTAACTAAAAATGAAAAAACTCGACGTTATTCACTCAATCTAGGCTTTATCTTTCTAAAATAGTTTTTAGAAGTTTCCGAGCTAATATCTCCATTCCAATACATTTTTTTATTTTTCCCGATGTTATTCACTAAACTCCTTCGTTATCTTTGATTTAAGGGATAAATAATTATTCTGCTGCAAATAGTTTGCCAGAAATTGGAATTGAAAAATTTTTGATACTTGCAAATCTTGGTACTGACTCCATATTCTTAATATTCGGCGTTGTGTTTGGCTGGGTGCACTGCGTTTGCTGAATGTGATTGTTTGTATTTGTGGATATATTATTTTGCCATGAATCCTGTGCCAGTGGTGGGATGACTGGATTAAATACATTGTGATTTATAGGCGAACTCACTGGAATAAATTGTACGTTATTTGATATGGGTGTACTGGGAGAATTTGACAGTGTATTCTGCATCATAATTTCTTGAATTTGTCCTGGAGGCTGCAAAAGAGTATTCTGCTGGAGACACTCCATGTCATGTGCTTTTTGTATAATGTCATCTACAGTGCCGCCGTTCATCGTTAACAGGTATTATTGGCACATATAGGAGTTATTATTATTATTCTTGCGAAATCTTCCAGCTGTGTTTTAACAGCTAGAGCTACAGAGGTGCTATATTTGGACTCGTCTGCTTCATTACAGAGTGTTAGCAACTGTTTTACTCGTGCCGTGAAGGCTGCGAGATTTTCTAGAGGATATTGCCTAGTAGTGATTAGTTTATTCACCAGTTTCTGGTAAGTTTATCTAGGCAAATAGGTACGATTAAGCCTTCTTTAAGAGTGGTGGGCGTATTAGAGACAAAAAGCTGATAAGCTTCGCCTCGAAGACTGGTGGGAAATATTTGCAAGAAAGCTGTTAGCTCATCCACCGAAATGCACTGTGTCACCTGTTTGCAACATCCTAGAAATGCTTGGAACTCGAGGCTCAATTTTGGGTCGTGTTCTCCAGAAAATAAAGGAAATAGCTGGGCCGTTAGTTTGGCAATTCTGGCGTAATCTGCCATGCCGAAACTAGGGATTAAACACTGGAATTTGACACTTGGGTGAGGCCAGTGTCGTCTAGACTAGTCTCCAAAAGGGAGTCGAGCAGCTAATTTAAGAGGACTTACTGACACTATCTTCGATGGCACTTTTACTTAAATCTACACTATTATTTTGATTAATTTCTACCTTGAGAGAGAGCGAAAATTACCCCAGGAGATTTATCGTGAAGAAGCTTAGCCTGGCGCTTATTCATGAGCCCTGGGTACATCAAGACCACATCAACCAACTTGCCACAACATCATGTAAGTTAATTTACAGTAAGGAGTAAGAATATCCTAGGGCAGTATTACTGCTCAACACTAATTTAAACTTTATTCCTCTTTCGGACTTCATTTCGAGCGACGTAGTTGCACTAGCTGTGGAAGTACCTACTCTGGGGGGTAGCCACGAGGTTGTAGTTACCTCAACCTACGTTCCCGGAGAACCGGATACATTACCTCCCCCAGAGCTAAAACGGCTCATTAACTAGTGCAAACGCAGAGGAAAACAATTCAACGTTGGATGCGATGCAAATGCACATCACACGCTATGGGGCAGCACGGATACCAACGCCAGGGTTGAGTACCTTTATGATTTTATATTGTCTAGCAATTTAGAGGTACTAAATCGAGGTAATAAGCCAACCCTTATGAGCTCTATCAGACAAGACCTAACACTTGCCAGTATGTTCATAACAACAAAAATAAGCAGGTGGCATGTATCGAACGAGATTTCCATGTCCGATCACAGAGATATCAGGTTAAATACAGACGCCACACTTAACACATGTCAAGAGTACCGAAACCCTAAACTAACTAACTGGGAACTCTATCGGCAACACCTTAAGACTGTAGTTGACTCTCCCAGCAGTAGCAGTAGCATAACGGAAGAACTTGACTCAGCCACTGCGCAGCTCCAAACGGCTGTATTGACTTCATTCGAACACAGTTACCCTCTGAAGCAAAAGACCTTCAATCGGCATTTACCTTGGTGGAATAGATAACTGAGCTTGAAAAGAAAAGAAGTCAGGAAACTATTCAACAGAGCTAAACTCTCTGGCACCTGGGAGGAATATAAAAAGGCTCTAACAGAATACAATACGAAATTAAGGAGATCCAAAAGAAGAGCCTGGCGGACCATCTGCGATGGCATAGATCAATTGCCCGCAACTACCAGGTTCAAAAATAAGCAGGTGGCATGTATCGAACGAGATTTCCATGTCATGGCAAAAGACCTTCAATCGGCATTTACCTTGGTGGAATAGATAACTGAGCTTGAAAAGAAAAGAAGTCAGGAAACTATTCAACAGAGCTAAACTCTCTGGCACCTGGGAGGAATATAAAAAGGCTCTAACGGAATACAATACGAAATTAAGGAGATCCAAAAGAAGAGCCTGGCGGACCATCTGCGATGGCATAGATTAATTGCCCGCAACTACCAGGTTCCATAAAGCACTTTCGAAGGATCACACAAGTGGTTTAGGCTCACTCAGAAGATGGGAACTACACCGAGAGTTGCGAGGAAACAGTCTCTTATTAGAGACCCACTTTCCCGACTCTCTAACTCCCGATCAATCGAGACAGTTACGCTCTAGGTTACGTTCTCCATTGTTGGAGAGACGTCAGGGTGCTATTTATACCCAACGCAGGAAAAAGGGCTAGTTGTCTAGCCAAATCGTTCCGACCCATCAGTCTCTCCTCAAGTCCAATCTAATTAACTCCTTTGGTTAGCAGGATTGTCGGATTTTCAAGCTCTTATGTTTTGTGTTTTAGCTTAGAAAAACTGACTTGCACTATCCTACCGGCCGAGTCAATTGTTAAATACCTGATTATAGGGCAAGCAGAGATCATATCCAAAACTCCTTTGTATCCTTGTGCAGTGAAAATAACACCACATTTTCTCTTTCAAAATAAAACAAAACTTTTTCTTTCCGTATTTCGACTAATTTTATCGTTTACTAATTATTCTTTTACAAAACCTTACAAATCCAAGATCCGACCACGCCGTGTCGAACTCTCCTTTAATCACCTTCAACGGTGAACAAGTCCCATCGTTCAGGGTAGAAAATGCTTAATTCGCATTTTCTTACATTGAGAAAATATTATCATTACATTTGGACTTATTTAAACTTGTGCAGAAATATTGTGAGGAACAGTGGCTTAAAAAATGTAACTCTACCCTTTTATAAACATCAGCCACCTTTCCGTCGTTTGAAATCGCGGCAAAGCTCTTTTCATAATATGTATGAAATTGTACATATGTACATATTGTGTTTTTCTTGATAAATCTTACTGAAGGTAAGATTTGTCTTTTTAATTAATTTAATTATATTTACTGACAAATTTTGCCAGGCAAAATGTGGTAATTATTTCTTTAAAACAACTTGGTTGCACCGTAAAATATTCCTAAAGTTTCAACCAAATTGGAGAAGGTGGGTCGAAAACAAGCACTTATTGATCGTTTTCGTGTAGAATGGCTTGAATATATTGATCCCATCGAGACATCTATTGAACAATTTAATCAAATTAAAGCGAATGTAAGTGGTTCCAAGGTAATTTCAGCTAGTATTCGTAAAAAGAATAAAATAATCCTCCCGGCAATACTTGAAAAATTATAAATTTGCCCACGACCTGTGATGGTGACTTCGTTTATTTTAAACAGGAAGTAAAATCTGATGGATATTTATGTAATACAGTGGTCCGGTCAATGCATTTAATAGTAAAAGTTGCAGTTCTGGCTTCCAACGAAAATGATATTGAGTTAAACGTAAACAACAAAAAAACCCGATATTATGATCTAAATAACTACAGAATCGATCGGAGGAACATTCAAATGAGATATTTGAACCATATAAAAGTAGACAATATTACTGAAGATGTGACTCAGCTTAACAGCAAAAATGATACAATCGTAGTTGCCTGCCACCAAATGAAAAAAATGAAGTAAAAATGATCCAAGATTCACTGATAGAATCAAACAAATTCTTTATTTTATAACCTACTGGAAATTTTAAGGATAAATTGAAAGAGTGTATCGACGATAGTACCAACACTCTGGCTAGTGAAATTAAAATTAAGAAGTCAAATGGATTAAATTGTAGCCTTAAAGGTCTTTCTACCCATTCGCTCACAAAACGATTGCAAAATCCTTTTCGGAATATTAACTGATTTGCTTTCATATAGTCTGTTACACAATTTAGATAAGGTAAATATAATAATGCCTATAACAAACCAAAGCACACTGGACAACATAAAAATATGAGCTCATACATATTTGAACCTACATAATAAGATAATCTGTACCTTTATAGTGGACAATAAAACAAAGTTAAAAGAGACGAAACAGATAAGGTACTCCGCAAAGTTTTAAAATAATACTCTCGGAGGTCACCAAGGCCTCTCGCGTAGATTTAAGCGTTTAAACGATTAAAATAAAGTTTTAATTTGTCCACCATGATTCAAGATATCAAGAATTATATAAGCAAATGTCCATCTTGGTAAGGGAACAAGCTCTGTAATAATTCGCCTTTGCCGATGAAAATAACTACTACGAGCTCAAGACCCTTTAAGTTAGTGGTCCTCGATATCCTTTGCCCACTAAATGCTAGTTATGAAGGAAATCATCCGACGAGCTATCCGCTGCTATGAATTGGGATTCATGTATCCCGTAGTCAAAGTTCTCGTATACTACTACGCCACAGAGCAGTACAAGATTAACTCCTGCCAATTTAAAATAGGAGATAAAGTGTTTCTAAGAAAACTGAAAAGGAATAAACTTTTACTATTATGGAAGGGACGGTCGAAACTACAACAATTAAACTAGGAAAATAGAACGAATGAATGATTTTTACAATAATAATTTAAAACTATTTATTGAACAATACTTATAAAAGAACACTGGCAGTAGCTTCGCCTCGGAGTACCAAGGTAGCACAAATCACCGACAATTCGGGGATGTACTTCAAATAAGTATGGCAAGTGTAGCTGTATTCTAATGAATATAATGTAGCCTCATTTTTTGATCTTCATACTTTTAGAATGGAATTAAAATATATATAATGGTATATTATTCAATTAAACGAGAGTTTTGGAATTCTAAAGAAACATAAGAATTTAGCATAGGTCTGTATAGCAATAGTAGCCGAAATTAACCATATTTATTCAGACATTAACTAAAAAAATAGCCCTTTGATCAGACACGATCATTCATCAGACGCATTTAAATTAATTTAAATTTCGCCAAGTATTATGACGACTAAATAGATCTATTCCGTAAAAACGACAAACATTACAAACATTTAAAAAATTTAGTGAAAAACAACTGTAAATGTTCCATAAGGCACTCGCTATTATTAATGCTCAATATGTTTCCATTGCAACAAAATTGCAAAATCTGTCAGATTCTAATTTCACTTACGTTATGGATATCAAATCATATCATTTCTACCTTAATTACTTTTAATCTGTGCGAATCTTGGCAACACAATCCAATAGATTTAGTTTCAGATGACATGAACAATTTCATCCCTCCATTGTAACATTTCGAAGTCATTTTACAAACAACTCAAAAGAAAATACCTAGACCTTTCTTACTGCCATACCAGTTGGTCCAAGACACAACAATGTACTAAAAATATACAAAATTGCCAGAATGAGCACTGCAGTACATACAGTACAGAGGGATTTAATCAAAGTCTTTTATACCCTAGATGAAATCTGAAGGGTATATTAAGTTTGTCATTCCATTTGTAACACATAGAAATAATGCTGGTAGAGCAAAATGGGTTAGACACCCACGCAAAACATTGAAAGTTATTTTGATTTTTGGATGTCCGTCCATCCATTCGTCAGTCTGTTTGTCCGTCCATCTGTCCGTCCGCACGATAACTCGAGAACGCGTTCACTTAGAGGCCTGACATTTTGCACACGGGCCATTTAAGAAAAAAAAGTAAATTTAAGTTCGAAAATGGGCCGAATCGGGCAACTCCTTCGTAGGGTTGCCATACAAAAATTTCGTTTTTCACTATTTATTTGCGCGCTGCCTGAAAACGCGTCGACGAAGAGAGCTGAAATTTGGTACATGGTGTTTTTATTGCAATAGTAAATAAAATTTAGAAAATGAACTAAATCGAGTAACTCCTTCTTGATGAAGCCATATAAAATTTTTGGTTTCTTACATACACTGTGAAAACGATCAGTCCTAGACGTTTTTATTGTACTGAATGAAAAGTTCGTCAGAGTATGAAATCCGATGAAATTTGTTATAATCATTTTTGCTGTCCGACAAACCGTTCTAGAGATATATACTCAAAACCACTTCAGAAATCAAACTTGCGCAAAAAAGCTAGAATTGGCTAAGACCAATTCTTATGATACCCTAGTCCTAGATGGTCACCCATCTGTGGAATTTTGATATTTGAAGCAGTTTTTCGCATATATTTCTAGAACGGTTCGTCGGACAGAAAAATGTTTATAACCAATTTTATAGGATATCATATTCTAAACAAGTTTTTAGTGCAATAAAAATGTCTAGAACTGATCGTTTTCACAGTATACGTACAAAACCAAAATTTTTATATGGCAGCACCAAGAAAAGGTTGCCGATTTACTCCATTGTTGATTTTTTTTGCTAATACTATAAAAACACCACGCACCAAATTTCAGCTCTCCATGCTGTCGCGTTCTCAGGCAGTGTCCAAATATATAGTAGAAAACGCAATTTTTGTATGGCAATCCCACGAAGGAGTTGCCCTTATTTTGTCTTATTTTCGAGCTTAATTTTACTTTACAAATTTTCAGCTTTCTAAGTGAACGCGCTCTCGAGTTACCGTGCGCACAGACGGATGGACAGACGGAGGGACATGCAAAAATCAAAATAACTTTTAATGTTATTCGTCGGTGCCCAATCCATTTTGCTCTACCATCATTATTTCGAGGTGTTACAAACGGAATGACAAACTTAGTATACCCTTTATATTTCATCTAGGGTATAAAAATACATCATACCCATATAATAACAAAGTAATAATATGTGTTTTTACAAGCTTGATCCTAGTTTCCATGCTGATGCTGATAAAGATAGTCTACGTTAACCAGCATACGCTTTACCAACAAGATTATTAATATGATTAGACCAATTTAAAGTCTTATTAAATATCAATCCCATGTTTTTTTATCATCTTTAAAATGATCGAGCATCTCGCTTGGAAAAAAAGGCGTATGTAATTCGGTTTTATAGATAATAATAGCATTAGTCTTCGATGAGGAGGCCATTAACTTGAAACCATTTAGATACGTGACCAAGATCTTCATTCATTCCCCATATAGCATCTTCAATAAGTCCGATGGGTCTAGAAATATAAAGTTGGACGTCGTCTGCGTATAGATGAAAATTACAATTTCGTAGAACTAATGGAAGATCATTTATAAATATGACAAAAGGTAATGGACTAAGAATGGATCCTTGTGTAGCTTCACTGTGCACAAGAAAGAAATCGGATGCAATTTGATTACAAATAACCCTCTGAAGGCGACCACTTAGGTACGACAGGATCAACCTCATGCAGAACTGCAAATATTGAAAAGTCAAAAAGAGTTAAGGCCGTGAGCTTATCTTTATTTAGGGAGATTATAATGTCGTCTGTTATTTTCAATAAAGCATAGATAGCGTAAATTGTATGTTGAAGCCAAAAATTCAAATTCAATAACGATACATAGAAAACGTTTAACAAAAATCAAAAATTAGTAAAGATAGGTAGGTAATAAATATTCAAAAGAAAAAAAAATCGTTGACAATATATGTAAGTATACACATAGGTATTTACTAAAAGTATATGTAAAAATAATAATGTAAGTAAATATAAATGATAAATGTTCAGCAAAAACTAAAAAGGAAAGATGCAGGCAAATCGTACAAGCAAGTGAATAAGCATGTACATTCATACATACATTGTAAAACAAAACGAAAATTCTTGTGTAAATGTAACCATAGCAAATAATACTATTGTAACAAAAAGGAATTAAACGAACATAGCTGACACGTTCATTTATTTTTTTAAGGCGACTCAGTTCCCGGCTTAATCAATGCAAACTCAAATGCACAAAAATGCGCCAAGTGCGGTCAACAACCATCTGAATTTATTACTGATGAGAATTAAAATATTAACAAGCAGAACGCACGAGCAAGAGGAAACGAGTTACACCCACACTCATCGATTCCAGACAAGCAACCGCAACCAGCGGGTGTAGAATTGCTGGGATAAATTTATTACACCTTTCATTTAATATTATCATACCTCAACCTATTGCATATAAAATCTGGATAAAACTTTGGAGTAAACTCGTAAACAAAAATGAGTACTCATCAACAGTCATAAAAATTATTATTATCGGGAAAAACGCAGCCATCCGAATCTTATATACAACAAACAGGATTAATGCTTTACTCACATATTAACACAGTTACTAGTTACAGAATCTTTATTGTGATTTTCTTACTCTATTTATACAAAAATGAATATACATTCTATATATTCATGTCTTTGCCCGATAATAATAATTTTTATGACTGTTGATGAAGATTTATTTTTTCTTACGCATTTACTCCAAGGCAGCTAATGATTAACTTCAATATTCAGTTGATGAGCGGTGGTAATATGTTTACCACTTTTGAACGTCGCAGACCTAGGAGCAGGTATATATATCTATATATATATATATATCTACTCTACACGGATAAACTTCATGTAATAAGTGAAGCCAAAAACCTCTCATAAAATCTTGAAAGGGTTGGTGATAATAACGAACGACGGAAAATACAGAGCAAATGAAATGGGGAAGAAGTTTCGAATGATTTATTTTTGTTTGTTATATTGATAAAACTAGCCTACGTATCTATTCCTCTGAGTCTACAATTCCTTGATGCTTAATATCCAATTTCTCACAAAAAGAAATAAAAGTGTCTCTGGTCAATTTTGGTAATACTTATTGAAACATAATTTTTATATTGCCCATTGTGTTAAGAAATCTATACGATAATTTTACTTAAAACTAATATGTATCTTGATACTTTCAGCTTTCATTTTTGAAAAGAACAATCGAATTTACAAATTAGAATACTTAAACTAATTTTCGTATATTTTCAGAGCGATTTTCCCAACGTTTTTTTTAAAATGAATTAGAAAAAATTTATTGAATAAACGAAATTTCTATTTGAATGTAAAAATACTAAAAATATATATTAAGGGTCTTAAATTTATGCTTAAAATACATTTCTTGAATTTTTACTTACATATTTCGAGGTGTTGACATCTGCCAAAGAATTGATGCTGATAATATAACAATAATTGATGGTATGTAGGAGGGATCAGGAGATAAGCTTGACGCATATCTATATTGGGTGTTATCATCATCAGAATAATTGACTATATAAGAATGGATTAAAAAATTACTTGAAATTCTTAGCCCAAAATATAGTGGACGGTAAGTTCACTAAACTGATTACAGCAAAGAGTAACCACATAGTCATATGGAAATTTATGCTGCTCATACTTTCATTTATAGAATTATACTCTTTTCTTTCCCAAAATTCCTTTTTATTTTTCTCCTCATGTAGTTGTCTTTGCTTCTCTATAGATTCCTTAAGAAGCCTATCCAGTTCGTCATCTTCGTCATTCGATTCTGAAGGAGCATTTATTTTCGACTCATCTACTTCATTTAAATCCTTTTTTATTTCAGTGCGGATTACTTTGTCCTTATTTTCAGAACTCGTATCTCCGTTTTCAGCTGGAATACTATCTTTTCCATCAGCTAAAGTTTCCTCTACTAGTTCACAGTTTTCAATTGTACGAGTATATTTTCTTGACTGCTCGTTCGTGTCTTTATTTTCCAAGAAATTTTTAGTAATTTCATTCACAAGTTTTTTTGCTGACACTTTTGCAGTATTATAAATGAATTCTTCTAAGTAGCTCTCATATTGTTTTGTTATCTATAAATACACGCTTTACTTTTTAAATTACTAGAAAACAGATTGTAATGTTTTTTACTAGAAGAAAATAAATACAGCAACCACACAACATCGAAAGACCACCGCAAGAGGCACTCGCAATAGAAAGCAATGCGACCCCAGCTGTTATCGGGAATTTTTCCATCATAACCATAAAAACAGATGAAATAGTCGGTACTTGTAGCTGGACTAGCCTGCACAAGTTTTTAATTATAACTTCACATAAACATAATGTATTAAATAAATAGGTACCTTTCCACAATTATGTGAGCTACATTTCCATAAAAAGTTATCGCCAGCCAAATTCCAGCTGTTATAAAGGTTAATAATATTAGCGATGATCCATGTATAATAACTGATATTAATGTCGATTGACTAATGGAATCCGGTTTGGGTAAGAACTCTACAGTAAAAATGAACCTTGCAAATATTCGCGTTGCTGAAATAAAAAATCGATTTAAGATATAAGTAATATTTGATGATTTAAATGAAGTTTTTGAAGAAAGTAGAGGTATAAATAGTAGAGGTATGCTTTCTTTGCAATATGTCAAATAAACTAGCTCTCATGTAGTTTTCATTCAGACAATATATCTTGCTTCAATAAACATGGACTTAATATAAATATTGTATATAAATTTAAGTACGCTTATTACCAGGAACAGACAGGCATTTGTTTTTTTATTACCAGTCCAGTTTAGAACGACGTAAATGTTATCAACTATTTTTCAAATTCAATTAAGCTCTTCAAACAAGTTTCAAGTAAGTAAAATTTTTCCAAATTATTTTTAATAAAAAAATTGAGATACATGAATCCTTTTGTGCGCCATTTCAACTAAAAGATAATATTACGTCTAAACAGATATTTCAGGAACTAATCTTCTACAGCATGAGTAAAGATTTGATTGCGCAAAACAATTCAGCCTTGTTATTATTAACCTCAATTATTTGCTGCAGTTAAGTAGCTTAATTGCTTATTCTCAAACTGCTTACTTTTGTGAAATTTATCAGGTTTTTAAAACTATTGCGTTTCCAACGTTTAACAGAAATGGATTTAAAGGAATCGAGGGAGCATACTTTATTGAAGGTACTATTTTTTGTGTTATTTATGCGCACATCTTACTATCTTGGACCAAATCAGGGTTAAACTAACTTCTTTTATAAATTTTTTTTACATAAACGTGGTCCTGAACTCCTGATAGGAGTTAAAATATATTTGTATTTAGTAGCGTTTACATGACCTTCTATCTAAATTTCACCGACTCACGTATGCTCTTATACATCCCCACACGTATGCTCAACAGTCGCTGCTATACATTCCATCTTAAATCTTTCTCCTTGGCATCGGCGAACTATGGCTGTCCGTCTGACCCCATCAAATTAAATTTAGCTTCATCGGAGAAAACGATTTTTGTCCATTCACTTGATACCCAATCCTTTCATTCTCGAGCCTACTGATTTCGCTGTGCTCTCATTTTGCTGATTAAGCGAGGCTTTTTTGCAGGTCTGCAAGAACGAACCCCAACTGAGTCCACCGACACCGTACTGTTCGAACACTTAGAGTGCAAGAATTAGTCTCTTCTGTTTCTCGCCTAATTTTTAGCGCAGTTTTGAAAGGATCATGCACACTAATTCGCCGTATTTGCTTGTCATCGTGAACCGTTGGTATCTTTTTCCTATCGCTTACCTCTTTCCTAAAAATATTTCCAGTTTCCTGAACTTTCTTGAAAAATGCCCTTGTTGTAGATTTCGCGTATAGCTAACTTTTCCTAACCAAAAGCTGTAATTTTAGCCTTTTCTACCACAGTTAATTTCATTTTAACTTTCTACAATGGCCCTAACTTCACGGTTAAAGGTTAACGTTGCGTATTCCACTATGTAGCTAACAAAAATATACTGATCACTGAGAACTAGTGCAAGACACTACAGTCATTCTTAAAAAAATAGTTAGAAAATAATTATAAGATAAATTAGTAGGAAAAAATATGATTCACAGAAAGTGCGGAATATTTTTTGACGGTGTATATATAATAAAGCAATAGGGCTAATTAAAGAGGAGAGTTTACAGTTTACAATTTTTATAAAAAAAGTTATGTTAATGACCTTTTTGCAAAAAAAAAATGAGGCCAAAGTAAAAAAAAGAAAATCCGAATTTTTTAGTTTAGATCACAATAACTCGGACAGGAGTATGGGGCGGTTGAGTAGTCATTGGCAAGGCCATGAAGTTCTGTATATAATCCGCTCTAGACGGTGACCGAACACCCTGTACTTTTTAATATAAAGGGTAATTTGTGAAAACCTAGTATAATGTCTTAAGGGGGTATTCTAGTCTAGAAACTCGAAAAAATCGATTTTTTTTTGTTTTCATGTTTTCAAAGTTTAACTATTCAAGAATATGCCTACAAGAGGATTTTTTCAAATTTGTATCTTTATATTTAGTGTTCACTTGCATCCAGCTGCTAACAGTTGAATTCTAACTTCCAAACCACGTGGACGTATGGACTTTAAGGGGGTAACGCCTCTGTAACGGCTAAAAAAAAAAGGTTTTTTCACGAATTTTTTTCTCGCAAAATTAAAGGTGTTTGAAAAAACCTTTTAAGAGTATTATCGCGCATACATTGAGCTTTATTGAGAAATTTTTGACAACGAAAAAAAAAACAAAATGGCGGCTCCACAGCCACCTTCCCGGGACATGTTTCGGAGCAAGTTTGACGCGCTTGGTGGCGACCTCCATTTTCAAAGGAAAAAAAAATTCCTCGCACGGGACCTTTTTTTTTCTTATTCTAGAGGATTTAAACTATTTTTTAAGCCAATAAAAAAAACGATTTTTCAAAAAATTTACAGTGGTGTTACACCTTAAACGCGTTTTTCTCGAAACTGCCTTTTTCAAGACGATGCCCACGATTTCTCAAGTTCTACTGGAGCGATTTACTTGGAATTTTTTTGAGAGTCTTCTTTATAGACTTGTCTATGTCC